>VZZY01012635.1:131648-185028 GCA_013400335.1 Eurystomus gularis | reverse complement strand
CCTCGGCGGGAGGGAGGGAGGCAGGTACGCGGGGTCCGGGTGCCGGTGGCCGCTTGCAGAGGGGAGGGTCAGCGGCCGGGGGGACGGGACACGGACACGGACACGGCGCCGCTTTGCCGCCCTTTAGCTGCAGCCCGAAAATGGCTTTTTTTACCTCATACCGCGTCTCTGTGGAGGGCGGTCACTGCCCCCCCCCCGCCTTCTGCGCGGGGATCCAGTTGCGCACTGGGAGCAAAGTGCTCGCAGATGAATAACCAACAAACATGGAGAAACTTCTGCTTCCCCCCCAGCCTGTCTAGTTTTAGATACTGCATTTGCGAAGTCATTCTGCGTGCCACAGTCTCCTCTGGTCTTTCTCTTCCGTCGCCACCCTTCTCCAGCAGCGTTGCCTGCCCTTGCCCCGGCGCCTCTCGCCCTGCCGTGTGCGGGAGCGGTTGTGCAGACCGTGCTGTGTTTTGGCACGGCTTCGTGGGAAGCTTTGATTTCGGGGTTGCAGCTACGGACACCACCAAACTCCATTTCAGTTCCAGGACTTAATTCCATGCAGACAGTAACGCTAAGCTTGCAGGGCTGAAGAGGGAAGGGATGGCTTGGCATGGCCACCTGGAGCGGCCCTTTCCACAGAGACCTTTCCCCGTGCCCCAGTAGGATGGGGAGACCCTGGTTCACTTCTCGCAGAGGAGAACGGTCCATGGTCTCTCTTTCTGGGGGTCTCTGTGCCAGAGAGGCAAGGGCTGGAATTGCCTTTTACCCCTCTGGACACCTGCAGTATGAGAGAAGGTTGGAGGCAGGAGACAATATGTTTTAACCTCCCGTGCAGAAGGAGTTGCCAAGTGTCGGTACTCCCTGCACAGATCTTTTGCAGGGAAGGTAAAACTGTGACGCAGGCTGGGAGGATTTGCATTAGCGGGAGAACTCTTGGAGCCTGCAGGAGCATCCCACAGCATTCCCCGCGTGACTCTGGATTTGCAGGACCTCTGTGGCTCGGTTCTGTCAGCAGCGTTGGGCAGCGCTCCTTGGCTTCCCCTTGCTGAGACGTACGTGCTCCTGCAGAGCTGTTTTCTTGTCTGAATCCCGCCAGGCTCTTTCCCTTAATTTGGGGGAGTGTATGAAGAGCAGGGATATGCACTAGTTGGCAGCAGAAACCAGTCAGTGATCTCTGTGTTTCTCTCTAGTAAGTGCCACAGCCTCTTTGTTACGTGCTCTGAGCATTGAAGCAGCGCTGACAATTATACTGGGCACTCGAAATAGACGCTGACAGCCCTTGCATTTAATTTCTTTCACGCTAATCTAATAAATTCAGTATCTTTTGTCATCTTAAAAGAGGATTAAACATTTCCTGAGGGGAAGGAGAGCTACGCGGACTGGTGTATGCACGGGCTGCATCCAGAATGCTGCAGGACTTAGAGTTCATTGGCTGTGCAGTTCTGAGAGGATCTTCATTCTGATGATCAACAGCTGGTAGGAGCTGGTGCTTTTTGCTGCTGCTCTCTGTGTTTTCACTCTTTGAGGACAGGATTCTTTCTAAGAAGCCCGACAAAGCTGGATGTTCAAGTCTCATTGAACAGAGGTCTTCAAAGGCCATTAGTTGGGTGGTTCCTAGCCCACTCTGCTTATGGAATAATGTACTGCAGGGAGCCAGTAATTCGAGTTTTAAGATGTGGGCACTTTAAAATTACTACTCCGGTCTTTTTTTTTACTTGTTTAAAGTCAATCCACAAGTAGGTGGATAATTTGACTGTAATGGCATGTGTTTAAAATAGGGATTGCTGGTTTTTAACATGCAGAATTGTTTCAGCCTAGCTAGCTGGAGCAGCTGCAAGCCTCCAAAGCTGGCTCGACCCAGCAACAAGATGTTTCAATAGGGTATTTTATATAGATATTTATATATATAAAATAAAATGTCACAGGTATTAGCAAATAAACAGAGATGCAAAGCAACTCTTTTCTTCCCTGAGGTCTAGGATTTATGATGGAAATTGTCTGTCATTTTATGATGCCGTGCGTGCTAATTGCAGGTTCACGTTGCTCACCACAGTACAAGAGAGTATGTCACCTCTTATTCTCCACCCCATCCATACAGGATAAGCTTCTAACAAGCTGTGATCCCTCAGCCACATCCACACATGAGCTCTCTCGGGGGTTATCCTGCCTGCAGCCCTGATCATTTTCCAGATGGTTTTGATTTTATAATTTGCATGCAAGTACTGGGGCATTTTTGTGCCACGGCCACAAGCCATTTGACACACCAGTGCCCAGCATTTCTGCATGTAAATGGAGATCAGATTACACGTATTTATAGATGTAAATGAATATTTATCTTTGGCTGTCTCATTTGTCATTTAGAAAAGTGTTATTTTTAAGGAATGGGCACTTCCCAAAAAGAAAGTCACTACTGGTTGGTTTTGTGGCTTCGTTTTTGGAGCTTCCTAAGTCATTGAAGGCTTATACTGCTAAGAATTATTTTCTTCTGTAGACCTAGGAACTAGAAACTAGGATAAGCCATCGGTGTAATTATATAGACCGAGCTCTAGTAAAGCAATATGGTGTTTTTATTTGAAGTTAGCACTCTGAGTGTTTGTATTGAAGGATTCATTTTGTTCTAGTTTAAGTAGCATCCATATGCTAAAATAACCTGCAAAGCAAACACTTACGCTTTCCAAAGTGGAACTGAAGGGCTTCAGCATACTGTGAGAACATTTTAAAATCCGTTCCTCAGGCTCCTGCCTGCATTCCTCATTCTCAAACAGAATTTATCCCCCCAAGTCTTCCAAGCCACCTAATACGGCGACTCTGAAAGTGTCTTAAACGTATTGGATCTCCCTCTTTAAGCAGAAAGTTCTTAAGCGCCTTATCTAGAGCTGCTGTAGTGAGCATCAAAGCAAGGAGGACACCTGGCAAGCGCTCTGTAAACACACAGGCTGAGAGGATCGGTTGTGTCTCAAAATGCAGGCTTTCTTCTCAGAACGTCGCCAGGAGAGGGGCCAGTGCTCACCTTGCCCTGCGAGCTGGCGGTGGTGGGACTTGGCTGAAGAGTAGACTGTGTCCCAGTAGTTGAAAGCTGGGCTCCTGGGCCCTGCGCCCAAGGGGTTCAAGCCCACATCTGGAGCTGTTGCACTGGCTGAAGTAAGTGAGAGTTTAACCTGGGCCATCTCACGGCAGATGCAGCAGGTTGCCCAAGGCTGACGCGAGGGAGCACCAGAACCGGATTCTGTTGCAGCAGTTTGTGTGTTTTCCCGGGAGGAGGGCTGGGATGTCATGCTTGGTTGCTGATGAGGAGACGAGACTGTTGTCAGAGGTGAGAATTTCCATGATATCCTCTGTGTTTCAAGAGAGGAGCAATGCTTGGCTAGTTGCTCTAGGAGAAAACTGGGCCCAGGAGAAGAATGAGCTCTGAGATCTGCAGTGGGTGGTGATAGCTGTTTGTAGTCCTGGCTTAGGAGCTGAAGCTCTGAAGCTGAAGTGGGGAGAGTGTCCAGTGTTTTCTAGCAGAAAGCCCCATTTCCAGTGTAGGAATCTCCACCCTGGGCCACCCCTTTCTCGTGGTGTATCTGTGTGGCGATAGGAGTCAGCCCGGCAGTCTGTAATACGCAGGTTCTGAGGTGTTGTCATAACTGATCCATACCACAGATCTGGGTGTCTGTGACCTGACCTCCAGCTCCATTCCCTCACCCAGTTCTCTGTTGCGGGCCTTCCTCCCTCGCCTTTAGCAGAGGAAGAAGTATGGTTGTGTGTTCACGTGATCTTTTCCCTCGGGTCTCTCAGACGCCCTGCGAGCACCACCTGACGAGGAGAGGGAAATTCCTTGTTCCCTCATATTTGAAATGCTTTGCTTTGCCACGACAGCGAGTCTTTGTTTCAGGGCAGGAAAGCACCTGGCTGGGGGGGTGGGGGGACGACGACTGTGGATAAGCAAGATTGGTGGCTACATTTATTTCAGAGCTCCTTTATTCAAAGAGATATCACATCTTATTTCTTGGCAGTCTTGCTTGAAACTCTGAGGGCGACTGGCAAGCTGCTAGTGCTAAGTGCCTTGCCAGCTACTATTGCAAAATACTGCAGAAGTTGCATAACTTCGCAGACCGTTACGTTTCTCTCCGAGTAAGCCAGAGGGGTACCAGCTTCTGATCCTCTGTCTCTGCTGAGGAGCAAGACCAACACGTTTCCATCTGCTCAGGGGTTGCTCAGGGCTTTGTCTAGCTGGGTCTTGGAAATCTCCCAAAGACAGAGGCTCCACAGCCCCTCTGGACAACCTGTCCTAGTAGTCAGTTGTCCTCGTTGTGATGCCCCTTCTCACGCAGCAAAGAGTCGGTCTCTGTCTTGGTAACCTTCTCAAAGAGATTGGGAGGCTGCTGTTAGGTCCTCCTGAAGCCTCCTCAAGTGAGTCTAGTTGCCTTTCATTCACCTCCTAAAGCATCAGCTCTTGGCCATCTGTCTTCTGGCCTCTTCCACGCCCTGTGCAGTTCCTCCTTAAGTGCAGGAATTCCAGACGTGTATTTAAAAGCAAATGCACTCAGTTTGCAGGACTCTGACAGAACTACTGTGCATTTAGATTATGATAGTTTAGGGTTAGAATTTTTTTTTGGCATCTTAGTGTTGGGTATTTATGAACTGGGATTGCTATCGAGCCCTAAAATGTGTTTCATACTAAGTTTAGTAAATAAGTAAGGACTGAGCATTCGGAAAATGAATGCTTTTACTGAAGCGTGGTGGAATTTCCAGTTTATGGTATGTGTTTTGCGTTAATGTTGAGAAGAACATGGAAAAGGGATAGGAGGTAATTAAAGAAAAAAATAACTTTTGTACTCCTTTTGGGTAAGATTTAACCATCTCTTGCAAAATAGCTGTTTACCACATGCATTAAGTCTACGAGTTTGGAATGCTACCAAAAACTACAAAAGGGAGAAAATTTAGAACAGTTCAGAAATAAAAGGTACCTGGCAAAAGTACCCAGACTGTCAAACGCCTGAAGACAAGTGCATCAAAGGGCTGGGAGACTTCTGCTTCCTTGCTGCGGTAGTAACGGTACAGCTTGATTAGATTATAGGGAAAAAAAGAAAGAAGCGATGCTTTGCATAAGAAGTAAGTAGAGAGAGCACGTAGCATTAACGAGCATATAGCAGTGTTTTCCGAGTGGTGAGAAGTGACACAGGAGGGGGTTCTGTAGGGTCGTAGTAGATGCCGACAGCCTAGAAGCCGATTTTCATCCTGATGTTTTTTCCCAAATACCAGGCCCTCTTGTTTCACTTAGGTAGTGAATCTAATGGCGTTAGTCTCATCTGCAGGTACTCGCGGCAGATTTCCTGTAAATAACGAATCTAGCTTGATCGCTTGCCCTGGATTTTCAGACTAGCATGGAAATAGGTAAGCAAAATTTTAACATTAAAAGACCTAAATGTCACCCTCCCAAATCGGTCCTTGGTAAAAGAACGTCTCTTGTCTCTGGAAGTGTTGGTTCTAGCAGCTCCTTCCTGCCATCATTCTGCTTTCAGAGGGTGTGTGTGCCAGGGGACCCCAGAACTGCCCCTCGGTGCTGTCCCCTGAACAGCAGGTGGGACTGCAGCGCCGAGGGAGGACCCGGGTGGTGACACTGCTCTGCTGGGAGAGCGAGGCCAGCCTGCTCCGAAAGTTTCAGCTGTCTTAGCACAGCGTGTCTGTGTCGAGAACACACCGTGCTGTTTCCAGGGAGGTTTGACATCTTGTGTATGTGTCCGCACACGTTCTGTGTAACTCTAAAGGCATCTGCCGGCTAGATGGGTTTAACTTCGCTGTTCTTCAGGGTTTTTTGGAGGTTGGCTGCCTCTTTGGTGCTCTTTTCGTGTTAACTAATACGTTATGTGCTGGATGAATAGGATTCTTTATAGAATTATCTAAAACCAGGCACTGATTTATTTGAAAACAAAGGGTTTCTTTAGAGCTGAGTTTAAGCTGGCATTGCCATGAATCCCAGAATTATTCTACATTTAAATGAGAGAACAGTGATGCACTTGTACTTGGGCTTTGAACAGCACAGAGCTGTTGACCAGAGACTCGGAGACCGCTGAGCAAACCTTTCTACGTTTGTTTGCCGAAGTTTCCAAGCCTGATTTTTCTCTCCTTACACAGAAGATGAAAAGCAAAGCTAAAACAAGTTGCACCGATCAATTTGTTTGGAGTTACGCAAGTAGTTCTGTGGTGTGTGATCAAAAACCGTGTGAAACCCAAGTGCTCCGCAGCAGTCTGAACACAGACTTCTTCTCTGTTTTGGTTTGCGGGGTGTGGGATATAGCGCACAGCCGCTAAACAATACCTCACTTGTTTATAAAAAACCTTGGGAAGAAGGGGTGAGAAAGAAGAAAATATTTACAGTAGTTTTCTACCCAATTAAAATCAGAAGGCAGACTGAAAAGGAAAGAGTTCATCTACCGTCCAAGCCAATTAAAAGTACGTTTTGCCGCTTGGATGTTAATTTACACATCCGAGGCAATGTAAATTTAAACTAGAAGCTTGACTTAACCTCACAGTTCAGACAAACTTTGAATTTATGATTTATTTGGTTGTGGTCATAGCACCTGGCTGTTTAAGAACATTTTGTGTGAATTGACAGAGGCCATTAGGAATTCATAAACCTCCTGGAATTGGTAAACTTGTGCAGTACTTCATCAGAATGCGTGGGTAATGCCTGTCCTGCAAACGGCTCTGCAGCCGGAGCTGGCCGGGATCCTCAGCTGGGGCATTCTGGTGTTTGATGCCCTCAGCCATTGTTTAATTATCTGGGAATAAAACCACAGTTCTGTAGCTTCTCTCATGTATTAAAAGGTGTCTAGAATTTCTGTGCAAACATTTTAATTGTATTTGTTGATATTAGTTGAAGTCATTTGTGGTTTTTTTCCCCCGTGATTCACGTGTGTTTGTTTATGAAGAATTAAAGTAGAGGTGGAGGGAGGAATCTCATAGCACATCCAGAGTTTTCCTCAGAAATTAAACAGTGAACGTGTCAAAGTGTGCAAAAACCAGTTTGTTGTTGTACGTAGGAGCATCACTTGAAGTGACGTGAAAGAAATTTCATCACCAACCCCCCAGTCAAAGTCCTCAAAGATTCAGGGAACCACATCGGATGCGTGATGTGCACAGAAGAAGAAATGAAACGGTCCTCGACAAGGAGTCTGAGTATTTCAGAAGCTACGGAGTGGTGGCCTCCTAAGGAAGAGAGGATGGCCTTGCAGCTCGGATCTGGACAGGCACATACACAGATGTGCACCATTTGACCCTTCTTGAGGGAAAGAGAGTTGCATCATGAAATGAAAATACGTTGGTAAGAAACTAGGAACTGGCAGTGAGAAGCTGGAACGTTCCTTGTCGTGGTTGTGACTTGGCCGCTGGAAAAGATTGATGGCTCCGGTGCTTGGCCTTTTGGTTTGGTTCTGCTGTTGTAATTTATATGAGTCAAAGAGTCCCTAGACATAGGTCCTCGATTAAAGAAAAGAAAGGAGGAAAGAAGAAGACAGATGGTTAGCGATGTTATTTTAAAGCTGTCACCCGCTGTAGTCTGCTGCCGTGTTGTTTCCCATCCTGAACTCCTGTATTTGATGTGTCCTGCCTGTGGGCAGCGTCTTGAACGTAACCTGCTTCATTTCGCTCCATCCCTCCAGACCACGACTCTGTCCTGACGGTGATACATCGAACCTTTGTTTCTCACACGCTGCACTAATACTCTTCCTGCATCTGTTGTCTGATTGTTAACGTATCTCCAGGCACTTTGAAAGCCTAGTTCAGGAAAGATGTGATGTCTGCGGTTTCTCTCCTGCCTATCTGGAAGGCCTGTCAAAGGAAGTTAGCAACGTGATTTAACAAATCTCTTTTGGCTGCTAGTTAAGGTTGTCTTCCCGGCACCGCTAATTAATTTGTTCTGGGTTATTTTCTCCCAGAATTTGAAGTTAAACTGACTCGTTCGGTCTCTGCCATTCTTATTTGTGGGGTTTGTAGCTTTGTTTTGTTTCCTTGTTGGGGTTTTTCCATCCTGCACACACTTCCATTCACATTTTCCCCCTGGAATCCCACCTGTCATTCCTATTATTTATGCAGATCACTGCTTGCATTTGACCCTCTTGGTGAAGACTGATGTCCTAAACATGGTAGCCGCCTGGGTCTCACCTCTCATCAGTTTCTCTCTGTGCTGACCAGGACAGCAAGGTTTTTCTTGCGTAAAAAAATGTTTTTGTCCTCGGTGCTTCCACATTTCTCTTCTGAAAGTTAGACATTGTTCTCGTAGGAGTGAGAAATAAACAGTGCTTATCTTTTCTGATTTGGAAGACGCTTCTGAATCAACCAGTGGAGGCTGATGGGTGAAGGATGAAAATAGCTGTAATTCCCCTGACTTGATTGTGTGGTGAGGAGCCCTTGGCCGCCACGCCGGGCTCCGCGCGGAGGTGACGGTGCTGGCAGCACAGGCGTTCCCTGCGGCTGTGGTGCTGCCTGCGGGTGGGCAAATGAAGAAAAAGAAATGAGCAGCGTAGGCCCGGGAGAACTGCGGTTACATGAAGGTGAGCGATGAAACGTTTCTGCAGTGGGTATTTGGAAGGGCTGTGACCGCCACGCTTTTTGTATAAGTGAAGGTACATTTGAATGAGAAGCAGCGTGGTGTAGAAGGCTGCTAGTCACTCATCCCAGACCTGAGGGGAGGCAGAGCTGGTGCGGCACGGAGAGATTACTGAGTGCTCGCGTGGTATCTGCTTGAGAGTGAAGTGGACTCCTCACCAGTTAATCCGGGGGTGGAAGGCATTAGCAGCCTCCCACACCGCTCCTGCCGGCATCCGTTAGCGAGGTGCACGTTCCAGTTCGGGGTCCTCATCACGGCGCAACTGCATCTGAACAGAGGTTGGTTACTGGGAGCTTCCAGCGTTGCACAGATTCCGCACAGCTCCCACATTCTCCTGCCAGTGCAGTAACAACGTGTTTATCAAGTGCTTCAGTTCCTGAAACGTACAACATCTTGAGTTCTCAGGGCTTTACAAAGTACTTAATCTTCTTTCTGGAACAAAACTATTTCTTTGCTTAATTCAAAGATTTATAAAACCATTTAGTGAATCGGGTTGACACAAAGATTGCCATGTAATTAATTAGAAAACTTTGGCATTTTGCTCTTTTGTGTTCTTGCGCAAGCTTAAAATTGTGCTGTCACCTATGAAAATTAATTTACAGCATTGTTGGAGAAAAACTGTAGTTGGAATAAGACTTGATCTTATAGAAGGAAAACAGAGGAGCTTGGATTTCTGTGCAGGAACATTTTCATATGAAATATTTGACTAATTTGAACAATGACTGCAAGAAAATACCACTTCTAAATAATCTGGTTCTTATTGTCCCTTTAAAATGGCTGTTTGTACACCAAAGCTCAATGTCAAGGGATGCAATTTTGTGATAACTTCAGTTATCACTAAAAGTGTTCCTGTGCCACGCTCTAGTGTGTCTTTTCACAAAAACAGTTTGCTTTTTGGAACAGCAAACACAAATCTGGTCTATCCTGCAGACATTAGGCCGCCTTTAAATTGCTGATGTTTTGGAAAAAGGGCTGTGAGCCTTTTGGAAGCAGGGGGCACAGACCCCAAAGCAACGCCCTTGTTTCGTTTCATTTGACTGGCATGCCAGTAAATAGCTTGAAAATGCCAATAACGGCACTCGTGCTCTCGCTCACCTCAGTGTGAGGAAGAACTCTTGACATTCTGGGCAGAGCCCACCTACACCCCATTGTGTGCCAGAGCGCTTGTTTACCAGAGCGTGTTTGTTCGCCCCAGCCTGTATTTGCAATTCCAGTCGAACGTGCCGTAGCCGGGATTCAGGAGGCTGAATTAAGAAACATCCATACTGAATTACTACTTGGAGAACTTTTTGTCTTTTATACTTAGCTGAGCTTTGGTCAGCCTTCCTGCTCAGACTGCTCAGATCTCCTGCAAACTCAGATGCTTGACCTGTTTCACTGTGTAACTATAAAGCCAGCAGGCTGGTGGGCAGCAGGGCAGGGAGGGGATCCTGCCCCTCTGCTGCGCTCTGGGAGACCCCCCTGCAGTGCTGGGGCAGCTCTGGAGTCCTCAGCACAGCAGAGACATGGACCTGGTGGAGCGGGGCCACAGGAGGCCCCAGCAGTGATGGGAGGGCTGGAATCTCTGCTGGGAGGCCAGGCTGGGAGAGGTGGGCTTGTTCAGCCTGGAGAGGAGAAGGCTCCGGGAAGATTGTAGGAAACATAACTGGGAATGCAAGGGAGTTTCTGGGGACAAAAATATCAGAGGTTTAGGGCTCAGACTGTGTGGCCAGGTAGACAGTTAAATCATTTCTAGGCCAGGGTCATCTCCTCTGCTTTCCTGGATCGAGGATCTCCTACCTGTAAATCAGGCCGGTGGCACCATTCAACTGATCTGCTGGCACGTGAATGATTAACTGACAGCTATCGACCAGACAGACGAACACCGCTGAACAACTGCAGAGTACAAGAACTCTTGAATACAAATTACCTGATTGAATTATCCGCCCCTAAGTTATTCTGGCTGCAGTTCAAAAGCGTTCTGTGTTCACAACAAGAAGTGCTAACAAAGTTCCTTTAAAACGTTCTGTGAAGGGAAGGTGAAGACCTTGCCCGATCTGAGCAAGCAAGAGAAGGTTGTGCTACGATGCAGTCTCTGGATTTAAATTCCAAAACCAGGAAAGGAGAGGTTAGGATGGGAAAATTCCGCAGTTCTCCCTGTGGGCACTCTACCGAAATGGAAGCTTGTGATCTGGTTGTGATCTGGTTGACTTGTAGCTTGTGTGTACACGGTTACAACACGCCGATCCAAACACGGACATATTGTAACTAACGCCAGGCTGCTCCTCTGTTCTTTTTGGTGAGTGCCGGGGTGACTCTCGGGGTCTGCCACACGAGGGTAGGACTATGCGGGAATACTTCTGCAGCGGTGTCCAGAAACAGACCTCCCGAGTTGCTCCTTGCCAGACACTTGCGGATGCCGGCGACTGCTGAGATGGGCATCGCCGTGTCTCCTCAGGCCTGGAGGCAGCTCTTGAGAAGACACGCTTGTAGAGCACGGGGCTTCTCCACTATCAGTACAACGATTTCCCGATGGAAACCTGTGGCGTTCTGGGGGCACCGAGGCCGGTACAGCAGTTCAGACAGTGGAACGGGCTACGGTGCGTTCACACTTGCGCCTTCTTTGAACTGGGGTGTTGAAACTTGCCCCCCGATGTCAGGGGGCACAGGGACGGGTCCCTGAAGAGACACTGCACCAACCCGCCCCAGCTCCCCGCGTTCCTCCTGCGCGTACAGAAGGGCGAGAGCCTCCATCGCAGCAGCTGCTCGGTGCGGGGACGGCCTCGCCAGCCGAGCCCCATTTATTTTTTCCCTCATTATTTTTACCAGAACGCTGGTTTTCAGGCGTTTCTATGAGGAGCCGCCCAGCAGAAGCGGGAGCATCCCCCGGGGGCGGGGAGCTGGACGGGGACGGGGGAAAGTGGGAAGCTGTAATTAAAAAATAAACTTTTTTTAAATTTTAAAACCGGGGGGGGAGCTCTCCCCGGCGGGGCGGGGGCCCGGGCCTGGCCCGCCCTTCCTCTCCGGGCGGAGCCGCCGGGACATGGCCGCGGCGGGAGAGCCGGGGTAGGGCCGGGACTGAGCCGGGACCGAGCCGGGACTGAGGCGGGACTGAGCTGGGATAGAGCCGGGACTTCCGAGGAAGCAGGGAGCCGGAGCCGGGGCCGGGGCCGGGGCAGCGGCCTCTCCTAGAGACCCAGGTACCCGTGAGGAGCCCAGTCCCGGGCACGCTAATTAAAAGGCACTTGTGAAGTATTAAGGCTTAAGCTGTTTTGACAGCTCGCCTTTTAAAAAAATGTTTATCTGGATTTTCCTCCTAAAGGTGTAACTGTTCTGCTCAGGGAAGTGCGGGAATTTTACAGGATGAACGCTGGTTTCTTGCTCCCCTTTAAAGTCAAGGTGTGTTTCGTTTCAGCCCCGCAGTGTCACCCTTATGGTTCTTCCAGCTATTTGGCTCTGAAGACTTCTGTGAATACTGCTTGCTGCAGTCTCCTTGTACCTGCTCCTGTGTTCATAGACCTGTGCAGAATGAATCTGAATTTTTAAAGGCTGCCGTTACTCCATTTTCAGTTCTTTTAATGTGTTGTTTCCATCAGAGTGTCTAAATATAGCTCTGATTTTTATTTCTTCATAGTCTTCACTGGCACATCAATCTCGTCAGTGACTGTAGCATGAACTAACGATAAAAAAGGAAGGTGTGTAGGGAGGAGTGTCTTCCTGAGGGCTTTAAGATACTTCAGATCTTGGGGGGAAAAAAAAAAGTTACTAGCTTTTGGAAAGCATTCTGGAAAGTGCACTGTTAATGTTGTCACGGTAGTCTCCATGCCTGGCGTTTCTAGTAACTTCAGGCTCGGAAACGGACCGATTTCTGGAGCGGTACTTTGAGATCCTGGCTTAGGTCAGAAATGCAGCGTGTTGGAGTGGCGCGTGGCAGTGAGACGCTCGCGTTGTTTTAACGACCTTGACAGTTTTTTGAAGCTGGAGAAGTAGTCACCGGTGGTTACGTGGTGATGATGAATTGTGTTAAACCTCCTTTCCAACCTTAATTCCCACCTTTGATTGTAAGTCACAGCCTCACCTCACCTGACGTTATTGCACTGAATTCTCTTACACACAAACAGCTGTTCTCGGAATCCTCATAGCTTGGAAGGACCTTCTCCTTTCTCCCTTCAGCGGTGAAATGTGTGAGAAGTCGGTGGATGCTCCGACCTGCAGGACTTTGTAAAGAAGAATGGACATAAAATAGTAGCTGTAGTTGCAGTGATGTAACGTGAGGAATTCAGGGGTGGTGAACTGGGCATGGGATCTGGATATCGCTAAAGGCTCTTTCTCTTACTTGCCTTTTATATTCCACTATTTAAGTTGTTGTGCTTTCATCATCCAGCAGCTTTATGGCTCTAGGCAGCTGTGAATTCTGTAGAGCACAGACTTCAAAAGTGTGTTTTCTGCATTGTGAACTGTAGTTCGGATTTACATATTCCGTTATTTAAAATCCAGATGTGTTCTGTTGTATGGATTGTACCCTTTTGCCTATTATAGTACATAAAATCAGTACCTTTCTCCACGTTCGAGGCATTAGCAATAGCATCAATATTAAACAGATCAGAATTCTCCCGTGACATTTTATGTAGCGAAACAGAAGGAGAACAGAGCAGCTGGTAACTTTTGTTGAAGGTCAGGTGAAAAGATGGGCAGTCTGTCTGGATGTGAAATTAGGGGCTCTCTTGCTTAGTTTTCATCAAGAAGGGCGAAATGAGACGGGGATTATTTGCTGGGTGTTTCCCGAAGCCCGACTGCCCTGTTCCGTAGAGCTGCCTCTGCTGCAGGTGGCCGGTAGAAGCTGTCTGCAGGGCCTCTGAAAGCAGCTCCTGGTGCTGGAGCTACAGCTTTTCATCTCTGCTAATCTGGGGCATCTCCATCTAACTTTGACTGGAGCTGGTGTGTGGGGAGGCGGAGGAAGCACCCCAAGAAATGTGCAGGGAGCAAGTGCAATGCAAACTTGATTTTTTTATGTGTTCTGTCTTTTGCCTAAGTCGTGCCATCTGAGGCACACAGTAACCTTTCCAGATGCTATGGACCCCGGCTAAAATGAAATTATTATGGACCTGGCTGTTCAGGATTAAAAGACAGCTGCCTCTTATTGCAGTATTGTGTTTTTTTTCCTTTTCTGCAAGTAGGAAGAATCAGTTAATGAGTTGAATCGGACTTTGCCCACGTTGCTGCAGAGTAGCGGTTTGCTTTCCATAGTGGTGCTACTAGAGATTTAAAAAATGCAAGGTGGCGGGTGGGTGTGTGAAGAGGGAGCAGGCTTTTTCCTTTACACCAAAGGCTGAATTCTCCATTCTCCTCTCAAATTATAATTAGAGGAAGTGTGGGGGTAAGCTAAGCATTGGCCAGAGTATTTCGGTTAGTGCTCTCCTTTTTCTTCTGCCGGAATATTTCTAGAGGTCTATGCGTGTTTAGTGTTCCTGTATTAATAATCACATGTACATGTGTTTTAAAGGATGGCCTCTGTGAAACCTGTTTTCTCCAGAACCTACTTATGCAGCAGCTTCTGGCCGTCGGTGTTTTGCTTTGGACTCTTGGTGAAGCATGTGCCTTCTCCTGCAGTCCCTGGCTCTCCTTTATTTTCTGTGGCAGTGGATTCTGAATATCTTGTCTCTCCTTTCCTGTGTGTCAGCTGCTTGGCTGCGAAGAACAGTGGGGCTGTTTCATTACACAGCGGTTGAGAAGAAGTTGCCTTTCTGGCCTTTCTCAAAGATTGTGTAATGTCCAGTGATATGTTGAGTCATTATCAGGATATTCGTGGAGGAGACTGAGGAAGTAATGAAAAGTATGCCAGAGATGAGACTTTCTCTAAAGTAAGAGGAAATAGATTATAGAGAATAACAGGCCCATGCCTTGCTTTCTGCTTCTGCATACGCAGGTTCCTCCTGTCACTGGAGTCACACCCAGGTGAGATTTCCAGCAGCTGGTTTTACTGGTGACTCAGTCCTAGCGCGAGCCTTTCGAGGCGGATGATTCGTGTGTAGGGAAATGCCCGTTCTGCTCCAGCGGGTCAGGGTGGATCCTGGTGATTCTTCCAGGCGTGCTTGCAGGGAGACCCTCTGCCGGGTGTTTGGACTGCTCTTGTCTCCGCTCCCCTTGCACTACTGGAAGGGCTGGAGCAAGTGTGGTAGCTGGTTTGCCGCGCCTTAGAGGCTGCTAAGGCAGCGGGTGAGTACAGAGCTTCCCAAGCTAGTTCTGAACTTTCTGGGCAGAGTTGGACTCGTACGCACGCAGAACGAGGGGCTTTGCTTACACAGTGGTATTATCTCCAGGCCATTATCATTTAAAAAAGAAAATGTGTCAGTACAGAATGAAGTAATTAAACCTCAGAAACCTTTTCTAATAGTTTGAGCCTAGTTCTGCAGAAGGCAGGTTGTCATGTATCACTAAACTATGTCATGTTTGCCTGGTGCATGTGGCTATTACAAGGTTGCACAAAATATTTTACTGTAAGGCATTCAGAAAACTCGTGGTTTGTGGGCGTAGTAGGTCTGCGTGTGTTCTCATGTGTCAGGGCTCTGTTATTGCCCTGCTCTTACTACACCAGAGGCAAGGGTCAGCCTGAAATTTGACATTGTTGTGGCTTCCTGCAGGAAACGCTGAAAATACTGCTTGTTTTTTGACAGCCACCGTGGACAGAACGGACAGCGTGGATGCTGATGGGCTTGAAACTTAGCCAGGAGGATGCGTGACTTCTGTTCTAAGCCATTTGTTTGTGCCAGCCCCTCTTCCAGGCCTAGATACTGTAGCAACAGCACAAGTTTTAGCTGTCTCTAGCCAACACTGCTCCGGGTGGTTAACCTGCCTGGTGTACCTCGACCTGCTCGTTCACTGTGGCTCAGATGTGAGAAGCTCTCGAGCTGATGTGCTCGTGGCAAATAGAAATGGAAAGAAAGCTCTGATCCTCTGGAGCTCAGTGGCAAACTGAAAATGTGTTTCTTCCGAGTCTGTCAGTTCAGCTTAGCGTTGGTGACCCTGGCACAACGCGGAGGAGATGCCTCAGGGAAAGAAAATAATCCCAGCCCCTGATCTCCCAGGCAGCTTGAAGAAAGAAATACAAACGCTGCAGTTTCAGCTTAGCAGATGATTTATTCTTCTTCTCCCCAGTAAGATGAATAAACTCTTCCTGAATTAATCTGGGTGACACTTCCTCCTTTTGTTTTCTGTAGATCTTTCAGCTTCAGGTCTGGAGTAAAGCTCAGTCTTCCAAGACGACAGCTTTCAATCCATCCTGCTCCTGTACTGGCGTTTAGAACTATGCCACCAAGAGTAAAAGATGAAAGGGGGAGAGAAGCACAGCCTGCATTGTGCGGATGAGCGCAAGCGTGCTAGGAACCTTTGTAATGAATGTCAGTTTGCAAGGAGAGAAAGACGGTGAGTGGTGTCAGTCAGGGAACACCTCATCCACTTTAAAGCTTTCCTTGTTTTCCTTTGATGAGCAGGAAGACAGATAAACACGGGGGCTTGTGCTCCCTTCCTGGCGCGGGACCTCAAGTGGCTAAAGATTGACACGAGAGCTTAGTGGGGTCTAAGCTTAGTGAAACACTTACTGCAAGTGGTGCCTGTTGACTGTTTTAGTGGACCTCTTAAGATGGAGAGGAGCACAGTTAACCTTTAGGTCTTAATTGGAGCGTGTGTGGCAATGGGTGAAGAACAGTCTTAATCCCATGCCAGTTAAAAATTGTGGAAAATGGGAACTGTGCCTTGTTGTAATAAAGCTTTTAACAGTGGCTTGCTAAAGGGAAAGAGAAACCAGTTTGAAGCTCAAGGTCTGTGTAACTGGCTTGGGGGAGCTGTGTTATAATCAAAGAAAGGCGGGGAGGGGGAGAGCTTAACCCTGCTCAACCCTTAAATACCTAATTGGTGAGGTAAGAGACGATCACGTGAAGGGAAGTGCAGAGGTAACTAAAAATAGTGCTCTGAACGTGTTGCAGGATGGATGTTCTTTCACCCAGCTGTGACTGCAGTGATTTCAAACACTCCTTTTTGTTTAGAGTCGCCAGATAGATCTTTGAAAGTTACTTGATTTAAAATGGCTACAGGAGGAATAATAACGTGAAGTTTGAACCAGAGAGATAATCTGGCTTTTGAGGAGAAGAAAAATAGTCCACTGACCGACTGAGACTAGTTGGGTATCAAGAACAAACCTTTCCACTGGATTCCAGGGGCTTGGGCCCGCGTGCCAACATAAATATGGGTGTCTCTCTAATAGAAGAATTGCATTGGATTCGTTTGTGCTTTTTGGAAATTCGTGATATAAAATTAAAAGTTCCCTTTTATGCTTCCCTGTTTTAAGAAAATAGAGAGTTAAATGTTGAACTGGGGGCTCCTTTTCCCATTAGGTGTTTTGAGGAGAACTGAGGTATCCTCGTGTTTGTAAGTCGGTCAGACTCAGTTCTAGAAGCAGAGCTGCGTGCGCTGCCCCACTTGAGACGCGGCGCAGGGGGTTGGACACACCTAGCATCGGTTCTGGGCGCTGAGGCAGCGCCGCAGCTCCCGCTGTTGGCAGTGGGGTCCGGGAAGCAGTTTGCTGCGCTCCAGGCAGGCGTGGGGAACGCAGTCCTGCGGGGAGTGAGGAGGCAGCCGGCTAAGGCCAAGCTCTCTGCCTTTTTGCTGGCGTTATCCTCTCTCTTGTGCCCTCCTCGAGTGTTCTGCTGAGGGGAACGGGCGGCCCTGCTGTTCTGCTAAACACCGAGTGTGTCACGCGTGGGGAAGAGGGGCGGAGAAGGCAAATATCCAGACAGGCACATGACGCCACCAGTGTCCCTCGCTAAAATACACAGGAAAAAAAGGTTTTGTCTTGTGTCGTCTTTCATCTCTGGTGTGAGAGTTAAATACGCCCGGCATGTTCTGACACATCTGAAATGCCCTCTGGTGCAGACTCTTGCAGCTGAAAACCTTTGGTTTTGAAATAAACTGTCCTGAATGTACGCGTTAGTGGCTTTTCCCAGATGTCTGCTACCAGGTTGTCATCTTCAGCTACTTCTCCGTGCCCTACCTTTGGTCCTTCAAAGTATAGTCTGTAGCGGGCCCAATCCGTTTCAGTATGTCTGCGTAACTCAGCCATTTTTAGGGGGCACTTGGAGAACATGAGTGATTTCAGTGAAACAACAAAGGACCACGAGCATGAAACAGTTTGCAAAATTGTAACGATTATGGCTGTGTATGTGCATATTAAAGTGCTTTTCCTGCCAGGAAAAGTTCTTGTCACGCAGGTTTTAGCGCTGAGAGTTCAGTGTTCCCGTACTTAATTTTCCTCTTATGTTCACTTTAAGATTACACAATGGAATTCACATTTTCTCAAGAAAAGCTGCGTAGCCTCGATCAACACCGCTGAAGGTATCTTCTGACCGCAACACTGGAAGCAGGCTCCTGGGACAACTTTGTTGGAAGAGCACCTAGGATGGATCTCAAGGAAAGCTGCCCAAGCGTTAGCATTCCCAGCTCTGATGAGCACCGGGAGAAGAAGAAGAGATTCACTGTAAGTATGTAAGAGCGTCAGCGCTGTGGGCAGATGCACAGGCTGTCAGCTACCTTTTTTTTTTTGACTAGTAAGCTCGGTATTATTTTCAGCAGGTTTGTGGAAATCTGTTCACTTGCTCCTGTGAGTACTGGCCATAGTCCAGCATGAGAAGCTGTGAATGTTTTACAGTGTTGGACTGTGTTGCTTCTGCAAAAAGAATGGGCTTTACAAATTCCTGGTATTTTTACCCCCAGCTAGCGGCATTTTCTCATATAAAGTACATAGTGTCCCAATGCAGAGGTAGCGTTACGGTACCCAATCGGATCGGAGGTTTGGCATCCCACATGATTTTTCATGGAAACATTTTATAACGGAGTAAAGTGTCATTTTGGTTTAGGTTGGCTTTATTTGTTTTTCAAATGGCCAGTTTTTTCGTAGATATCCTATTATACTTTTTGAATTTTTGTGTTTAAAAAAAATAAATAAATAAACCGTCAAACTTTTGAAAGCTCTTTTTTCTCTCTTCCTTCCTGTTTTCTGTTCCTAACGCCTATGACTTTTTCCCTGTCCTGTTGCCATTTCCACTCCTTGTCATTCCCTTCCCTCTTCCTTTTTCAGCCTCCCAGTTTGACTCACTTTCTGGAAGCAAAGTCTTCCCACTCTGGGGAAACTCTTTGCATTGCATACTGAAAACTAAAGTGGTGTGGCATGGATCTTTGTTTTGCTTATGTGTGTGCTGGGATATAAAGACAGCATCATAATACTTCCTTTAAAAAGCTCAAATGATTTCATTGCTCTTGTGCAACTTCCTCTAGGCTGGTTTTTTTTGTTGTTGTTTGAGTGAATTAGTCACTCTTCAGATGTGGAATGCAAACACCCTTCCACTGAGCTGCTGTCTGAAGAATCAACAGAACAAAGATTTACTGAAGAGTTGTGTGTCTGCCTTTCCTCAAAGAATAACACTGTTTGGTTCTGCAAGCGTATCACCATGTCATTCAGGGAAGGAGCCTGCTGGTAAAGGGAACAGCAAAGAGAACGTTACTGACACTTCAAACTGCTGCATGCTTGTGCAACTTAATGAGCAGGAGAAACTTCATGAAAGTCTAAACTGGAGCAAACCAGGTTTGTTTTATTGCCTCAGCGCTGGCAGCTCTGCTGGTGGAATGTGCCGGTGTGGCGCATCTAGCGCTGCGACCCCCACGTCACTTTACCTAAAGAGCTGCGTGACAACCGTACCAGCTTACAGGCGCTTTCTTTGGGCGTGCCCTTTAGAAACCGCACGAGCAAGAGCAGGAAACCTCAGACATCGGGGGTTGAGGGGAGGGAAAAGGAATCCAACGCGGCTCGCGCTGTGCAGAGGTACCCGCCGTCTTGGTGGCCTCCGCTTTCTGCAGCGGGGAATAATGAGCAGCGTGACAAGAACTGCTTTTCACAAGCAAGCTTCGGAGTATTGTCGCGTCTGTTTTAGGGTTTGATAACAGAAGCGAGGGCCATGCTGCGCTTCACGGCAGGAGCTGTGAATTCCAGCGTGTGTCTGTCTGCGCTTTCGCCGCGTCTCCTCGCCCGTGGCTGCGGTGCGATGGCTGGAGCCCGTCAGAGCTGCTTTTGGCGGGCAGCAGGAGAGGGGTGCGAGGGGAACCGCTCATAACCCACCTCTGGTCGGTCGGGCTGTTTCCCAGGCAGTGCCACTCCGTGAGCAGCGGGAAGAACCCGAGGGTGGAAGGAAAGGTCTGAGTGAGAAAGGCTGGGAAGGAGTTCAGGCGGCAGTTTTGTGTAAGCCTCACCCTGCTCTCACTTACAGTATCTCGCTGCTGCTGCTGGGGCTGTTCGAGAATCTTACTGGGGGTGTAGAAGCGCTGAGTTTCCGCTCAGGCCTTGCAGCGGTTCACTTAATGCTGGCGTGGAGACGAGTGTGTGCCACTCAGCTTCTGTTAGCTCTTCTTTTCGTGCTTGCCCTGGTGAAGCATTTTGAAAACAGCCATGTCTCTGTGCAGTCCTCACTCTGGTAAATAAGTCAGGCTTTTCAGTTCGGCCTTTGGAAATGAGCTCTTCATTCCTCTGGAGCTTCTGCATAACCCTTTATTGAATATTTGATTCGGTTCTGTTAAATACTGCATAGATTTCATATTTTTACTACCAGTATTTTCTTCTTGACAAATAATTTAACGTTTGAATTTTGGGGGCATTCTGACAGGGAAGCTTTTTTTGCTTCCACTGAATTTGTGGTAACCAGCTTCTATGTATATCTGCTCCAGTTCGCTGTCCTGCCTTTTTCTGAAGGCTCAGCGTTCCCTTTCTCCAGAAAACCAGCAAAGCACTGGTTTTGGACCAAATCTAGGCTGCATTAATTGCTATTCTGTCCTGCCCGCATAGCGGGCCGTTCTTTTGCCCGTTTTGCCAACTAGCTGTCTTTGGTATTTCTTGCTTTTATCCCCATGCTGTTTGATGTCTGAAGCTTAACTTTCTCTTCTGACCTGTTCTCGTCTTCCTTCACAGCCCCATCGTGTAGAGGCTTATTAAGAAATCTCTTTCAAGGGTGCTGTCTGATTAAATTTGGAAACTGTCTCAGCCCTGTGATGTCTAATACTGATCCCCAGCCCTGTGGAAATTGTGGAGTTGGGGTTTTTTTATTTCGTTGACACTTAATAAATAGTTTCCTTGCTTTCTCAGTGCTTGCTCTCTTGGAATTGGAGAACAGCTTAACTTTTTACTTATCTTTGTTTAATGCAAACTGAATATTTAATCCAGGAGCATGAGCTATCAAAACGGTGCTGAAGCGTTTTGAATTGCAATGACTTCTTTTGTGAAGAAATCGTTTCCATCCAGAAATAGGAAGACTCTGTGCTGTCTGTATCTGGGAAAATAGTTCATGGTGATGCTGATGTTTTCAGGAATTCTGCTTCTTTTTCCTTTCTCAAAGTTTTGTGCTACTTATCTATCTGTTACAAGGTGGGGATGCATCTTAGCTACATTTTAGGAGCTTTCTAAGACTACTTTTGATTTAGGAGTAATCAGATTTGGAGAGGTTATTATCTAAGGAAGGCTAGATTCCTCCCCCTCGCCTTTCGACAAACAGGCACTGCACATCTAAATCATCACGTGCGTGGAGGTGGGAGCAGTAATACAGCCCAGAGACGTGGGTCTGGGTTTTACCAAATTCTCTGTAGGTACCACACGCGTTCGTACCGTTCAGTGCTTCCATAACCGCTGAACCTGCAGTTTCCCCTGTGCTGGGTGTGCAAGAGCTCCGGTGGTGCTGTGAGCTCAGTGGCCTCGTCTGGGATCTTTTTGTGCTCTTCCCTGTGAAAAAGACTGTCATTGTTCTACAGCCCGCCGCCCCGAGAGCAAAACTGTTTTAATGTTGGGGTTGACAAGGGGGTGAATATCATCTCGTATCCCAGGTCCTGCTTGCCTGCGCACTCTGCAGTCTGTGCGCTGTGCCCTGCCGATGTAGGAGGCTGTCCACGGCCCGCTTCTCCAGCTGGCCGGCACTGCCCCACCACGCGTTTGGGGAGTGAAGGCGTGTGTTTGAACACGAGCTGCAGGACCTGGCTGCTGCGTAAGGTACCTAGCTCAGGAGGACAGTACTTCAGTCTTTGCTGCTGGAGCTTTTGCTCTAGAAGGTGTGTAGCTGCATTTTATGCTAACGCTTGTTTAGCAGTAAAAGGGAAAGGAAGAGTCTCACCACTGTCCTACCTGATGCCTCTATCCAGCCTCCTGTGTTCTCCCAGGAAGACTGAGAGCAGCTTATCTGAGCAGCTGACGTAGCAAGAGCGCAGATGTCAGGCCACGGAACTGGTGGTGGTGGCTGTGGCTGCCACTTCCACTGAGGGTGCTGGAGAGCGGTAAGCCGCTGCAGCAGGACAGAAGGGAGACTGGGGCATTGCTCCAGCTTTCTGCACCAGGAGCTGGCAGCCTTCTGCACTCGTTTCCTTGCTGTGCCCATCCTCTCCCCCGAAGGAACAGCTAGGCTCCTTCTGGAAGCACAGGAAGGTGGAAGGGAGGCCGGCTAGTTGCATAAGAGACAGGAGAAGCCTGCAGGACACTCAGCTGTCAGCCAGATTCGTGAAGCCGGGGACTGCCAATCTGCCGAGTGTCTGGAGTCCTCTGCGGCCGTGGGACTGGAAGCCAGGACGGCGCGGCAGGTTCCGGCTGGGGTTGTGTAACCTGGGCTGGGTTTCAGCCACGGCTGCGTTTTCTCCCTGCTGAACAACCGTCACCTGCCAGGATCCTGACTGTAACATGTAGTCGAGGTGTCGCGAGGAACAGTTATCTTTATAACTGCCTGCCCTATGTGCTCTCTCTTCAGGTTTCGCTGAAGGCAATTTTCAGTGTTTAAATGCTTTACTTCCTTAATACGAGTCTTTATTGTGGATCATCAAGTTGTTAACAAATTTCATAGCAAATTTCCGTAGACTTCCATCTGATCACCAGTTGTTCTTGTTGGATAGGAGCTAATTTATGAAATTCCATTAAATCGGCTTTGGTGTTCGTTTCTGCCTAGCTGGTGTTTAAAACGAATTCTGTAAAATTCCAGACTCTTCTGATTTCTCTTGTGATCATTTGTGTTTATGTCTGTGTGGCGTAGCTGTAAGAAACATATAGCTCAAGAGGTCCGTTTACATTTAAGAACACGCTCTTACTTCCACCACAGGATTAAACCTAGGAAGTTTTCATAAACTCTGCTGTCAGCAATAACTTCATCTTTGTTACTACAGGTTTACAAAGTGTTGGTCTCGGTTGGCAGGAATGAATGGTTTGTCTTCAGACGCTACGCAGAGTTTGACAAGCTCTACAACACGGTAAGCAAAGGGCAGGCTGTGAAATCCCGCCAGAGTAACTCAGCACAGAGTAACCTCCTCTGCAGTGTTACGGTTTGAGTTCGTTCCCTCCTGAGGAGTTTGAGTCAACACGCGATAACCACAGGAGCCTTCTTAAAGGAAGTGCCAGGGCGGGGTTTTTAAATGTTGGCTTGTTTGAATTTCAAACTCAAAATCCACTTATTTGTCACCTTTTGCCCAGTGTTTTCTACCGTACGAGTCTAGAACTCATATAGTATAGTACACCAAAAAGAACTTGTGCTGCTAATCCAAGGGATGTTGATGTTTCTAAGGGAAGAAGAACTGCCAGCTACTGTATTAGAAAACGATTCTCTTGAACAGAATGGGAGTAAGATCGCTTTTCTGGAGTGCTTGAAGATAAAGCAAATGTAATCAAGGCTTGGCTCATGTCAGGGTTTTTTGATAGACTCGGAGCTGTTGTGTATGATTTTTCTGGTCAGTTTATCAAGTGTAGAATATCATGAGATTATCAAATGCAGCATCATAAAACAGCCTGTTCCTCTATTTACAGTTTTGACTTAGGGGTAGGCCATCTGTGGTTTCCAAAGCATTAAGAATGAGCAAAACCCAGAGGTTTAAGATCCCCAGCCCGTCTTAAACCTCATGTCTACACCTCTGTGCAAGCAAGCAAGAAAAAACCAAACCCGAGAGAGAGATAGAATTGATGGAGGAGGGAAGTAAAGAGGAGAATAAAACCAACGTGAAATTACAGCCCCTGTTTTTTAAGCTGGGAAGTCGTTTTGGCAGCATTGCAGAAGACAGCTGCAGGAGCCCTGGCTTTCTGAAGTGAGATGGCCAGTGGATTTGCAAGGGTACGACTGGTGCAAACCAGCTGAGTACAGATTGGATGGGGTTTGTTTTCTCTCCCAAATGGCAGAGAGGAGCAGAATGAGTAAGAATCAGATGTTCAAAGTGTTTACAAGAAGACAAACAGAATGCAATTATTTCTAGGTACTTTGATGTCTAAGCACAACCCAATTGTGTGTGTTTTGTTTTCAGCTAAAGAAGCAATTTCCCACCATGAACCTGAAGATTCCAGCTAAAAGAATATTTGGAGATAATTTTGATCCTGGTAAGTTATCATCTTGTTACTCACTTTGTCAGGTTTTTATATGACAGTTGATCCATTGCAGCCTACAGGAAGCTATCTGAGCTGAGTTGAACACCAGTCCTCGAAGCGGTGACTAAACCGCAGCGTAGTCGTGCTTCAGTCAGGAGCAGGCACAGCCGTAGGCAGGCGTTCTGCCTGGGGACCGCCAGCACAGCACGGCGCAGCGGCCCCGTGCCTCTCTTGCGCGGGAGGCTGTAGTTTCTCCCAACCCTCCTGTGACTGGGATTGCGAGAGATTCTGAGCTGTCGGGTGTAACCTCTCGTCTGTAAAAGCAAAAGCCAAACCCCAGACTCTTCTGAACGCATGCCTAGCAGATTTTAAACTTCCTCTGTCTAACTTTTTTTCCCCCCTCTCTGAAGAATGAAATAACTGCAGGGTTTATCTCTGAAGGCTTTTGAGCTCTCTGTATCTGGATGCGCTTCCTTGTGCAGTTCAGATGAAGATGAACCTCCTCCTGCTGCGGTTCCGCTTGGAGGAGCCTCTCTGATGTGGACATGACGTGATCCAGTTAGCAGTGATAGTCCCAGTTAAGCTTGCTCTGTCCACATCAAAATGCTAATGGAAAGTCACTGGTAAAGTGCCCAGAATTAACCTTGGTGGCAGCCCCGATGAATACGTAAAAGGCCACGTGGGAAGGCTGGGCCTGGCCCGTGTGTTTGTAGCATTTTAACTTGGGGGTTTTCCGGGGCTCACTGGGAACATCCCCCCTCCCCGGCTTGCTGACGTGTTTGTTGTTTCACCTCCTCCTGCACCTGCTTCAAGCATTTCATTTTCTCCTGTGCTGAAGAACAAATGGATCCAAAGGTGTCGAGCTCTTGGGTTCTGCTGGCTTGGGTTTTTAAGAGTTCTTTCAAACACATTAAATTTTGCCAGTTACAGTTAATCATCTGGATCCTAGAGGTCAAGCTGGGGGGAGAGAAGCTTTTTTAAAAACTGTGTATGTAAAACAAAGTCCTCAGACTTGTTTTAAATTTCCGTGAACTACATGAAATCCTTGAAGCATGAGAAACTGAATAGTTCTCAAGATGTTCCTTGCTGGGTGCCTGGGTGGAGATGGAGCCATGATGCTCATTTAAATAATTCTTTATCTTCACACCGAGTTACAGTTTATTTCACACAAGAGCTCTCTTTCTCTTTCAGATCCCTCACCTATCTTTCCATACTACTAAAGAAATGTTATGTCTTGAGCTTTGGGTGACATTCTGAGGCTATTTTTTAGTTTTTCCACATTGGAGATGACATCCGAAATGGAAAGAAAAGCATGTTATTTAGTTATCTCTAATGCTTACATCCAAGTGCCTGCTGGCGGGATGAACTGTGCAACTTCCCCCTGCCATACGGCTCGTACGGAAAGAGGCAGCTCAGTGGGATGGTTCGTGTAAAACCTTGTGCAGCTGCCTCAGGCTTTGCCTGGGGGGTTTTTCAGTGGAATCGGCTCCTGACGGGCAGGGCAGCCGCTGCGCTCACACGCTGCTCCCGAAGCACCTCAGTGCGCTTCTCGTCCTCCTGCCTTTCTACACTGCCAGGTAGTGTCGCGGAGAAACTGAAATTTGTTCTCCCGCCTCACTTCAGTGTTTTAACCTTGTGGTTTTCATAGGCAGAACCTGTGAACCAGTCTCTTTTTAACTGTGGCTGAAGTCCTAAAAACCCTAAATTTCAAAGTAAGTCTTTTTTGCAAAGCTGACAGATCATCCTAACAAGTCTATGTCTTCTTTTTTGTTTTGTTTTGGGTGTTTTTTAGATTTTATTAAACAGAGAAGAGCGGGACTGAATGAATTCATTCAAAATTTAGTTAGACAGCCAGAGCTATGCAACCAGTAAGTAGTTTCACTTCTATTTTATAAGGACTGTTTACAAGACATGAGATGTCAAATACAAAATTGCAAATTAAGTACTTTTAACCAGAAAATGTATTCTACCTGTTCAGTGCTCTTAAGTATAATAAATAAACAAACCTTAATGTGGCTCTTCATTCCTTCAGGATAGATCTGCAGACCGGTGAACATCCTTTAATTCAAAATTCAGTGCAAAAGCATTTGATTTTACAGTAATTTCTGTGTTTTTCTGTTAATAGCTGCAAGGCACTTTGTTCTTCTGGAGTGAGCTTTTGCTTTCCGCGGTGCTTCATTGCGACAGATGATGTTAATCATGACATCATCTATCACCTTTTCTATGTACCAAAATGCCAAAACTTTATGACCTCGGTCATTGGGAGCTTTTTGCAAAATCTGCTAGAAACCACTGAAGGAATAAGTGGGGACAGAGTCTCCAGAGGTGGTCCGCATCCTTGCTTGCTTAGACTGTTTTGCTTCAGGGGTAATTAAATTTGATATCGGGTCAAGCATCTTATGTACAAGGCAGACTTGGGCATTACGCGTTCTCACAGAGCTCTAAGCAAGCCCACCTGCCACTACATCTTTTAAGCATTAAAACCAGGATCAGGATCAATATTTTTAAGTCCTACCTTGGAAGACTGTTCCACTAAAAGCTTGAGGATGGTTCACAGTGATGTCCTCAGTTCTGAATGGGAAGGCGCCTGAACACCTGGATTGAAAAGCACGAATGTCAGATTCCCCGTGTCCAAGATAATATTTACATTATCCTCTGAAACATGCAGCACTGTGTGTGTCTTTTCTCTTTTTGAAAATATTTTCCCTCCTTCAGTGGACTTTGTTCCTAGGTCTGACCTGTTTGTTGAATACTGTATCAAAGCCAAACCTTTCTGCTCAACATTAAACCCAACAAACACCTAAAGCGTGTTGAGAGAGACCCTGGAATGGTTGATGAGGATTTTCCTGCAGTCGCTGTCAGGTGGAATATGGGCAGAGACCGAACTGGGAATTACGTGGCCTAGCCTCCAGCTGCATTCACTCAGCTAACTGTGCTTGGTAGAGAGCTTGTTCTCACAAACTGAATGCAGATGTTGCAAAACCAGTGTCAGAAGGGCCCGAGAGCTGACAGCAGCCCCCTCGCTGCCTGGTACCCTGAAAGGGACCTGGGAGCCCGTTACTGGTGAGCACCGTGAGGCCCCCAAATCATGGAGCTGCTCTTCACGTTGGGCTGCTCGCCCCCTCCGTGTGGGCCTTCACTGGAAGAGTAGTGCCTGTAATTGTCTATCAGAACACGTGCAAAGAAACTCTGTTTGGATCCAAACGCATACGTGAGGATGCGTTACAGATGTACGGTGGTTATTTTTAAATAGGCCGAAGTAGCTCGCTAATGAAGAAGAGCACATTTGCATAGCGCTTGAAGAACTCCGGATGACGATACCCTCTGTGGGGAGATGAGTTCTCAGCTCTGCAAGTTGTGAGGAAAATCAGAGTGACTCGGTTTCTCTGGTTTCAGAATCCGATGAGTATAGAAACGAATGTGCCACCCCTGGATTGCAAGATCTCCCAGTCCCCGCTGGGGAGAGCAAACCTGGTGTTACCTTAGTTGTGCTCTTTTAAAATGTCCATGTGCATTATGGCTCTTTGAGCCTTTGCTTTCCGGAAGAAAGATAGCTGGGGCTTACTTTTAAATTTTTTTTAAATGTGTGGAGAAGAGGGAGGTGCTGGGCACAATTATTTAAATAAAGTGTGTCTTGGGTGTTAGGCTTCAGTCACTGGCAACTTCACCGCTTTGCTTCAAAATTTATGTGACTTTTTGGGCTTGTTCCTATTCCCGGGTGTGTCCAGCATTTTTGGGTGGCTCCGTATGTTTCTGCAGGAAGGTTAACGCAGAACCAGTATCACAGAAGGAACGGTATTTAGATGGAGCCTGACACCCCTTCGTGGATTTCAGAGATAATCCATAAACTAAATTTACCCGGTCAATCCTAAAAATCCAGAAAAAACCCACACTTTTTGCTGGTAGCATATGTACAATGTATACTGAGCATCCCTTTTTAAACTGTTTTCTTGATCATTTTAATTTCCTATGTGAGGTTATTTTAGGAATAGTTTCAGCATTTTCCAAGATAGATTAATACGTGTGAGCTAATACAGCACAGAAGTCCTACTGATCGCGGTAGGATTTCACATAACATGCTGCAGTCTTGGCTAAGAAATCGGTACATTAAACTTTTAAAATGTTTAATCACTGTTGTGCAGTGCTTTTAAAATTCCAAATGTGAACAGTGTGACACGGATCAGTTCTGCTTCTGGCTGCCATGTAGTGTGGAGACTGAATCCTCTGAACTGTGAATGCTTTTTTTAAAAAATTATGATTATTTTTTTCCTGCTGTGAATTCAGTCATGGACAAAGTTACTATAGTAACTATTTGAGATGGATTACAACACGCTCTATTTAATCAGCTAGTTGTCCAGAATAAGTAATGCTGAAAGGTAGTTAAGGTCTGGTTCTCTTGTTCTGTGTGATGAAAAGCATCAACTATAACTATTTATTCTTGATTTTATGATACCCAAAGATCCTGAAAATTAAATTGTTGCATCGTGAGCTGATACTACTGTTGTACCCAAACCAGAGCGATTTTTGCTTTCCTGGGACCTGGGATACGAGACAGACCTTGAAGTAGATCAGAATTTGGAGCTCGTGTAAGATGGGAAGGATTAAACCGGAATGACGGTGGGAAATTGTGTGAACAGTCCTGTTGCTGTTCCTCAGACCTGAAAGGCTGGAGGTGACTGGAACCGATTTGAAATCGGGTTTGGGAATACAGAATGGAAGAGACCGGGAGCCTCCGATGGCGCAGGGCACGGGTGAGGGTCAGTGATGCCGAGGGGAAATAGAGGAGCTGGGACGTGTCAGGAACCGCTCACCTCTCACCTCTGGCCCTCGCTTTACAGAGGAGTGGAGGGTGAAACGGATTGCAAATAGCAGCGCAAGAATATGTGCTTCTTATGGAAACCTACCCATTTTATAAATACTGGGGATAAGGTAGCAGGGCAGCTCTGCAGTAAATCAGTGCTGCTGCTGTCCCAAACGGCTCACGCAGCTTCCTGTCGGTGGCTGCTGAGACCTTCACAGAGGTCTTTCTGAAATATAGGTAAGATTTCTTCAGCTGCCTGGCAGGATTTCAGCCAGAATGCATCCGAAACACAAAATCCCCGTCTTCCGCGTGGAAGCGCATGGGGACGGGAACATTGCTGCCGTGCATCTCCTGGGACACTTGCATTAATTTTGGAAAAATTAAAAATGGTTTTAAACTCTTCAGTTGTTTGAACGAAAGCTGGTTTCCTGGTGGTTGCTGGCCGGTTAGAACTCATCCTTCCTTCTACTAATTACCTTTCGATGCAGTTCTGCAGAGCATTTCCTTGTGAAGTCTTGGCACACCTGCACTGCAACATGTCAGGTTCTTGCAAGCGGAAGATGTAATGTCCTGTATGTAACACATTCAGCAGGTGAATTATGTCGCTGTGAAAGCATTTCTTGTCCTTAATTACCAGAACTTAAATACAAAACTTTGTGATGAGTAACTCCTGCTCTCTAAGCCTGTGCTTCCTCTGGCTGTGGCTGAAAATCATGCCGTTTCTTGATGTGCTAATGAAGTTAACTGTTTCCAGCCCAGATGTCAGAGCGTTTCTTCAGATGGATAACCCAAAACACCAGTCGGATCCGTCTGAAGATGAAGACGAAAGGAGCAGTCGGAAGGTAATAAAACAGAAGTGGTAAGAGTCTTCTAAATTGTAGCTACTTGAAGGCAATCATAGGTATATTCCTTACTGAAAGTTACTGGTTGGTTTCACAACAAATCCCCTCCATGCTCCTCTAAACAAGACTGTTCCACTGTGGGCTACAGGATATTTTTCTGCCAGCTGTGGACTGCAGAGAGGGGCAGAAGCGATTGCTGGCTTCTGCCTTGCTTCTTCCCCGCGTGCTGTATGGCTTAAAGAAACACAGCTTTAGTCGCAGCTTAGCTGCCACCATCTTTACAATCTCTTCAGAGATTCCTGCTAAGACCATCTGGCAAGGAGCGGGGGAGACTGAACATTTAATTGTCTTTCTGTTTGCTTGTGTGTTGTGGGGTTTTTTTTAAAGAGGGGGAAAAATTCAATTTTCTCAGGGAAAAAATTGCAGTCTTCCGAGAAGTCACTCAGGAGCAAGGAAGGATTTGGTTTCATTTCCCATGTAACACTGTGAGGGCTGAAGCCTCTGGTGTCACAAAAGCCACTACATGGCTGGATGGATTCTCTGAAAATGCATTTACAGCCTCCAGCAACAGGGCTGTTTGGAAAAAGGAGTATTTCTAGGAAGGCAGAAGTGCCACATTTAGGCTTGTTTCCATACAGCTGTGATCTCGTACTCACTGGGCCCCTGTTAGTTGTCTTGGCTGGTGTGTGGTGCACAGCAGAGTCGTGTTTTCACTTCCAGAGGTGCCAGTCTTTGCTGCTTTTTCACTGCCTGACAGCGCTGTGGGCATACAGCACAATTCTAATTTGAAAGGCCCATTTCCTCCTCCTTTGAAAGAGATCTTAAGTAACGTGGAATGATCTAAACCTTCAATGCAAAGTAATGACGTTGTGCCACAACAAATTCCAGCACAGGAGGAGAGCTCACGCGTAGTGGCCTGGACCATACTTTGTGATAGAAAATCCACCTTCTCCTAGTTACTGTAACTGATGAAGCTGAGCAATAAGGAACTAAAACCAGCCTTAAAAAAAATTAGAATATTTTATATAGTAGCTTTTTCGCAACTGTCAGTGCCGTTGTGTGAATATTAGTGAGCATCCAGCGCTGCTGTCGGGGCGTTCTCTGCGTCTGCAGCAGTACTGGTTCCTTGCTGGCCTGTCCCCGGGTAACCTGTACCTGAACGCAGTTTAGCTTTCTCTGATAAAGTCCAAAACCACAATGAGGGTAGAGATACTGCTCTTCTAATTAAAAGAAAATGAAGACAATTACCTAAATGGCAGCGGCTTCCTCCTCTCCCTGTAATTTACAAATTCTGGCTGGGTGTGTGCTGGTAAAATTCATGTTATTCCTGGGATGGAGTGAGTTAACCTTTACCGGCAGGACAGAAAAGGCTGGCAGTGTTCTCCTTGGGGCGGGAGAACGAGCACTTTTGTTTTTCTTAAAAGCACTGTGTCTTTCATTAATTACTCTTGCACAACAGTGCGGGTTTAAAATTACTTTGTTGGCAAGATCCTGGAAAATTTAGCGTAAGTATTCCTAGGTTAAGCTCTGGATGAGGAATAAATTGTTTGTTGAAATGTTTTTAAATGATTATTCCTAATCTCATCCTCTGTGCCTGGGCAGAATTATTTTATTACCTTCATCCTTGAATGCGATGGCTGTAGACATGATTAGTGACAGGGTGATGATGGCTGGATATTTCAGCCTACAAAGTTCCCAATCCGGATGTTAGATCTCTTTAAAAATCTAATATAAGTGTTAGCTTATGGGCTGAGCAAATTAGTAGAGTATTTTGAAATTAATGTTGGTGGAAATATAAGAGAGAATTCCAAAGAAGAGTATTAAAAAGAAACCTCTTTGTCTCTCCCAACAGTTAAACTCTACCTCACAGAATATCAACTTGGGACCATCTGGAAATCCTCAGTAGGTTTCAATTAAATTGAATTAAAATGTAATTCAATTTAATCTAAAATTTTTATTTTAATGAAATTTTGTTAAAATTAACTTTAAAACCGGAAAAGTTAGAGGTGTAATTGTGAAAAGTTCCTTGGATAGATGCCTTTATTTGTTGATCTGCACTGCCCGCAAGGAGGCAAAACATTGACTCCTGTGCTAGGTAAGTAACTTTTTAAAAACACTTGTTTTCCTTTTCACCTTCGGCTTTTGTTAGTCCGCTGTCGTTTTAGTACAGAGATGACCTGTGTGTCTCGGGAGCGGTCCCACAGCTGTTAAGAACGTGAACAAGGTTGTTTTAACCAGGGCAAAGGGGCAGCTCTGCCTTGTTGATGCTTCAAGCCTAGTTACTGCAGTCACAACTTGCTCCTCTGTTGGTGTCTTCTGTCGAGCTTCTGTTCTCAGCCCTGTGAACATCTGCTTTTCTCGTCTAGGAGGTGACAGCTGTTTTGGTTTTGCTTTCCTCACGGATTTGTTCTGGGCTAACAGGAGGAAATGCTTAATAGGTTGCCATACAAAATGAAATTTAAGAGTACTTCCCTTCAGGGGCAATAAACAGAGAGGTGTGTGGTGATGTAACTGTTTGGAATCTGAAGACACGGCTCATTGTTCTGCTGACAAAAAGATCTCTGAATTGTATTTAGGGAAAAGTTCAGGGGATCCTGGGGGGAAAACCTGACAGGAGTGGTGACGTGGGAAGCGGAGAAGCTAAGAGTGAGTTCCTACGTACACACAGAAGAGAAGGGGGTGAGGGCCTCCCTCTTCCCACTGTAATTTAAAATGTGGAGGGGATGGATTGAGGGAAGGATGGAACAAGCAAGAGAACAGAAAACGAACTTGATCCATCCTTCCTTCCCTCGTGTAAGCTTGAGAATCTGTTTGGCAGGGAATGAGAAACAAGCTCCAGGAAATGGAGACTTTAAAATGACAAGAAACTAGACTATGGAGACTAAATGAACAGTCTTGCTCCTCCTTGACATCTCAACCTTAAACTTATCAAATAAACTCAAAGGATGCAACATGGAACTGCAAAATGAAGAGAAGTCGTTGTCCCCAAAGGAAGGTCTGCAGGAGTCTGGGTGTTGGGTGGAATGGAGAATGCAGGCGGCTGCTGACAGACCGCTGTTCTTGCGTTGCATCTCGAGTGCTGCACTAGGCTGCTGTACAGCCAGAGCTTGTCCCTTCTACCAGATGACCTGTCTCCTTCCTATCTTTCAGTGCCAAACCAACAGACTTTGATTTCCTGAAAGTGATTGGGAAAGGCAGCTTTGGCAAGGTGAGCTTTCTTCCTGCTGCGTCCTGCCCTGGTGCTGGGATGCCGGCTGGTGTCCTGGCGTGGGGACGGTGGGTGAGGGGCTTGGCCAGAGCTTTTGGAAGTGGCATCAGCCCGGGGTGGCACATAAACTGTGGTGCTGGATCCCTGCGGCTGCTGCTCTGGAGCCCTGCTGCGTTTTTTCCCGGTGTGGCAGTCGTCGGCTGCCTCGGTCGCTTGTTGGGAGCGTTTCCCTTTCCCGTTAGCAGCAGCAGGGATCCTCTCCCCGCGGGAGGAAGGGAGGTCTCCCCGTGCCTGCGCAGCGGCTGCGGTCCGGGCCGGGCGCTTCCCGCTGTTGGCGTGGACTCTGTCAAAGCCCTAGTGCTGTGGAGCAGTGAGAGCGACAGGGACTTACATACTGATACCTACAAAGCTGCAACAGAGAGTCCCTCCTCAAAGCTTTGGGTTTGGGGTTATTTTGCGAGTTCTTGTTTTCCGTTAAATTAACCTCAAAACTTTATCAAACAAGCTGAAATGGATCTCGGCAGGGGTTCAGCAGGTCGTGGAGAAGAACTCGGTCTTTCATGATGTCTCTGTGACCAATTCTTACTGAGCTGTAAGCTCACCGCGTTGGTGATTATATTGCTGATTGACTGTTAGCAGCAAAGAAACGGTGTTATGAAAAAAGAGCACGAACACATCCCGGGTACGCTGAAGTTTTGAAATCATTACTAATAGCGTGTGGACTGCAACCATCACATTTCTTCGTTTGCTCTGAACCTCACAGGTTCTCCTTGCCAAACGGAAACTGGATGGGAAATACTATGCTGTCAAAGTGCTGCAGAAAAAAATTGTCCTTAATAGGAAAGAGGTGAAGATAAACACTCTTTTTCCACTCACCTCCCTTCCTTTTTCCCTTAATTACAAAACCGCTCCTGTTTGCTTATTGATCTGTTACTTCCTTACAGCAAAAACATATTATGGCTGAACGGAACGTGCTTTTGAAAAATGTGAAACATCCATTTCTGGTGGGATTGCATTACTCATTCCAGACAACGGAAAAGCTTTACTTTGTCCTGGATTTTGTTAATGGAGGAGAGGTAAGTGCTGGTTGTGTGTGGATCTGAGTCTCGCTATTCCGCCAAATCAAGGTGGGAGGAATAAAACGATCCTTTACAGCGGCTGTTATCAGCATTCTCAGTTCTGAGAATCCTGTTAGCTGATGTTACCGCAGACTTCTATAGCCATACAGACCCCGTTCCTCTTCTTGTTGACAGCTTTAATCCCAAGTTTATTTGTGGTTGTCACGTACAAATACAGTATTTTACAGTTATATACATTTATTACAAATTAATCTTGGGATTTTTCACCATGTTAAATACCTTTTTTCGTCTTGCATCCGCATGAGCTGAGCTCTAGTATTTTGCAAGTGAAAGGATAGAACCTAGCAACTGAATTTACGACACTGATATTACTGGAAACCTTGCGATTACTCTGTGGCTTTGCACGGTCTAGTTACTTGCTGCCAAATCGCCTTATCCTCAGGCTCCTTGCCTCTGAAGCAGTGCTGTTGAAGCTGAAGAGCCTAATGGCTCTTAATAGTAGCTTGGGGGAAAACTTGTGAGAGAGACAGGGAGAAAGTGTGTCCATGTGTAAGTAACAAGTTCTGGAGCAGTTTGTCTCCAGCTAGGGACCTGTTGCTTCTCAGAGCACCCAGCACTTCCAGGAGTGCTTAAGAAGCTCACGTATAAACTGGTTGAAGAGCCAATACACACAAGAAAGATATAAAAAGTTGCTTCAGAAGGTTTTGTGGAAAATCAAGGGTCTTGTAGACTAATAATACCTGGAGCTATCTAGGAGATTTGTTGTGATAGAAGAAAACAGCGCAGTAAAAAATTTAAAGAAGAGCTGTAGGTCTTGTCACTTGCTGTGTCTTCAGCTCCGTCATTTAGAGGTCTAAAACGTACCCATTTCAGAAGGTCTTGCAGGTGCTTCAAGCCCAACAGGAAAGGAGGGGGAGACAGGATACTGCAGTAGACGATAAAACGCTGGTAGCTGAAAGCACAGGAGAAGAGGTAGAATTTAAACAGTTGGTTTCGGCACATGTCAAGGTTTCCTAACATGTCTGTGCAACTGGTACACAGACGAGTATAAAGTACGCTGAATAAACCAGGACAGCTGACAGCTAGATAAAATAACATGTAATTTTAACAGTAAACAGTAATTAACATGATTATTTGTGTATAATGTGCTTATTTACTATTTGCTTATTCACAGCTGTTCTTTCACTTACAAAGAGAACGTTCCTTTCCTGAGCACAGAGCCAGATTTTATGCTGCTGAAATAGCCAGTGCACTGGGCTACCTGCACTCCATTAATATTGTGTACAGGTGAGCTTCTGACGTGTATCCCTGCCCTGCACACGTTCAAAATAGGGCAAACCACCGAATAAAAACCGCTACAGGAAATCATCCTACGGGAAACCTAACAAAAGAGTGTCACCAAAACGTGAAGCTTTCAGCTGAGGAATAAAAGTCCTTGCCTCTGAAACTCTTGTTAGTGACTGCTGTTTTGAATTAATTTCTTTTTTTTTTTAATAGGGATTTAAAGCCAGAAAACATTCTCCTAGATTCACTAGTAAGTGCGCAGCGTTAGTTTTTGTTTCCTGTGTTCTCTCACGGAACCGACACTTGGGTGTGCTCGCAGGTTGAGCGTGTTCTGTTTTTAAAACGCTGCTTTTTCTTCAACAGGGTCATGTTGTGTTGACAGACTTTGGACTTTGTAAAGAAGGGATTGCAAGTTCTGATACCACTGCCACCTTCTGTGGGACACCAGAAGTATGTTTAAAACTTTTCTGCTTTTTTGGCTAGGATTTAATGACTGTTGACTGCCATTACGTTCACTGTAACATTTGTGTAACTGGAAGATCAGATGTTCTGGTTTGTACTGTTGGAAACTGGCATTATTTTAACAAGCTCTTCCATGAGACCAAATACAGGCTTCCTGCAGATCTGGCCTGCCTCCATTTTACTGACACACTGTGTCTCCTGCTTACTCCTCACGTGTCCGTAACTCATGTCTTCCTTCCTCCCTTTTTCCAGCCCTTTCAAACATCATCTCCTCCCACGTCTCCTAACCGCTGGCTAGAAACAGGGCAGTTATCCTGAGGAAGAGCTCCAACAGATTTGCCAGTATCCTACCATATCCTGCCACTGATTTTAACTAAGTTTATAGGGACTTAATATCTGTGAGACTTGAGCAAATTTTGCATACGCATGAAACTTTGAACTTGCTGACTGAGTTTACTGAGCTCTTTGTTGTCTTTTTACTGAGAAATTTACACTGGAAAACTCAGACTCTGGAAAACTTGAACTCATATGAGGGATTCACTGAAGTGCCAGGATTAGTGGCTTTGATCATTTGATAATCATACTTTAAATTACAGCAAAGGCCTTTGGAGGCAGTGGAGGACAAGCAAGGAATAGTATTTAGCTGAAAAGAGAAAAGGCAGGTGGCAACACCACAACGTATCAGAGCTGTGATCAGAGTAGGAATCCATAAGGCTGAGTGGTAAAGTATCCTGGAGCAATATCTGTGGAATATTCCGGAAAATTCAAAGGACAATATATGGAACAATGGATTTGTTTGGGAAAATCTGTGGCGTTTTTTTCTCACGTTCAGAGGTTTAGCCTTCACGCTGACCTTGGACTTGCCTGAATTGCAACATACGAGCACGTTAATGGTGCTGCTTCATCTAAGTTCTTAAAGACACCAAGACTAAGCAGTGATTGTGTATTAACCTTTCTAATACGCAGTGTAGATACAAGCGTTACCTAGTTCTGCTAGAAGTGTTGATTCAGATCTTTGGGTGTTTCTGAACACTGAGCTGAATGACTTGGTGAGTTCCAGCACCTAAAAAGATCAAAGGCAGTTGTGAAAGATGAGAAAAAAGCTGCAGTAGTTGAGTTGAAAATGCTTCAGCTGCTTTTCATGCTTTTGCAGAGTCATCTATAGACAGGAGTTCCAGGGCATCACACACACAAAGTCTGAGAAATACTGGTGTAATGACACTGAGTTTCTGTGCCTTGGGGATGGGGAGCGTCCAGGCTGAGGCTGGCACAAGAGGCGTGGCTGGTAGCCAGCTCGCCGAGGGGCTGACATCTGACACGTCCCACAAGTCCTACCACAGAGGTAGGAAGTAGTTTGGCAAAGCAATAGTATGTGGGAAGTATTGTTTCGTAGGGAAAACTGCTGTCCTGCTTGGTAAACGACCAGACGGTGACCACGTGTTTGTGGAAGGACGCGACAAACGCGCAGCACTCTCTAAAACCGCTGTGAAGCACTTTTCCTGGTGGTGTTTGCTGTGATGTGACTACAACGTGGGTTTTATTCTTGCTAGCCTAATGCTCTAAAATACTTTTCTTTTTTTTTTTTTAGTACCTTGCACCAGAAGTCATTAAAAAGCAGCCCTATGACAACACGGTAGACTGGTGGTGCCTTGGTGCAGTTCTTTATGAAATGCTTTACGGGCTGGTATGTACTTAGCATGCGTGGGGCAGGGCTCGCCTCCCCGCTCCCCCGGTGTGAATTAGCCCTGGGGTGTTGTTAAAAACGCTAACTTCGGCCAAATACTGAAGTACTCCGAGGGGTGAACAGTTTGTCTTGCGTTTAATGTAGCACCTGCTTTTCTCTGTTGGATTCTGCATTGCCTCATGATGTCTCAAAGTCTGCTTGCTAGCTGGACATGAGCTCCGAGGAAGAGAGGCATCTCTGTGAGGGACTGAGAGGAAACTGAATCAACAGTGACAATACCCAACAAAAACCCCCAACTTTTATAGTAAAACTTTGCCAAATACCGGAACAAGTAAAAGGCTTTTTAACTGAGGTCTCCCAGGTTTTCTCCTAGCTCCTCCACTTCTTGATGCAGCATTAGAACAAAAACTCTTACTGTGCTTCTTCTAGTCATACGCAGTTACTCCGGTGACAGGCTACTCTGGCAGTTTTGCTGAGTTTTCTCTCCTCGCATGGGACCTTGAACAGGGAGCTAGGTTGGATTCCCCACTCTCACGTTCTCTTCAGGCATGTTCAGTGGGAGCTCTGGAGCTGGATGGCACCGGTGGCTCCTCAGCAGTGTCAGAAGGCGTCAGGAGAGGAGGTGGGTGGGGAAGCTGTCCAGTGTAAAGCTCGGGCAGGCTGAATTGGAAGCTAGCAGTAGGAAGAGGTGGAGTTCTTCTCTGCTAGCAGTTTGTATGTCTTCTAGAATCACTTACTGGTCAGACACACCAAACAAAATGTTACATGTGGCTTCACATTCATGTAGGACTTTTTTTTTTTTAGCCTCCTTTTTACTGCCGTGATGTTGCTGAGATGTACGAGAACATTCTTCACAAGCCCCTAGTTTTGCGCCCAGGAATCAGTCTTACAGCCTGGTCTATTCTGGAAGAACTTCTGGAGAAAGATCGGCAAAGCAGGCTTGGAGCAAGGGAAGATTTTGTACGTAACGTCCACATTTATCAAGCCCTACTTGGAAGGGCCCACACGCCACACTGGTGTGCGCAGCACAGGTTTAAAAGCTGGAAACAGAGATTGTTCTGTGACGTCTGTCTCTGTTTTCCCTCTTTTTATTTCTTTTTGTTAAAGCCACCAGTGTGGTCAGTCCCTGGAAGCTGCTGGGGATCGGGGAGAGATGATTTGTGTGGGATATAAGTATTTTGAGCTTGTTTGCTGGCAAGTGCAGTAGCAAAGGAAACAATTCCAGGTGTAGTAGTCACTAAGGTGTCCTAGGGTAGGTTTCACTGTTCATAGTGAAACTGGGAAAGAATCAAAGAAAAAGGCTATTTTCTGGTAATACCAGTTTACCTGCCTACCTGAAAAACAGTCGTGTGGTTGCTTTTAAGGCTTAAAAGCAGAAAATAAGATCTTGAAAGGAAACCAGTTTGTCAAGGCAGGCTAACAAATTTTAATTGCTGTTTTTACCAGCTACAGCTTTTATTGCAAAGTAAACAGCAAATAAACTGATGACGGATTTGACTTCTTTATGGGCAGGCAGTCTGAGGCTGTAGCGCCTGTGATGCACAGGATGGGTTTCTGAAATACGCAAAACCTTTATTCCTTCCTGCAGCTTGAAATTCAGAAGCACCCGTTCTTTGAGTCTCTCAGCTGGACCGACCTCCTCCAGAAGAAGATCCCGCCACCATTTAACCCTAACGTGGTAGGTGCCTGGTGCTGTTTTAGTTCATACCTGCCGCGTTTCTGCCTTTGAGGGCTCGTGTGTTTGCAAAGAGTTATTTGTTTCGGAGTGGTGAAGAATGGGAGTGCCCCAGAGCTGACTGGCCTTCTGAGCAGTCACACTTCTGAGCACTGATACTGTCTTTTTCTGCTTAAAACTCCATTTGACATATCGCTCTTTCCTCCGCTCATTCCTGTCGAGGTACCATCAATGTTTGAGGGGTTTGAAGACCAAAGACGAAAATACAGCTAACCTCTTTATTTGGAGACTTTCCAAAAGAATGAGTTCCCGCATTTCTGTCACATTTCTTAGGCTTATCAGATCATAAACGTGTGTAGCTTTGGCCTCAGCTCCAGCCTAAGAGACACAAGCAGGCTGTTAGCAGCTGTTTTCAGGGACGCTGCGCTGTGCTTCCTTGCATTTCCTGTGCTTCCGTAGGATAGAACGACATAAAGCAGACAGCCTCGAGCGTTAAATTTGAAACCTAAAGGACAAGCACAGATTTTAAACACAGTATTAATATGCCAGCTGATAGATCTTCCTGTCTCCTAGGTCGGGCCCGATGATATTGGGAACTTTGATGCAGTGTTTACAGAAGAAATGGTCCCGTACTCAGTCTGCGTTTCTTCCGATTACAGCATCGTTAACGCCAGTGTCCTAGAGGCGGACGACGCCTTTGTTGGGTTTTCCTACGCACCCCCTTCTGAAGATATGTTTTCCTAGGAAATTAGAGCCAACAGTGTCTGGGAAGTCCTGAGGTGAACTGAAACGTCAGGGTCACGGACACGTTCCAAAATAGCGTAACTAGTGCCTCGTTTGGTATGTAGGTTGGAAACCTAAGATCAAACTTTCTCTGCTGTATAGGAGGAATGTGGGCATTTTGGATGGCTTGCTTTGGGGTTTGAACTGTTTGTTCCTGCTGCAGAAAATACTTTTTAAAACCTTTAAAAAGCGTTCTCTACACGTTTTTTAAGCAAAAACACTTGACTGTTCTCAATCCCTTCAAGTTTACATTCCTACCTATCTAAGATTTGGCTGGCACGAACAGCAGCACATTTAGTAAACTTATAAATGCTTTTGTACCTATTTACAGTGACTTTGTGCTTGAATTGTAACTATGCAAATTGTCTTTTGTATATCCTGGTTTGAAAAAAGGTAAATGTTTTCCCTGTTATATCAGTTTGCAAGAGATGTTACTTTACCTGTCAGCACTTAAATGAAGGGTTAATATAAGTTAAGACCAAGGTTCTTAAAGGACTTGTACAGAATGAAAAGTTAGTCATGGAAAACTGGATTTTTGTGCTTGCTGAAGCATCATTTGCTCAAGTGGATCGTCTGGGGGGTTACTCCAAGCAAGGATGGAACAAATTAACTGGATTCGTTTGATAACATTGCTGATTATGTGTTCTGCTTTCCTCCCTGAGATAAATATGTCTAGATTTCAACTACATTAAAAATATTTTTGGTCAAAACTCTGCTTTTCCAAAGATACAATATGCAATAATCACTGTTCCTGTAAAAGGCTATCTTGCTTTGACCTTTTGGGAGTGGCTGGTGAGGGGATCATGCCAAATAATAGGGATTTTTCTCACAGATTTCTAGTTTGAAACACTAATACGTTCCAAATCGATTGTTATTTCAACGTTCATAGCTACTTGTATTCCAGCTTGCACCGTTTCTAAATCTTCACTTGATATTAGGGGGAAAAAGATGTAAATTACGCTAATAATTTTAAAAATGTGAAAAGCTATTGTATTTCTCATACATGTGTATGGACAAACTGCTAATTCTGAACAATTTCTGTTTAAGGAAATTTTTATAAACAATGCAAAAATTGACTGCAGTTACAGTGTATAAAGGCCTAGCGCGGTAGTAGTTTTATTATGTGTATTACTTGTAAATAACAACTTATTTTTGTCTGTCACTTCAAAAATGTTCCGTGTTTTTTGTTCAGTTAAATGCAGAAGAGATGACTTCAGAGAGAACTCTAATAAGACACTGATGAGTAGCCAGAGTTAAATATGCGATAAATTCCAGTATCTAAAATAATCCCATCTTTTGACAACACAAGAACTAGATAAGAGAAACGCTATCTATATTGCATCGAGGTCAGTTAAAAATTGAGACCAGCGAGGGAAAGTGTGTATAAAATCTTTTTTTTTTTAAATTAACGTTGTAAGGCTCATTTTCCACAATGCTGGAGGTTAGGAAATAGCTACACAGCTCTTCAGGGCAACCAGCAACTGCACGGATCCTGTCCTTGCAGTTACAATGATTTGGAAGCAACAGCCTTTACCCCCTTTCTATTTTTTTAAAAACATGTCTTTCTGATGGACTGGAGAGCAGAAACTGATGATAAGAAAGGAAGTACCCATTCTCATACTGAATTTTTGTTCTGTGTACTCCTGAAATTACTGTGGGCTACTGCAACTACCTTCTCTTTGTGGCAAGGAAGTACAGGACTTGAGAAGGTGACAGGCAGCATCTCCATCGTCAGGCAGTAAAGCCTCACGATACCTCACGATACCTCTGCATCTAGTGCTCTCGTTCTGCATCTCTCTGCAGTTTCAGAGCGAGTGAGGCTCAGGGGGTAGTAGCCCCTTCATGGTAAAGCCTCAATAGGAGATGGCTGAAGAACCTACATAGGAACCACCTGTGGCACTGCCTTCCTGCTTTGGCAGATAGGTAATAAAGGGAGGCAAAATTTGTCCTTTTGTGACTAATGCAGAGGCTTTTGCCTGTCCATAGCGAAAGGAGATTGTTCCTCACCTTCCAGAGGCTGCATCCAAACCCATGAGGTCTTCTCTCCTGGTGCTGTGGAAGCAAGGAACAAAGCCAACTTTGTGCTCGCTGGTCTTCTGGCCTGGGAGGAGAGTGAGAGACAACAGGATAGACTGGCTGAAACGCATGGTGGTTGTAAAAACGTGAACTGAATTGTCACAGAAAACGAGAGTTTAGAGGTGCTGCCCTGGGAGGTTATTGCAGACAACTCGAATGCTGAAGGCAAGCGTTTAACATGCAGTATTTATTAATGAAAGAGAGAAAACGGTCGTACAAACATGCCGTATTATTTGTAGGCACGCTCCATCCATTACCTAATTCGTTATACTCGGTTGATCCTACATCTGCTTTAAATTCTCCTCCTAGAGGTGTGGGGTTTCAGAATTAGAATCACCACAGGTTATGCTGGGGACACCTCAATGTTTCGACCTTTGATCTGCCCCTGGTTTAGATGAAGAAGCCAGAAAGCCGTTATCTACAAAGGTTGACAGAATGTTACTGTCTTTAGATACTGCTCTTAATTAGTGTCTTGTTTCTGATTATTTTAACCTTGGAGGTCATTACGCCCTTTAGTTTTAAGGGCCCTCCATTCCCGTGACCCTGGTTTCAGACCAGTTCCTTCTCTGCCTGTTCCACCTAGGAGTTAACACTCCCGACATCGGGGTGGTGGCCGAGGTGCTCGTGCAGCTGCGGGTAACGCGTGGGGTCGGGTTTTGTCTTTACCTGAGGGGAAGAAGTGTTTTTTCTGCCTGTTGCAGCCCTGCAGGGGCCTGGCAGCGTGTCCTTAGTGTCTGAGCCTTTCCCGCCTTTCCCGCCCTTCCCGGGGCGCCGCTGAGGGAGCCGCGCCGGGGCTGCGGGACTGAAACCGTTCCCTGGGAAGCTGCAGCATTCTACATTGACTTTGGGAATGGAGCAGCCATCAGAACTTTGAGTGGTGGTACTTTAACAATCTTGCATGGTTTGAAAAATACTTTTTTCGATTTTGTGCAGCTTTGCTAACCCCTGTCGTTTATTATTATCGTTGCGTGGCCTGCTCTAGTGTCATTTCTTCACAGTTCATTCCTACATTTTGATAGAGAGTGTGAAGATCTTTCTTGGAAGATGCATCGTGAAATACAGAAAATGAGGGAAATTGCTCTTGTTTACCTGGACAGAAGTGGTGGCCTTCGGAAATTTGTGCACGACTGCAAAAAATACCACGGTATTACTGGCTCAATAGATACCGTGTTGAATTGATGGGCAATGCTACACAAATCTGCTAGTTTTACTTATGTCACTTTTCGCTCCTACAGACTCAAAACAAAGCTATGCTGTTTATCATTTCATTATTTCAATAAATCCTTCTGATATTGCCGAACTAGATGCAACTCTTGGAAACTACATTCTTCATAAGCCCATACAAGCTGCACAGATTTTTCAGTCAGTAAGTCTATAATTATAGACAGGAGTGGACAAAAAGTACCTCCTCTGTACTTTAACTAGGCTTTCCTTTCTAAAGTGAAGCTATTTTTCAATCGCAGGTATGTTTCATAGCTATTAAGACATTATCGTTAATTGAACAACTGCAGACAGAGGCCCAGGTGAGTCTGCTTTTTTTTTCCCCCCTCCATTTAGATCTTAAATCTTTTTCTTAAAATCTATTCTTAAATCTATTTGTGAAATATTAACAAATATTATTTTCATATTCAATTCTATTTTTCCCTTTTATCTGTAATTAAAGAGCTAGAAGTCTCACCCAACCATACTGCAAGAATTTTGAGATAATAAAGACAAAACCTACTGCTCTTACACGCCGTGTTTCGTTTTTCTAATAGCGATGTATGACATTGTGTCTTTGTCCATGTAAGCAAAGCGCTTTTAAATAAAAAAGTATTTTTATGGTATTCATGCACTTGTGTCTCTTGTTAGGTCAGTGTACTGCTGAAACCAACGCATTTGCCACCGTTACCAAGTTATATTCTGAGTCTTTCTGCGTTTCCCTTCAACTACACATCTCAGCGATTTTATATGTCTGAAGGAATAGCGATTGCAATGGGAACCGTAACAAAATACACACAAGGAGCGAGATTTCTCTGTACTGAGGAAACCTGTCCATTTTCTGAAGGTAGTAAAAAATAAAAAGCTTTTTAAATAGCACTGATTTTTTTCATCAATAATTTTGATAACAGCTTTTAGAGGCATTTCCTATGCAGTCTCACTAGACCACAGCACGACTTTCATTAGTGGAAAGCAGCGGGCCTTGCCAGTGGCTGCTCAGCTCCGTGAAACGTTCTGGGAGCAGAGCTGTGCCAGCAATCCACTTTCCTAATGCCGAAGGTAGCTTATATGAGAAAAGATACGTTGCCAGTATAATTTAATAAACTGTCTGAAAGGAAAAAAGCTGAACTAGTAGAATAACCTTTTTCCCCCCTGGAAACTGTTTCTGTTCAGATAAAATTACTGCCTAGCAGTACGTTAAGGTGACTGGCAAGAGTTTCTCGATTGCACAGGTTTGCTTTAAGGAGCAGCTGACTTCTGTGGAACTACTTCTCCGAGTCACGTTACTGAGCCGCTCGAGTCCTTGCAGGATTAGGCCTTAAGTGCTTTTGGGTCTGTTTTGTTCGCTTCTTCCTTTAACACCGCCCATACAAGTATAAAAGAGAAGCAAAATCCCGAAGCTAGGAGAGTGCAGAATTAACCATAACGATGCCTTTATGAGACACATACCTCTCATACGGAATATCCCTATCCCGTGCCATTGACACGCCAGGCAGAAGCGGCAGCGGCTGGCTCCTGCTGCTTGGGAACGTGCCGTGGGAAATTCTGCCGTCTTGTGGTCGCCCTACAACAAATTATACACATTATTTCCCTTTATGAATGTATGCTCCTCTGAAGAAACACGGGATAAATTTCCAATTCCGCTGCCCCAGTATTTTAATCACTTCTATTCCTAAAGGAAAATTTAAAATGAAAGCCACGTCCTCATTTCAAATGTCTGGTAAAATATGATACTTTAATTTTTATGGTAGGGTTTAGGTACATAAGAGTGCATCTGCCTGGAGCTACAGAATCCGCCACAGTGAGGAATGACTTTGTGTGCAGTCTGTGCTCTTCGCCACTGCAGGAAGACATGAAGTTCAGAGTACTTGGTGGTAGGATCTACGCAGTTTCATTTTTAGATCTGGTGCTTTCCTACTTCGGTTACACAACAAGCAAACAAAATGGTGAAGTGGGAAAAGCCCCGAAGTACACCAGTCATTCAAAAAAAACCACAAACAACCCCCCCAAGTTGTACTGCTTTCAAGAGAACTAACTTTTTCTTTGCTTTTATTTTGCAAGATAAACAAATCGTTGAAATGATTGATGCAAAAGTTCTTAATGCTTTAAAAGGATATGCCAATGATAAATCGCATTTCAGGATTCAGACATTTACAGTTTTCTTGAGAGGTAAGCTGAACTTTGTCCAAAATGTCTTACATTTTCCTTATGGGTCCATTTCTCTGCATAAAATGGGGGCAGTCATAATTTATACTGCAGTTCTTTAATAAAATCAAGGGAAAAAAACCCGTAAAATTATCTAGGTGACTGAACAGTATCCAGAGACTGAAGAGCGCAGGCGGCAGAGCTGTTGTGTCCACTTCTACACCTTCATTTAGATAAAGCCCCTGGCCAGCTCTGCAGTGCCACATCCTAACTGGAGCTTGTTTTTAACCGCTTTCTACTTCCTCTGGTCATACTGTTTTGTACTAACTTCATGCATTTTTACATCCTTCCTCAATCTGTTTTCCGCATTCCACCAAGAATTTGGCTTCTACTCTCACTCCCTTCCACCGCAAGCTTTAAATGATTCCTACTGTGAATATCCAACTAAAATCACAACTCACCAACACACTTCCATTAATCCTCTTAAATAATAATAAAAAGCCATTTTAAAAAAGCTATTCTGTTTTTATGCGCCAATGCATCTGCAGGTTCCTCTCGCTAACACTCCACCACTTTTTTCTTTCTTTAACTTCTAGATGAACTGGCCAATAAAATGAAAATAGGAAGCCACTACAGGATTATAGGAATTCCAGCTTGTGTGCAAAATGGCTCACAAGCTACAGCCTGTATAGAAGTCAGCAGCGTACAGCTCTGTCAGCCGAGCGGTAAGGACGTTCCGGGAAAAACTAACAAAGTTGGAAAACCTTCTAGAACAAAATCCCGAGAACTGGTAGAGTTTTGTGTTATCCAGTGGGACAGATTACAGGAGCTCTCTGGACTTCTGCAGTCGGAAAGGCGTATGACTTACCGTTACTGGAGAGTATCTTCTGTCGCCCACTCTCCATGCGTTGGGAAACCACAGAACTATTTACTGCGGTAGTGCAGCTTCTCTTTCCAGCTTCTGTCCGTTGGAAGGTACTTGGGAATCGTACATTAAGTGGACCTGGTATTTCAGTTATTCCTTCTTACACCACCAGTTTTAGCAGACCGTGTCTGCTGCCTTTCTAGTAGTAAAATTAAGCGTCAGGTGTTTCCATTCTGAAGTTGTGCATAACACAGAAATGTATTTGCTCTTTGTAAGTTCTGTATGAAGACTAGAACGGTGATTTGTTCTGACACAGCTGCAGAGCTCTCTTACGAAGGGTTCCAGCTGCACTTTGCTTTCATTAGGTCCTTCTTTCATCAGTGCCAGTTTCAAGCACCTGCTCTCACTGACTTCAAGTTCACGCTGGAGGTTTACTGCCATCCTTGCCAATGTCTTTGCTTCTCAAGTTGTTCCACCAGGCACTTACAACACTCTTAAACTCGCAATGCTGCTGAGTCTAGTGCAGACGTGTGAAGAAGAGAATGCAGATTATCTGGACCTGTTGATTGTGACAAGTGACACGCTAGTAACTGATAGGTAAAGGGATTCCTAATTTCACACATTAAGCCGTTCTCAAGTCCTAAGTATAGCATGAAGTTGTTTCAGTCCTGAAAAACTGAATAATTGTAACAATTTATAACTGACAAAATTATTTAACCCTCTAGGCTTCTGCATTACAGCTCCTGCCTGCTGCCTCGTGGCGTACGACACCCACCTTCTAGTGCCATCTTTCCTTCCGTGTCCAAAGACAAGCACGGAACAGGAAGCGCCAGCATTCAGGCCTGCAGCGCCGTGCTGGCCAAGGGTGGCATCTGCTACATCGGAGACCTGGCTTCGTACAAAAAGGATAAACTGGAACTCCTGCAGGCCGGTAATCCCACACCTGCCGACAAACCAGGGGACAGGACAGGATAAACGCGTAAATTCACGGCTGGGTTTGTTCCCCAGCACATAGCCCTCAGACGCTGTGAAAATCTCTGAGTTATTTTTAATGAGTTAAGAAACAAGGACAGAAAAAGCCCCTCAGGGTCCTATACGCTGAGGTTTGCTACACTGCAGAGATGCACGGATTGTGAGAATGCAGTGAAATACCTAATTGTGCCTGGCTCTGGAGAGTGTGTGCGGGACGGAGATTCATGGATAAACTCGATGGAAGACGTAACTGATGTGTTTTGTCCTTTCCTAGTGCTAGAGAGCAGAACCACAACAGTGTTCATTCCGGGGAAGAAGTATGGAGAAGCAGCTGACCAACAAGTTCCTATTTCAGTTCAGACCAATTTCTGGTCTTTTGTAGATGTGGATTCTTCCTCAAAGAAACATATACAGAAGGACAACTTTTTAATTGGCCAGATGGTAAAGCACGTGCCTGGTGACGACAGTCACTTGTGTTTATGGGTACTTCAACTTACAAAACCATCCAATTTGTTACTGTTTCCCAAAATGTCAAAACTTCAGTGACTTTCAGTCAAGTACCTTCTAAAATAAGCTAGCTTTCCCAGAAGTAGGCATCATTCATTTTATTCAGAATAGCTTTTGACGACTCCTATAGAAATAGAACTTTACTGCACCTGTTACAGGTGATCCATTGGATAATCTTGAACTTGGTATATGTGAATATTGAACATTTCTGATAGAAAAAACTGCCATGTGTGTACAAGTCAAAAGGCCAAAATCATAATTTCCTTTCTCTTTAGGACATGAGTCTGATTCCACCTAACCTCGTAGATGGTTTTGGGCTTTTGATCTACGACGAGTTTCCTTCCTGTCAGCTGTCTTCTCCTCTGGTACAACATATCTTGAAAAAGGCCATGAATCCTGAAGCCATGCTCTACAAAGTCTCACAGCAGTTCAGAACGCAGGATTTTGAGGAGGTACCAGACACCACCCAACCACTTCAAAATGGGATATATTGGGAATATCCCACTGTTTCTGGAATCCAAATTTTCTCTCCACACACTCTGCCTATTTTCAAGCTTGTTAATACTTTCTCCCCTTTCCCCTCACCATGTTCCCACCAGTGCTAACAGGATCATTAATACAATTAGCTTCAGCTCAAGGGTGACAGCTGCCTTTGTTACTATGCTGCTGGCATGTTAAAAGGTGTGAAAAACAGAAATCCTTCATTTTGCGGTTAAATATTTAAAATATGTACCCTCTCTCTAGTTTATTTTGTTTGCAAAGAATCTTCACGTTGAACTGAGTTCAGAAGCAGAGAACCTCATTCAGGGCTACTACCTTGCAAGTCGCAGAGTGAGAAGAGATTCTGCTCATGGATCAACATTATCAGCATCCGCACTAAAAATTCTGTACGTCTGCTTTTCACAGTACAGGCAACACATCCGCGTTTCAAACAGGAGTTGTGCTAACCTGCTCAAGAGCTTGTTCAAGAAAAAGCTAGACCAGGGTCAAGTCTTGAAAAGTTCAAGCCTAAAGAATCTTATTTACAATTTATGAATAGTGTTTCTGTTGGGGACAAAAAGGTTAAAGAACTTTGCCGGGCAAAAATACCAGTGATTTAAGAAACAATTCTCACTATTAAAGCTACCTAGAAAAACAAAATGGGATTTAAATTGTCACCATTTTGTGTCATGCAAGCAAAGAGAGCATGAACAGTAGCTAGTATGCCAAACTCCACTGCTTTAATGCACAAAACCATGAGCTCTGTCGGTGACAAGTTTCACTGCACAGTATTTGTGGCAAGTTTGCACAGCTGAAGTAAGGAGAAAAAAAATTTCTCATTTCTGATGTGCTTATCTTCATCTCAGGATTTCACTGTCTAAGGCTCATGCTAAGCTCAGTTTAAGAAGGCGAGTTCTTGAGGAAGACGCATTGATCGCCGTCTTGTTACTGGAGTCATCTCTTATCCTGAAACACGGTAAATCACACAACTGCCTTTTTTCTTGGGTACCTCGTTTTCTTAGCTTGAGACAAGTTTCCATCAACCGACTGCAATAACAGCTAGTCCAGAACCCGCACTGTTGAAGCCCGGTGCCAGGACCCTCGGGCTGGCTCTCCCGCAAGGTCTCAGCGCTGTCCGCGCAGGATGAGGCCGGGGGCCAGCACCGCGCCTCGCTCCCTTCTCTGGCTCACCGGAGGCAGCGCTCCTGGAAAGCCAGTCCAGGTCACGCTACAGACCGACCGCCCTGCCTGGGGAAGCAAAGACAAGGCCTGGGGTTTTTGGTTTATCTAGCATCACACTCCTTCACACACAGATTTGGCAGCACGACAACAACTCTGATGTAACACCTCAAAATGGTAACGTACACAGCCACATTACCAAGTAATCCCTGTCACAGCTTTTTTCCTTCAAAGTCCTGCCAATATCACCTCTTTTAGCACGTCTGTTTCTTCCTTCCCTAGGCAAGTCTGCGTTATGCATAGCGCCAAACCCTGTATTTCCATTCGACCTCAGTGACGAGAGCTCCCTGCAGCAGAGGGACAGGTACCTCACGCAGTGTCACCAGCAGCTGCGGACGTTCATTGCTGCCTACGGCCCAGGAATCCACGTTAAAGCTAACGAAGAGTGAGAACTCCGCCCCGTAAGTGACGCCTGAAGCTTCAGCTTTGAGAGGCTGCAGTTAGAGGCACATAACTAACAGTCTCTAACATTTCCGTAGGACGGTTCTGTGCCGCTTTGCGAAGGAACAAAGCAGAGCTGACAAGATGTAATGGCAAGTTTGGTGACGGTGTCGTCTGAAGGCAGGAGTGGTGTCTTCATCCCAGGAGGCCACAGCTTCTGAACAAAGCCACAACCCGAACTTCTCCTCCCGGCTTCCACTGCTCACCACAGTTAAGTGAGGAGGAAAGCAGCATTTTGCTAAGACTACAACTAATAATTACACCAGGAGACTAGAATCTGATGTTTCATTTCAATGATACAAATTCTCCACAGTTTTTCTTGTTGCTTCTTTTCAAATGTATCACCCAATGCAGGGTGTGTTAAGCACATTAAAGCTCTACATTCCTAGTGTAAGCCAACTTCCTTGAATTACTCATGCTCTATCAATTTTGAAATGTATGAAAGTACCACTGTACTGCTTGATGCTCTGTGTCTTCCTTGTTCATCACTAGTTGTATGTGTAGTACCACACCAGGAGGGCAGTGTGCTCCTGCAAGCTGAAACCCCCCCAGTATTTCCACATGACTTTATCTAGACTGCAGGGGAGAGCAGAACCCTACAGGAAAGTGACAACAGGAGTTACCAGACGACCTGGTAGGTAGGCAGAAATCCAAGATTTTATTCATACACACATTGCCCTGGAGATAAGCAGAAAAGCTGCCACCACGAACACTGAGCGCTCTCATCTGGACAAGGTAACACGAGCTTTTCTACGTGTTTTCACTTCAGTTTTGATCCATTTATTTGGTACACTTAAATATTCAAAGGAATTCCAGGAGTGTCCACAAGGCCCCTTCCCTTTCTAGAGCAGAAGTCTCACCTGAACTCCATCTGAGGATTATTCACACGTTTTCAAACAGCTGCTCTCCTGCCTTACACGGAGTCCAGCAGGATTTCTGAGGAGCGGGAAGGGCCGTTCCCAAGCACACCAGAACTCCACAGTTCAGGCAGCTGCTTTCAAGCTAACAAAAAAAAGTTAAACCGATTTTCAGAATACGTTTTCTGTACCCTTGATCAGTCTTACACAAAGCTACCTACTGGCACTTCAGATTCAAAGATACACATCACAAAGCAGTCAGATGGGTAAACGGCAAAGATCTCATCATTATGCCAGCACAATGACTTCAGCAGAATTCTTTATAAATCACTATTTCTGACAAGCCATACTAAGGAATGGAAATGCTTAGAAAAAAAAACCACAAACAGCCAAACAACATTCCTGCAAGAGCAGGACAGCTTTTTGTCCTTACCTCTCCCCAGTTGTGCCTTTTTAAGCAGAGATGAGAAGATGAGTAGGTCACCACAAGTGGAGGGCAGCAGAGTCCACCTGTAGTCCAGAAGCGTCCCTGACTAAGAGGCTCTGACGTGAGCCAGCCCCGCTCAGAGGTGGCCAGCACAGGCCTTCACCCGCTGGCCGTACGGCTTACTGGAGGCCCGGCACTGGGGTGTCACAGGAAAACAAATTTAAAAAACAAACAGAAAACCAGCTTACCTTCTTCAACACCCGCACTCATGATGGGAAGCGTATGGAAAGGCTGGAAGGCAGTGGAGAAGGTCAGCTGATGTCACCGCACCTTTAAGAGAATAAATAAAGTCAGAAATGATGACAGCAAATCAAACCAGAAAAATCCCACCAGTGCGCTGGCACATCAGATGCGACACTGCTCATCACAACACTCAGCTGGGTAAACGGCACAGAGTCATCATCACGATGCCAGCACGAGCCTCCTGCCTGTGGCAAGGCTGGTGTCACGTGTCCAGGGTCTAAACACGAGGGGATGCGTTAAGCTCGTCTCAAGAGACGCGCTTTTGCAAATGGATGTAGAACCTTGGTTCTACAAAAAGCTCTCTGGGCTCCCAAATACCGGTCGTTCCCTGCTGTTACGTTTGAGCCCCAGACACCGTGTCTCTTTCTAGAGCTCAAGGTCACTGCCACGGTCGCCTTCCCCTTTGGAATACCTTCGGTTAGAATTTCAACCCCTGAACCCTACGTGCAATCACATTCCTCCTTGTTCCACCTGTAAGGCAATTTACAAACCGTAAAATAGCTTCAGAGATGTAGATTTCAGGAGACTTCCCTCAACATTTTTAAGTACAATAAGGAACAAATACCTCCATAGCTCCAGAACTCAGGTGACATCATTCTGCCTGCAAGGTAGCAGCATGGCACAGTCCAGACAGAAGATTCCCAAAGCTGGTAACAAACTCATCACTTCACTCGCTGCCTAGAACAATGAAAAGAGATAAAAGACGTTGGATTCGGAGAACACGGCTGCCGAGCCAACAGCAGAAAGCACCAATGCTTCCTTGGGGGAAGGAAGCAAAGAAACGCCAGCATACTGGGCAACCACGCTGCGGCTGGATCCTCACCTGGGCAGAACACTACAGGGGCCAGTGTTTGCGCTCTGCTCCTGGCAGGGGAGCATCACCACAGGGACCGCTGAGAGCCCCGGGGTCCTGCCCCTGCCAGAAAACACCGCTGTGGATCCGTGTTTACACCCAAAAAGGGCACGGCCAAGGTCACAGTACAACGCTTGCCTAACTCCCCAAAGGAAAAAAACAGTAATTTATCTTTAGAATTAGGACACACATTTGCCAATGAAAATGATTTATCAGCAAAACCAAGTCTCTTTGGATGTCCAATCTGTCATGGCTTTGAAGACTTGATGAACCAAGACAGAACCTGAAGTAACCACCGTGGCTTGCCAGCACATACTAATTAGGTCCCCTGCAATCTCACAAGACACACGCAGGTCCCTGGGCAGCTTGCGTGGCTAGCAGATGTCACCTCCAGCATCCCGACTAAGCCAGCTGTCAGTACGCTGACACTCGCCTGGCAAGTGATGGCTCACAGCGTTTAGAAAATGGGGCCCGTGAGCGATTCCTTCGGTTATGGAGATACGGGTTTGAACTGTCACAAGTGGATTTCTTACATTAAGCAACAGGGGACATTTCATAGGATCACAGAACCGGTTTGGTTGGAAGAGACCTTTCAGGCCACGTAGCCCACCCATTCCCCCAGCGCTGCCAGGGCACCACTAACCCCTGGCCCTCAGCACCACATCTCCAGGGCCTGGAAACCCCTCCAGGGACGGGGACTCCACCACTGCCCTGCCCAGCCCTTCACAACGCTTTCAGTGAAGAAATTGTTCCTCCTGTCCAACCTCAACCTCCCCTGGCGCAACTTGAGGCCGTTTCCCTTTGTCCTGTTGCTTGTTCCTTGGGAGAAGAGCCCGACCCCACCTGGCTCCGGCCTCCCTGCAGGGAGTTGTAGAGAACGAGGTCTCCCCTCAGCCCCTTTTTCTCCAGGAGAAACTTCTACTTCCGCTGGCGAGGAGACAGTGCAAGTCGCTCTGTTGTTTAGCCGAGCATGTGCTCGGACCGAGGAGCGCTCCAGAGAGGCGGCGGCAGCACGTCCGGGGCCGGGTGGTTCGGCCACCCCGGGGAAGGAGGGACCGGAGCTGCTGGAGGCTCCGCAGGCCCGGCGAGAGCAGCCCCGGCGCCCACCCCACCGCTCCGACACCGGAGCCTGAGGCTCGCACGAACAGGCCGGAGGCCACGGAGCCACAGCGTAGCGGCAGCAAGCGCCCGCAGCCCCACCGACCAGCTGGAGGCTGCTCCCACAGAC
>VZZY01012635.1:94142-123336 GCA_013400335.1 Eurystomus gularis | reverse complement strand
TCTAGGATAAAGTTTTGCTGGAGGCGAGTAATTTAATCGCTCGGGCGCCGGTCTGTTACATCGAGCCCTTTCTCCCGCTGCCGGGGGGTTCCCCCGGGCGAGGCGCGGTCCCGCAGCCGCGGGTCGTGGCCGCCTCCCGGGGGGCACCGAGCGGATCCCCAAGCACCACGCGTGGGTCCGAGCGCGAACGGGACCGGCGGCGATTTAAAAGTGGACGGGGAGCAATTAAAAGTTAGTAACGTTAATAAGAAGGGACAGTCAAAATAAACACCGGGGGGCTGGAATTAGCCCAGCAAAACATTTTGAACGAAGCCTGATTGTGCGATAACGGAGACACCATAAATCAAGCCCCGGGCGCAGCAGAAAAAACAAAGTCTGAGCGATTGGTTACCGGGTTTGCAGCCAAGAAAATTAGGGACTTAATCTTTAGCGATAATTGGAAGTCCCGGGAAGGGATGGGCTCGGGGAGAGCAGCAAGAGCCTGGCGGGGACCCGGCGGGGGGAAACTGGGCACCTGCCCCCAGCCGCTGCCGGGGGCTGCTGCCGGCCCCGCCGTACGACACGAGGAACAATTCCTGCCCCGCAGGAGCTGTCAGGGCTCTTCTCCCAAGGAACAAGCCATAGGACAAGAGGGAACAGCCTCAAGTTGTGCCAGGGGAGGTTGAGGTTGGACAGGAGGAGAAACTTATTCATGGCAAGGGTTGTCGAGGTCTGGCCCAGGCTGGGCAGGGCAGTGGTGGAGTCCCCGTCCCTGGAGGGGTTTCCAAGCCGCGGAGATGTGGTGCTGAGGGCCATGGGTTAGTGGTGCCCTGGCAGGGCTGGGGAAGGGTTGGACTCCATGATCTGAAAGGTCTCTTCCAACCAAAACCATTCTATGATTCTGAAGGAGGTGGTGAATTTAAATACTAAAACTGAAACCACGCCTCAGCGTTTACCTTTGCCTGGCGCCTCGGTAACAGGTTTCCCTTCTTCCATCAGGAGTTAGCCTGGCAAATCCAGCTTGCTGCAGAGCGCAGCCAGGGACAGGGCAGCGGGGGGTTTGTGAGCGGGGCTTGGGGAGGCCGCCCTGGCTGCTAACAGTTACCAAAGAGGAGGCAGTGCTTTCGGTACAGTCACAAAACCCTAAACAGACAGTTGCTCTTTCCCCCATCAAAACTTTCTCCCACCAGAAGACTCCTCCATTGTGACCATGAAGAGATCCATTATTTTCTTCTGTCAACTCACTATATAAGTCTAAAGCCGTAACAAGCTGCTGCAGCTGTTTCTTCTCCTTCTTTTGCAGATAAATGTCTAAGAACCACTTTCCTGCTTTACCTTCCACAGTATATTTCAAATCTGAGAAACACCAGAGTCAGAGGAGCCAGATTTCCAGCATGATTTAGGTAAGAAAAAGTTCTACCAGAGACAGAGTGATGTTTTTCCAGGTACACTTTGCTCCCTTCGCCTGGTTCTGCAGCTACAATCCAGCACGAGTGTTCACGGTGTTTCATTCCGATCTGTCCATTTTCTCCCACTTCTCCAGGGGCTGAACAAGCGTGTCCGTGTGTACGGTGAGGTGTGGCTGGTGGTGCTCCTGAGGGACTCGCAGAAACGTCCCTTGTCCGAGTAGAACAGCTCAAAGCCGCACATGGGCCGTGGCCGGTCAGGTCCTGCTGACTCCAGCTGTAGCCTGGGAGCAGATCGAAGGCGAGACACAGCCACAGGAGAGGCAAAATGGGCTAAAATTCAGAACTTCTGGGGGAAATCTCAGCATTTCACAGTGGGAGTGCGTTCCAGACCTAGATACGTTGAAAACCTCCAATGAAATACCTTATCCTTGCTTCAAACGCCATGTTGTTAGCGTGCTGTAGGATGACAGCGCATTAGCAGCTGTGTCCAGTAAGTTGTATTACAGTGCAGCAAAATAATGTTTAATGTATTTTCTAAGCTACTAAAGGTAGCTTCTCAACACCAGCTTCTCGGTACCAGCACGCACCAGGGCCTGCCCTGCCTGCTGTAAGAAAGACTTCCGTATTGGAAAAGAAAATAGGACAAACGTTTTCATTTCTCCTTCCAAATTTGCCGATCAAAGTAGTTTAGCTTCCAAAAATGTTGTCTTAACCAAAATTCCATTTTAAATTAAAAAGTCTTTTGATGAACGTTTTCATTAACAGCCCTAAAACAATTTAAAAAATTCAAGATTTGCTCTCCTACTTGCCTTTAAAATTGTCCTCTATCTAGATTTTTTTCATCCAGGGCTGTAAATCCAAATATTTAAAAATAAATGTGGGGTTCTTTAAGTCACAAATTCATCAGCACAGGTATCAACCACCTTCCTGTGCTTCTTTCCGAACTATTCCACATTAGTGACCAGAACTTGGAAAAATCCAAATGATGGAAATGATTCTTTTAGGAGTACAGGTCTGGAAGATCATGTGCTGACCGTGTCTCTGTGTAAGAGCACTGTGTGTGCAAGGAGGCAGCTCCTCGGGTGTGCAGGTACCAACCCAGGGAAGATGCTGGTTAAAAACACCTCCTTTCTTGAAGAAGTTTAAGACCGTGGCGACCAGTTTAGCCTCCCACATGCTGGTGGTTTTACACGCTTTTAATACCAAGCCTTGCTTCTAAATAAACAGGCATTCCCCTCACGGTTCTGAATGCTCTTGAAAGGCAGCGTGAGCTCCAGCACACTGCATTTGTCTGGTTTCGAGGTGACAAAGACACAGATAACTTTTCTGAAGAGACACCAGTACCTTTCTTTGTAAGCTTTGAGGAAAAAAAATTTAAAAATCCAGTAATGGCCAAATCTTCACATCTTGTAACTTCTGGCCTTTAGAATTCAACGTACTTGTGCCTTTACTGCAGATTCCTCCTCAGCCTGCGTCAGAGAGATCAGAGAAGACAGATCAGCACCGTGCCAAAGCCCCTACTGCTCCTGTCTCAGTAACGCTGCCCGGACCGCACAACGTTCCCACAGGATTTTTAAAGAGCGTTACCAAACAGCTAAACAAAAAGGCCTTTCCCTGTTACGAGCAGATTGACTGGTGCAGTGAAAACCCCGTTCCCCCCCATCCAAACCTGGGGCCAGGCTGATCCGAGCTGACATCATCTGACCATTTGGGCTATTCCTTTAGTACACAACTGACTGACTTTTCCCCCACACAAAAATGGGGATAAGGAACAAATTTTTCCACATAAATTTGTACCAAATACTGGTCATTTTCAAGTTCCGTAAGGTAAAAAAAAAAAATCTTAGTAGTAATAAAAAAAAAAAATCACATATAAATGAAATCAGATAAGACTCAGTCTCTTTTTCCAAAACAGTTTTCTCTGAAGTTTATGTAACTGATTATACCCAACCTTACTGGGCTTAGTGATTACTACGACAGTCTAATATATTAACTCTCCAAGAAAGGAAGATCTTATTGCTCCAAATCTCTTTCTGAATTAAAGCATTAGTCTATTACGTGGATCGTTTCACAGCTGGCTCTGATTTATCCCGGGTTTGATGCCGCAATTAATTCTGCTCGGAATTAAGAGCACAGAAAGATGCAGTCAGTCATTTCTGCAGTCTCTGGTTACAGCAGTCTGTGATTGAAGAGGTGAAGTTCAACTACATATGTTTTTAGCAGCTAACTCTAGGACCCTTCACAGCCACGGGACTTAATATGAAACCTGGGGTTTTCTTCCTACCAAAGTTCAATGTGTTGTTTACAACATGTAACATTTACGACTTGGTGGCTGTCAGTAAGTCAGTCCACACTAATTGATCCCCCTAGGATCTCTGGTAGTCAGGATAGCTACTTTGTACAATACACCGAGATTAAAAAATCATCAGAAAAATAGGGAATAGCCTTTCAGATGCCCCTTTATCAGCTGCACTCAGAGTTACACTCACAGACTTTCCCACATTAACAGCTCACGTGTCGGAATCCTCCTTTTGAACACATCTTCAACACTGACTCAGTTTGGGGGCTATTTTTTTCCCTTGCTGTCCCAGTCTCAGATTGTGTGGCTTTTATAACGGTATCACAGGCGGTATCACAGGCACTGCTTTATACCCACATGTATAAAGAAATAGGGAAAACAGTGCAAGGTGTAAGTTAATGTGATTTTTTTCATCGATTACTGATCTGAAGTTCAAATGTGACCTCTCGCTCAGTAACTCAAACCCTGTGTGTACACAGCGATTACGAAGCTTACCTATCTACACATACATTGAGTATGGTCAGAGCAGGACCAACGGGAGGTGTTCAAGCACCGGTATCTTTTTTTTTCCCTTCTGGTACTTCTAACACACCAAAAAGCTACAGCAGTACTGCAGATTGCTCTGAAAACATCAGACTGATGTTCTGAAAGAACCGGAACCGTGCAGGATGTGCACGGTGGCTTGGAGGGTGGCACAGCCCAGCGCACTTGTTGTGCTGACTACATCATTTAAAGCTATTTCCATATTGCTAACAAGGGAACATACACTGAAAGGACAAAAGGTGACTTTCCCACCGCATGCTGAATGGCTACAATATTGCTACGAATACCTACTACGATATTTAATTCCATGAGTAAGGAAATGTGGGCAGAGACTGCTGGTTACAGGTTAAGTTTACAACATAAAAATTTCAACAACTTCTCTACTCAGGGATAATTAATAATAGTGTATCCCGTTGGAAGGTATTAGGTATCTTTAAAATAGTTAAGTGATTTGTTTTCTTTTAATTACTTCCTGCCAATATCCATAGCTCTCTCTAAACGTTCAAAACTCACTTAAAATCCAATATAAAATTGCTATTGTTTTTATATCATCAAAAAAGAAAGATTAATGACATATTTCAGTAATCTCGTAATGACTGGCTTTTTTCATTGGTTAAGCTGTACGTAATCCTCAGTGGATCTCAGATCTCGCCTAAAAAGGTATTTAAGGCCTGTGTTTCAGTTGCCAAGGTCAAACATCACCCTAGCATGTATAGGGGAAGAGGAAACATCTGTTGGAATAATTTATTTGCCTAACACAGAGGGTAGCATTAAAATTCACTAATTCCACGGTCCGATACTGTATTTCAATTAAACAATACGGGTATTTGTTCAGTTTGACAACATTGCCTCGCTTTACATGCGGACACATTTGCACATACCCCCAGTTACTGCATCTGCCAAGGGAATACTGGGATTTGTCAGTATTTCCTATCTGCATATATTCCGAGAATGAGCATTTCTGTACTTTGAGTTAATCCCTGCCCCCCATCCCCCCCCAAAAAAAAACATTTTAAAGAGTTCACAAGCCTTTAACTAATTCCCAAGACTCTTTTGGTTTCCATGGAATTCCACTAGATTAGAGTAGGTCTCAAGATCAGTGATTAGACACGAAATTGTAACATACAGGAACCTTCAACATCCAAGATAAAAGTGCTACTTACAAGTTTTTTGAAAATATTAAACATATGTTACATGACCATAGTTTATCCTAACCTTTATGCGAATCAGAGTAAAATCTTCCAGAATAATAGTAAAAAACCTTTTTTGTTAATATATCACTCAAATTGTTTGATTTGCAAATGTAAATTAATACCAATATAGACACTGAATCCTAATCAAGTATGGAAGATGCAATCTTTGCCTTTCTAGGGTCAAAAGGGATTTCAACAGCATCAGGGCTTTGTAGTATTGTTGACAGTAACTGTGCTTCTAAGAACTAACTTCAGTATTGTTTGACCTGTATGAAAGATTATGATCAAATGCATGTAACAGAAACTAGGAACACTGGAGTAAAGTTATTGCTCTTAGCTAGTCTGCTCATTTATCACCAAAACCTGAAATCCATTGTCCTGGCTTTCAAAGAAATAAAGACAATAAATACAACATGGTTAAAACCCCTGAAACTCATGTCAGATTAAGTTCTACCTTTGTGTACTTGTTTTCCAGCTGATTCAGTAAGAGGTGTACAAGCAACAACCAACTGAACTAAGATGTCTGAGGAACATACCTGAGTTTTCATACAATTTATTTTTTTCCAGGATTCTTGGCAGAGAAAAAAGGATTAATTCGATATCCCAAGTCAAACTGTATCTATTTTAATATTCACTGTGATTGGTCACAGGTTCCAGTATTTCCTTACAGAAAACAGTGCCGTAAGCCTTAGGGTAAAAGGCCTCATGGCTCTAAAGAACACGCTCTCTCCCCCAGGGTACCTATCCCAGCTTCTCTTCTGAAAGTGACAGTGTAACTGCCACCACTTTTATAAGTACGGTCATTCAAACCATGCTGAGTTACCTGAAGTCCAGTGTCTGTTTCCACACCCTGCAAGATGGCAAGACACAGACGTGCTATTCAGTCTTTGTTTTCATCTCCACTCCACTCACCATCTTTTGATAACCTCAAAGTTTAAAGTTTATCTCAGGTTTTGCTTGAGTTTCAGAACTAACTTGTTTTCTTTTCTGTTGTTTTCTTTTAGCTTTAAGGCTTTTCTTTTCCTCCAAGACTTTTTTTTATCCTTTTTTCCAAGTTTAAAAGTCTGAGGTATTTATTGTACAATGTCCAATATTTTCTTTTTTTTATATGGACAGTAATCACAAGTATTTGCAAACACTCAACAGGTACTAGCTACTCCTTTCCACAATTCTGGGAGATTGGGATGGGAGGAAAAAACCACCACATTAACTAGTGCTAAAATTACATTTTTTCTTGGAAAAGTTCACTTTCTACTCCTGATTTGGTCTCACCACCGCTACAAGTCTCATTCTTGGTACACTTACTGTTAGCTGCTATTTTATTGTTCCTATAATATTGCAAATAAACATGATTAGTTTGCTTACAGAAGTGTAGATAGGCTGCATGTTCATTTGCCGTTTGTTCTTTGGTTTTTTTCCTGGCAGCTTTGGAGGCTTTCCAATTCATGAGGAACTGTCTTTCCACTTCTTTAATGTCTTTCCCATCAAGAGATTCTGTCAAAGGGAAGAGAACATTTTCTGTGATGCCCAAAGTTAACTAAAAGGCTGTACAAAGCTCTGTGTGATGTGTAATTGTTCTAGATTTGCTCTCTTCAAACCTTTTCTGCTCTTTTTAGTCTTTTGGTAATGAAAAATACCCAATACAGCTTGATATTCATATTCAAACTGCAAGTGAGAGCTGACATGTCTTAATTACAAACGAGAGCGGCTACTATTTTGAGAACTTTCAAGGGAAATATATGTACTTCACATTCAGTTAATGTGCAACACCTTATAGGAAGTTCTGAAGAAAAGCTGTGATCTTACGTAAACAATATATAGATACAGAAATTCAGGTTAACTGTGTCTTAGCAATCCAGGAGTCCCACTGATCATTTTTCACTTGTTTCTACAGTACGAATACTTAAGATATAGAAGGTTAAGTTGATTCCTTTTATGCTAAAATTATCTCAAAATAATAATAATGTAAACTGCCTCATAGTAAGGTTAAGATTAACAAATGCATTCATAATGTAAGTGTAAACTGCTTTTAAGAATAAATGTGGTCTAACAAGTTCAGACAAGGTAAAGAATGACCTGTACAACCGTAACGGCACAATTAAAACACCTAAGCAATGATTACAGGCTGATATGGGAGTACACTAGACTTGTCTTTGAAAATGTGTTTCACCATCTCTGGAGTATGAACACAAAAAAGTCTCATTGCCTCGTAGCAATCGCACCAATCTTCTACTGTAAAAGGAATGGTTCCTACTGCTAATAGCCAAAGTGAAGCAATGTGCTTTGTGCTGCTGACTCCACGAAGAGTTCTAGCTATATTACCTGCACGTAAATTAAAGAGCTAGCACTGGACAGAAATACCTATGGCAGTAACTGTGTTTGCAGACATAGCGCAGTTCAGGAATGACTAATTTCTGAATTTTCCAAAGCTGTTTTCTAAAGCAGGGAGGGCGATGGGTGGGCTTGGGGGCTAGCTCTTGGCTTTATTTTTTACCCAGAGTTTGCGAGTGCACTACAATCCTGTCCCTGTACTTTGGCTGGTGGCAGACGGGGTTTCCAGTAAGATCCATTCTGCGCAGCTTTGTCCATTTGTTTAGTACAACCTCCAAATCCTGCAATTGATACAAGAACGGAATATTGTGATTATTTTTCCCCCGCCAGAGTAAAATTCAGTAGGAATGCGATTTGTTCACCCGGGCCCAAATCCTGCACACAGAGATAAATTCAGTGAGACTATTCATGTATTATACACACATTAAAAATGTGTATTTTCAGAGTGGTGTGCAGCATTCCCCGAACAGATCGTAATTGCACAGAAGAAACAGTGACGCAGTCAGAAAATTCTGCATTTTTAAGGATACAGTAATGGCAGCTGTGGAAAATTATCACTGCATTCCCACTTAGAAGCACCTACGGCTGAGGAATTAGCAGCCAAATAACGTGTATGATACGTAATGTTAATGCATCCCCGTGGTCTCTCGGCACCCTTAACGTATGAGTTCGATTAGATTTTGAAAAAAAACGTGGAAGAAGAAATACTTTCAAGAGAAAGAACAGACTAAAAAAGCTAAAAATCATGCAAGCCACAGTAGACTGCCTCTCTCACACAAAGTAAAACTGTTTTATCAGAGGAACAGTAATCCCCCGCTACACAACAGTGGGTGGCCAGTTCTAGTGTTGGCCCAAGTAGGGAAACTTTTGAAATACACCTTTCTCCATCTGGGTTTCTGTCTGGTTACCCGAGGGCAGTATGACCTAGATAAAACTCCTGTCTTTTAAGTACAATAAATTCAAGTTAAAAGTATGCAAAGCTTAGCAGACCGGGCCTTTCTACTCAGACACCCTACTTTCTGAAACACTTCTTTTCAAGCTCTCACTGAACTGTTGTTCTTGACAGGCTTCCTTATATGTGTGAAGAGCCGAAGGAGGGATTCAAATCAATCCGTATGAATACAAGAGGAGAGAAAATTTATGTTCTACAGTTGTAATAACTTGGAAAAAACCTACCAATCATGATGTGACAGATTCTAAACTGCAAAGCCTGTGGAATTTCATAGCTCAATGCCAATAATGAAGCATCTAGTGATGTAGGTATCTCTTAGCTCCTTCCAATTAGAAAATCACCCGGGCAACGCAAGCAGGGCGAATTCTGGTTTTGCAGGCTCTACTCCCTTGGCAGAAAATCCTCCTGGGAATATCTATGGGTTATGCAATTCGTAGTTAGAAAAATCCCATGGAAGAGAAAGTAGCAGCGCAGTCCCAGCCCTCCAAACCAGATCATTTTTCACTATTGATGGTGATATCACCTATCATCTACGGTTATCCAGTGATGACAACATCTTTTTAGAGAAATGGAGAGCGAAAGTCTGGTTCTGTGAGGAGCAAGACTGATAAAACAATGCAAGGCAGTCTGAGGACCACTACACAGGCAGAAATGTTGCTAAATCTCATAAAGTTACTTAGCAAAGTGTTATCCGCAGGCATTGGAATAGCAATATGACAAACCCCACAGTCTAGGTGCTAACACTCACTAACACAACAATTTAGGGGAAAAGTATCTTAGGCTAAGCTTGTCGAAAGAGTATTTGGCAAGTGTATTTATTTATCCTCCTCTGCGCACTCAGGCATTGTCATTGAAATCTGTAATGTGTTCTAGATTTCAGTAGAAAGAATTTTTTCAAGTAATAGTTTTGCAACACACAATTATCTGTTCCTGCAGTAAAACATGTAACTTTGACAAATGTATACAAAGAGTCCTGTAGACTTTTGTTAGCTGTTACTTACTTGATAAATGACCCAGAACACGCTTACTCCAGTGTGTGTTTATCTAAGAGCACACTAATCCTGTGCTGAAATATGATTACCCTTTTGATACGCTCTAGTTGTTCATTGCCTTCCTGTCTCTAATAAAGTGCTTTCACTTCCCAGCCTTTCAATACGCTGTACTAAAGGGACCAGACACTCTTGCAGGCAGTCTCCGTTTGATAAATGATCATGTCATGCTATCACTTTGAGGTCTGCCACAAAATACTGACGAGCAAATTATATTCCAGCGGGGGGAGGAAGGGCAAGTGCCTCAGTAGGCAGCTGCAGTGCCAGCAGTAACGTTCTTACCAATTAATGATGGCCATCTAAGAATTGGTATTTGACCAGTATGCTCCAGTTTTTATCGGAAATGTCTAGTCCCACTGCCCTAGCTAGATCTACAGACAGCAATTTGTCACCATTTTGATTACCTGTCATAATCTTTTTGAGAAAATCTATAATTTTTCTCTTGTTCCTGACTCAATTCTGAAGTGAATGAATTCATCTTTTTGATACCCTCTTGTCATAATCAATACCGGGCAGAGGTTGAATAAATTAAAGACTTAGGTCTTTAGGTGTTTCCAGCTACATTTTCTCTATCCAAATACTCACACAAGTCATAACGTTCCCCAAACTAACACAACTAATAAATAATATTCTGCCTTTTTGTCAGCAGGAATAGTTGTGGGGTTTTTTAATAGGAATAGCATTTTTTAAAAATCCCCTTAGTATTCCAACCCAAATACACTGAAGCCTAAAGTCCTTGTGAAGCTGACTGAAGTACACCAGAAGCTCAATAGGATAAACGACATAGCAAGCAACGGAAACCAAAGAAAAGCCAATTCTAGTGAAGTCAATTACCTTCCTGATAACGGACCTAAGACACGCTTTTCACGTGACGGAGCTAGTCAGAGTAAGTCAGTCATTTTGCATCAATTGAGAAAAATTACTTAATTTTGTTCTGCCTACTGTTCAGACTGCATGATATAAACTTCAGTCATGTGAAACAAGGTCATGTGCCTTGATGTCTGTTAATTATGCTAACAATGCCCTGAATTAGTCAGAGCCTTAAGTGCTTGAATTTACTAACCCTAATTTTCAACTGCACTGAAAGCAACACGGCATTGTTGAAAATCAAGGGAGTATGGGGTTTTAATAACATGGAAAAAATGAGATAAATGTTTAGAAATAATTATACCAATCATAGAATTCTACAGGAGACAATCGTATTTGGTGCATTTCTCATGCCTTTCACGTCTCCCTCTTTTGCAAAGATTCCGTACTATTCCTGTTGCCATCTACCTCTGCGAGGCAGACGGCTGCTGGCGACCAGCCCTGCTCAGCCGTGGAGGTCTCCTGCACGTCCCACCAGGGAAGCAGAGCTGGGTACAGAGCACTCTGACACTTCTGTCCTGCAGCACCACTGCGATCTCTGATCGCTGCCAGACGCGCCTGGGGATGTTCTTGATGGCAGTGACGGGGAAACGGGAATGGGAAAACAGGGTACATAGCATTTTTGGCATGAAAAAGAGGTACATAACTTCTGAAAAGACAGGGACAAGAGGGCAGAGAAAGGCAGCAGCTTGTGTGGGAATGACAGAGCCTCAGCTGCGTGTAACAAATTCACCCAACAGAAGCAATTAAGTATATGTAGTACAACTGTACACCCCTAAACCCCTTGTAGAATAATGTAAGCCACGGGCTCATCAAAACCAGGGCTGCAAAAAAATTTCAAATATACTCAAAACTTCCCTCAGATTTTTTTTTTTAAACAGTTAGCGGATGTGTAAGATTGCTCTCCTGCTAGATGTTCACTCTAAGTTAAAGCCTCTTAAATAGAGCTAAAACTGACTTCTTTAACGTACTTTGCATGGCCTGCTGCCTCTGCAACATTAAGTGTTCTAAGAAGAAATAAGAGTAGTTATTTTAATAATTACTAACCAAAGAAAGTTAACTTTTCTAAGGAGTAGAATGCAAACCAGTAATGAAAGCTTATTTTAATCAGGCTTTGTCTTGGTGATTTGGGTTATGATTTAAGCCAATTCATTTTAGTATTTATTAATAAACCCCTCAATTTCAAAAGAAACAGAACACTAATGCTTAGGATTTATATTACATGAAAACAGTGTTTATTAAGTAATTTATGAAGTTTGTTCCATGTCTCCACCTTGCAGCGATGGTGTCTACACGCTGTTCAACATAAATTTACTATTCAGCTACTGGCATGACACCGCAGTTATTCTTTTAACTGCCCCTTATGTCAAGAAGTAGAAGACATCATAACTTATAAAAATAATGAGAAGTGACAAGGCCAACACTCCTGTTCCTTTTTGAGAAGATAAGGTAGAAATTTTAAGTCTATAACACTGTTTGAACCACAGTCAAAAAATAGTTTTGTTTTAGCTGCTACCGCAGAGCTTAGAGCTTTTGTCTCTCCTTAGCAGAAATTTATGAATGCAATTCAACGCAGACCTTCATGACAAATTCTTCTTATGCTATTCCAGCAACAATAGTCAAAAAGCTGGTTTTTTCATTAGAATGGCTGCAAAATCAGCTGGGAGATCTGATGTCCAAAAAGTGGCTTTTATTTACACTAAAATAGAGAATTAGAAACTGCAATATGGTAACATATTGCAAGTTAACTAACAAACAACGGCCATGCCATCTTTGGAATTTAAGCCACTGAGAGTCACTCAGACGGCCAAAGCATGCACCCCAACTCTACATTTCGGACACCTTACATTATAGTTAAAGTTCCGTGCATTTACTACTCGGGTGACACCAGTTTAAGTAGGATGAAAGAACATTTGGACAGCCTAGCTAAACGGTTCTCAATTTTTTAATCTCAGCCAGACTTTTGGATGGAAAAGACAGCATGCTTGGGAAGTCAGAGGTTCAGCAACTGGGGAAGTAAAGTTTATTTTTACTCATCTCTTTAGTGATAAAGATGAATTTCACTAATTTCCTATCAATGGAACAAGTATTTTTTTAAATACCTGCATATGTTGAAGTTGATTGTCAGCTGCTGTAAGAGAAGAAAGATTTTCCAAAACTGCCAGTTCTTCTAACACATCAATGTTGTTATTGCTGATATTCAACACAGACAACGATTTCTGGAGGGAAAAGAGCAGAAGGAGGTTTTTTTTTTTTGCATGAGTCAAGTTGTAAATTCTTCCAGAAAATTCTCTTAAAGGAAGAGCAAGCACATGAAGCAGAAACATGCAAATACAGCCACCTCTACCTCACACATTCCTTTATGTTGGTGTTCCACCTTGTCCTAAAATGCTGTTTATTTTGGTTTTGAAGTCAAACCAAAGGAAGATTATTTCTCAGCTGTTTCAGGAATTCTTAGTAAAAACAAATTTTTTGGTTTTCTCTAAACATGTTCAAAAGCTTTACAGAGTCCTGCAAGTGCTACTAGCTCTCCATTTGAGGTACGAAACGGACACAGACACCCCTGCCTTTTCCAGGGTTACATCCTGATACGGGCAGTGCATAAACTTTATCTCCTCAGTCAAAACATTAATGACATTGTCATCGCCCAAACCTTTGCTGGCAGTACAGAGCTGTATGGTCCCGTGGTCTTGGCTCTTTCATCTCTCTCAGCATTAAGAGCCAGAAACAGACAGAAGAAGAAAAGGTGATGTCTTAAAGAGGGACCAAACAGTTTGCACTCAAAGGATAAAAATAGAATGTTTTCACATGTAGCTTCCGCAAAGATGTTACGTGGTCAAGAATGCAAAGTGTTTCCTACAAAAAAAAAGCCCCACACCAAAAGACTTTAAATAAAAGTCAAGGATAATCAAATGCTGGTGACTCTAGGCCAGGATGCTGAAAACCACTGAAGTGTATCCTAGGAAGGTGAGAGCTCTATAAGCTCCCTCTACTTTAATCATTTCTCCAGTATAGAAGGAGCAAAGTAAAAGGGCTCTCCCAGGAATAGCTCATTTCTATTGTGGGAAAAATCCATGTCTCGGATTACTTAATCTCCAAGCATAAATAATTAGAGCAAGGCCAAGTGTTTATGATCTACACATGAACTTCATCTTCAGGAAAAAGCCTCATCAAGCCCAGGCTGTACTTTGGGAGATACAGCAAGATGAATTGGTAAGATCCATTAGTACATAAAGTCTATTTTTCCCAGCCATGTCAACAATACATTTGATGTTTACTGAGCAATTAACATGTTGAAAGAGAACTTCAAAAGCTAACACTCCTGAAATCTTGTCATAGCACAAAAGAGGAAAATCACTGAACAAAAACTGAATGGTTTTGATCGAGTCGCTCTTAATAGCCAGAAAAAAAAAAAGTAGTTTGCACCTTTTTTTTTGACCACTGCATTCTCTAGAAAAATACAAATGGCAGTAAATAAACTAACATAACAATTAAATCAGATAAATACCAAACGAATTCACTATAAACTACGTAGACTAAGATACTGAAGAGTGATCAATTCCCACCCCTTTTTTAGTTTATTCAGTCTGTGAATCCACACAATTAGCAAAAAAGGAAAACCACAGCGATCAAGTCCTAAGCACTTCTCCTAAAAATACGGATTAACAGCTCATGGAAGTTCTCAAGGTGTACTTACTGCCAGGGACCCAAGAGATCTTGGATCAAACCGAAGCTTTTCACCCAGGGGAAGATGTTGACTTTCAATGTGTAGCTCCCGTATTCTTTCTATTTTATCCAAACCCTCGACTACACTGATGCAGTTGCCCCCCAGATACCTGCAGAACAGAATACAGAACAGATTTAACATGCTTTGAAAGCAAAAGCAAACACAAAGCCTCAACATATTAAAAAAGTATTTACTATTGAATAATAACTGGAAATTATAATAGAAAAAGTAAATAATCTAGCATGCAAGTAGAACATACAGCTAACAGATCTAAAGTATTTTAGCAGTTTTATATATTCCTGTTATTATTGACTGAAACTGAAAAAATAATTTAAATGCAAATAAGCATGTTAAGATGATTACATCATCACTTCTATGATAGAATGTTTCATCAAAACAATCATAAGCAATTACTTTTATTTGAAAAGCAAAATTTAAGACCTGGAAGGAATTTAATGGCCACAATTTTGAAAATTTCTTAGTGCAATAATTATTCTTTTACCAGTACAATAAATATATTACACTCAACTTACAGTTTTTCAAGGTTTTTCAGCGATGAGAGGTTTTCCATACATGAAATACAATTGTTCTGAAGGTAAAGGTGTGTTATATTGGAAGCAAAGTCCAAGTTCTGGATCTGACTGATTTGGTTATCATATAAATATAGAACTCTAAGGTTTTTACACAAAGAGAGGTCCCCCTGAAATAAACAATAACAAATTAACGCTACACACAGTTCACTCTGCCTGCTTCTGGGGGCTGTTGATTGCTCTTAAATTTAAGTGCTGCTGTATGATTTATACATTTGCACCTTTAACAAACACTTTTTTTCCTAGAAAACCTGAGTCAGTGTCAGAGATCACCAGATTTAAGACTGAAACCTGTCATTGCTATTCTGCCGTACGGAAGCCGAGGACACGGTCGTCATCAGCAGGGACATCACATCTTGTGTGACCTCTTTCCCCTCCTGGCCTTCATCAGGTGGGTTTCAGAAAAGCACAACCGTTAGCGTAGTTGTGCCCCTCAAACCCCAGTGATATAATGGAAACCAGTACAAAAATTTGCTCTTCAGTTTATTTTAATACACTTCCAAGTCTAAGATCCCACTCAAATGTCAAATTTCTCTGAATGTATTGCTCTTAAATAACTAAAAGGTCACAAGTTCTTGGGAGGGTTTCTGTACAATATCTCTATGGCACCAGATGAACCTGTTCTAATCAAATAGCCTGACCTAATTAGTAACTCGCTGTGGCTGGGCACACTCCTAGGAGTGGGCGGAATAAACCCATTTGCTGGCATGGCTGTTCACTCAGAACAAGCCAATTCACGCTTTCACAGCAGAAATCCACCACACACAACAATTCAGCTGCGCAGGGCTTGGCAATTTCAGAATGCGCTCAGTATCTGAGGGGATGTGAATTAACTCAGTATTTACAGAACCTGTGCAAATTTCCTATTATTAAACTCAAGAAAAAAGAAGACTGGATTAAGTTTACAGGTTCAGTCTTTGAAAATGAAAAGGTCAAGGATTATATTTTAAATGAATAAGCCCCAGGGAACAATTAAAAAAAAAATTAATGTAGATTTTAACCTGACTAATTTGATAAAGCCACTACACCAGTCCAAATCTGTTAACCTCACTTGGCTTATATCCTGTTCCTGAACACCCTTTTCCTTTCTCAGACTTCCTCTGAAATCTAAGGAATAAATCACAGACAGATTGAAAAGCTGGTGCTGTAAGTTAACAACTCTTTGTAACATTCCTAAGATTAGAAAAAGTGCTGCACTTAATGGTATGTAATATCATTACTACTTCCTTAAATAAAAAAAAAAAATCGGATCTGCAAAATCCCTGGTTGATATTTCAGACGCCACATAAAGTTCTGCACAGTAACAGCAGCGAACGCTGAAGCATGTTTCCAAACAGATTATTAAGGCTTAATTGCAAGTCAAGATAGATGTTAATATAGCCGTTATAAAAGAGAAACTGGGCTTTGCTTGTTTGTCTCCCCAACTATAAACAAGTCGTAACAATAAGGACAAAACATTTGAGTAGCCAAGTTAAAAGGAATAAAGAAAAATAAATCTTACAATTGCATCTATATTTTTATCTGATAAGTTCAGGTGAGTTATTTTTCGCAGGTACTGTCCAAAGTCCTCCTCGCTGCGATTCTTGTGACTGATGCTTTTAGAAATTAGGTCCATTGTTAGTCGAACCATAATTCTGTAATAAGCCAAACTGCTCTACTGCTTCTTTGAATAGTGTATTCCACGTGCTCATGTAAATAGCTTTGTAAAACGCCTTAAAAACAAAAAAAGGAAAGCATTATACTACTTGTACCCCAGACCTTCAGCAAAGCTTACATGTAGGCTCCAAAACGTGTTTCCCTACCAAATCCCTTTTTTGCTAACAGTGACATATTTACGTATTGTCTTTGCTGCTTATGAAAGTCTACTCCTTTCAAACTTTTACTGTATTAAATAACATTTTTAAAAGATTGTTACATTTGATTTGTTGTTTCAGTGCGCTTAGGAAGGCTGCAACCAAGTCTTTTATCTTTTTAATGTACAAATATGAGCACAGTGGTCCACAGCAGAAGTAATTCTCTCGTGTAAGTAACTAATTAAAGGCAGCTCATAACCTAATTATTAGTTAGAAAAGGCATCACACTCTACAGCTGGCTTCACAGGCTGTGAGAAGTGGTATATACCTACAGTACTTCTTCTACATACATCCGCACAGCAAAAAACTATGTTTTACACCGAGGCATATTCAGTGACACTTAGAGGTTCTCACAATACTACTTTATTTACTTATTTAATATTATTTAAATAATTAAACTGTGTTTATATATTGGGGAATGTGGGTGAAGGAAAAAAACCTATTTTGAACTGCGTGTGTAAATGGTCTTGGGATAAAAATACCCTAATAAACGTAACTTAACAACTCAGAATAAAAAGGTTGTTTTTTCACTTAGTACATAAGACACTGTATATTATGTATTTTAGCCAATATATAATACCCCCACATCAGCATATCAAAACAACTGAGGAGACGGCAAAAAGCAACCCAATACTAAAACTCAGGCAGCCACATTGTCCAAGACACAGAGTACCCTCCCTGCCAGGAATTTATGAGGAAAAGCAAAGATTGGAACTGTGAAGACAGCCTAAACTTGCTTACTTACTAAGCCAGGCTGAAGCTCAGCAGTTCCCCTTTATCCCTGCGGGGCTTGGCTTTTAAAGGTGGGTGAAGGAAAGCTGAAAGGGCATTGCTTTTTTACCGAAAAATTCATTTCTTACTTTTTAAACAGAAACACCTTTCAGAGCCCTTTTTCAGACCTTCTTCCCCAACAAGCAGTGAGAGCAGAGGCAAGCGGAGCTGGCGGCCCTGGGGCTCTGCGAGGGGCAGGTCTCCCTCGGCCCCCCCGCCATGTCACCTCTCCCTGTAGCCCCGTCCTTGTCCTCCACTCCGCAGCACCACACAAGCCTTGACGCCGGCAGAGGCCAGCCGCACCCCCGCGGGCAGGCTGCTTTGGCGTCCCTGCCGGCGAAGGCAGGGGCCGGGGCCCGCTCCCAAGGCCCATCCCAGAGGGGAACCAGCCCGGGCGCTTCCCCTGCCCGACCCCGCTCTCCCCCTCACCTCAGGGCGGGCAGACAACAGGCGCTCGCGCCCGTTCCCGCCACTCGCCACCCTCCCCGTTGCGACGGCAACCGCGCGACAACAGCCGAAGAGAGCCGAAGAAAGCCGAACGCTCCCGCCAGCCAATCAGCGCTGAGCGGAGAGCGCGTGCGCTGCGCAGGGGCGGGCGGCAGCGGAGCGTCGGGCGGGAGAGAGCGGAGTGAGGGGCCTGGAGCATCGCTCCTGTGAGGAGAGGGTGAGAGACCCGGGGCTGCTGAGCTGGAGAAGAGAAGGCTGAGAGGGGACCTGATCTAAAGGGCGAGGGGCAAGAGGATGGGGCCAGACTCTTCTTCCCTGGGGCAGCCTGGGCCAGCCCTTGACAACCCTTGCAGGGAAGACATTTTTCCTCATGTCCAGCCTAAACCTCCCCCGCTGCGCCTTGAGGCCACTTCCTCTTGGCCTATCCCTTGTTCTCTGGGAGAAGAGCCCGACCCCACCTGGCTCCAAACTCCTTTTAGATGAACCAAAACATGCACACACTCAAAAAGGGAAAACCACCCACACAAGGGTACCCAGAAAAGTATCACTCGACCCAAAAAGGGGTGAGGACTCGCTCCAGAATACATCCAGAAGAAATATTCACTCACCAAGGCAGGGGTGAGTGTCACTCAATCCACAGAAGTGTCTTCGGACAGCACCCTGTATATCCAAGGGGAGAGTTCACGGCTGCAAGGCCCACATCCTCCCAGGAAGAGCCAGCCAGCTCTTCGGCAGAGCTCGTTATACCCTGTGTGCGCTGTGGCCGTTCTAATTAGTTGGGGTCAAGCCCACGATGAAGACAGGCTAAGGGCCTGGACCCTGAGGCACTGGGCAACTGCGATGAGGTGCTGTTTAATGGCTGTGAGATGCCAAACCACCGGGTCTGTGGCAAGCCCAGGTTTTTGTCAGCTTTCAGGGAGGCTGCATCTGCCAGAGAGGGTGACTGAGGAATTGCGGAGGTTGTCCAGAGAGGTTGTGGAGTCTCCACCCTTGGAGATCTTCAAAAGCTGCCTGGACATGGTCGTGGGCAACCAGCTCAAGGTGGCCCTGTGTGAATGGGTACGTTGGATCAGATGACCTCCAGAGGTCCCTTCCCTCCTCCGCCATTCTGTGATTCTGTCAATTAAGCATGTTACTAAACTCACTGAAGCCAGTACAACTTTATATAAGTTACGTGCTTGCTGTGTTGAAACCTAAAAGTGCATCAGCTGCCGAGTGACAAAATATATTGCTTCCAACAAAACCAAGATTAGGACTTTTCTAGAAAAATGACACAAAAATGTTATGAGAAGCATGTTCCACTTTGACCTTTGTTAGAAATGCAGACAAGGTATAAAGAGTCCCATCCTTCCAACCTCAAATTTCCTATATCCTCTCTGAGGATACGAGAGATCGTAAAATATCCTTATTTCTGTGGTGGAATCCAAACAGCATGCCCTGGAGCTGCTTGTTCTGGGATATGTTTCTGTAAAAAAAGTATGTTAATATTCTGAAAGTTAATTTTGGACTTAGTTTGCTCTCCCTCATGGCTGTAGATTTTGCAGGTGTCTAGGACTGTCTGTTGGTAATTTGATTTAAGCCATGAGAAGTTTCAGAGAGAGTATTTATTCATTAAGATTTGAAATAGGGTTCTCATCTGGTGGCACAGAGTATTAAACAATCATCTCTGTAATCTCCAGGATGGCAGTAATTTGGCTGTGTACAAAAAGTCCTTGTCTTCAAAAAAGCTTTTGGAAATACCCGTGTAAAATCATGGATGGCTAGATTTCTTACAGTTCAGGTTGGAACAGTGAACTGAAATTTACTTCTAAGGACATAAAACATCTTAAGAGCCTCCCTTGCATAAGCCCTACCACACATTTTGCATGCGGCTGTTTCTGTGTCTGTGGAACCTATATGTGGTATGTCACACAGTAAGACAAATATCCTAAGAAGATACGCTTCTAATTGTAAAACATTAAATTCAAGCCGAACAATTTCTGACAAACTTTTTCAGGGTCAGGTTTCACACTTTTTATTCAGTCAGACTTTTTCCCGAGTGTCTCTTGCCTTTCTCTTTTGCGACTAGACAGCGATATAAAATGGAATCAAAGCAGTTGCTTCAGCAGAGTTGTTTTAATATGTAAAATTAGCCTGAAGCAGCTTTTTCCACTGAATTAAGATGTTTTGGTTTTTATGTTTTCAAAGGTTCTCAAAAACATAGGGCAGAATAAATAGCGCATTAATTTCAATGAACTTGCAGATAGTTGTGCTGAAAAGCGTTTGGCTGTTACAAAAGTTCCTAAAATTATATCTGCAAATACAACTAAAATCAAGTTAAAATATGTCCAATACCAGACAAGGTCTGAAACCCAATATGGATAATTAATACTATTATTATAAAACCTTAAGGTCTGTTTTTAGTACAGAACTGTTATCATCATTAATATTATTGGCAGATGCCAAAAAGTGAAATAGCCTTTGTGCATCTCCTGGAAATAAAAGTGAAGTTATTAGAAAACTCTTGTTAGCACAAGGATTTTATCTCTATAGTATTTTTTTATAACCATTGTATCTTACCTCCAGCAGAGACTACAATGTTGGTGCGGGAGATGCAAGATTCTGTCTCCAAAGATGAGCGGTAAGAAATAATTCAAAACACTTTCACAATTTTCACCATAGAGGAAATAACAGCTTTCCAAATATTGTCCTGAAGTTTGACAGATGAACCAAGAAGAGAAAGTAGAAATTATTATATGCTGCTATTATTCAGAAGCAGTCAGAAGATGTACTGGGATCTCAGCATTTTGTCAAACACTGCACAGAGGGCAAATCTGAGTATTCACAGTCATTCTTCTTCATTAAATAGATGTAAGGTGTTACTTACATTTTACTTGTCCCTGGCTGATGTTTTACATAAATATTGGTGTTAAACCATTTTTGCCACTTTCAGAATTTTATATAGTTGCTGTAAGAACAATTTTCAAGTGGAAAAGGAAGATGTTCCACAAAAACTTGGCACAAGGAGCTAGCTTGGAGTTTGTATCACCGTATAGAATCCGTACATCTTGTAAAAGTTGGAAGAATATCTGCCATTTTAGTACCTCTAGCCTTCTCCAGTTCCATCTCCAGCTTGGTGGGACTCAAGACTGAAAATTCCTTAGATTAAAAATAAAAGCTGAACTCTAACCTCAAATAATATACTAAGGGAATGCAACTTATCTTCAGCTGGAGAAGGGAGTTCACATGGTTGTAATTACTAAAGACTGCATGCCATTAGATGCAGGCACATAAATTAATTTCCTTTCATAATAAAGTAATGCCACTGCAGTTCTACACAAGCCCTAAGGTAAAGGGGACTAAAGCAAACAGAAATTCATACAGGAAATGACGGACAAATTACCTAGGAGTTGAATGCATGTTTCAGTCTAGAATGAGGAGTTCCTAAAACAATATGCTTATAATCCCCTCAAAGGGCTCAGGCATTTCCTCTCCCTGGTGATCTAAACAGACTAACTATGCAAAACAGAGTAAACATTCTTTGCTAACAGCATTATGAAGGATTTCTATTTAGGGTGGTAACGTTTGACAAAGTGGAGACGTAGCGATGACCTTTAGCGTGCAGAAATGGTAATACTTCACAGTTCCTTTTTCATCAGTATTTTTAAAAGGCTAATGATCAATCTTGTTATTTCATAGAGGAAAACAAACAGGCAAAGCTGGCAAGAAGCTTCAGCTCTGGCAGAAACCCTTGCTAAAGTTTATGCACTCTTGGTTTGTGAAAAGTCAGGAAGAAACCCCAATTCTCCAGAGGTGCAGTCCTGTGACCTATCCACTGGACCATGCTACTTCCCAGAATACTGTAGTTTTCAGAAAGCCCTATATGAGGCAATTTTTCATAATTAAACCAAACGTCACAGCAAATATTTCCTGTTAGAAGTTTCATCTGAGGGTCAAAATTAAACTTTCCCAAATTACATGTTTCCTCACGGATATTATTCCTAGGCTCTGAAAAGTAAAGCTACAGCTCATAAAAAATACACCCTGAGGAACAAGATACTTCACTAATTCCTTAAAGGTTTAGCATAATTGTTTTTAACTCCAGAAAAATCCTTCAACTGGAGGCTCTCTTAAGTTCTTCAAGACTTGACCCAAGAAAAAAATTCTATGTGCATGCAATTAATCTTATGTATTATCACCCCATATTTTAACCATTTTCGCCTCTGAGGGACTTGCACCCTTAAAATGATGCTAGCTCAACTTGGTAATATTTAAATTTCGTCTGGTTTTGTACTTTTCAAACTATTTGTTTTTATGTTTTATCTTAGCCTAGTTTATGGTGTGATATACAAAATCTTCTATACTGGGACTTCAATAAATACTTTACATACTGTATATAAACATACTATGAGCATAATAAACATATCACATAATGAGAGTCCAAATCCAATTCGGAGTTTTTAGGGGCACAGCACTAAAACCAGGTAAAATAAAATAGTAAGTTTATCAAAGATAAAGTAACATACTTTCATTTACTAACTGGAAAATTTGAAAGAGCTCATTCTGTTTAATCAGAGCTCGTGTGCACCAGTGGCCACCGAGGGCAAGGAAAACAAAAGTCCCTTGTACAAGGGTCTGAAGAGAGACCTTGTGGGGTCAGGGGAGTTTTCCAGGGAATATCAAAGACAGCCAGTGTAACAGCTCACGGCTGCCTCATTCCTGTACCAGAGTCACCGAAGCAGAAAAGTTACTGGTCAGGTACCCTTGCTGTACCTTCCTGGAACTTCAGGGGTACTGCTGTGGGCTCCTGTACCGTGCTGGCTTGTACACAAGTCTATCACTGCCATTTCCAGGAAAATTAATAGCTTTGAATATTAAAATGCCCCAGCTTTCCTCTCCTGCCTTCTCCACCACCACTGCCATGCTGGAAGAAGCATAAAATTGTTCTCCTATCAAACTGCACATCTGATAATTCTCTCTGATTAAATACATTTTTCCTCTACTGTTGGATGCTGCTGCTTCAAAACTGGATGCATTTCTGGTTTGGGCTGTTTGCATTTCCCTGCTGAATGATAACTTTCCATTGTGTCACTTGCATCTTAGCTTCAAATACAGCGGAATCCACTTGAATGAAAAGCCCCAAGTGAGTAATAGCTATGAAAATTTCCAGACCAAAACAAAAACAAAACCCACATCAAGGCAGAGTTCAGGCTGAAAAGGAGTATCAGTTACTGAAGATATAAAGTGTATTGTATAAAGCAGAAATTATCCCAAAAGTAAACATTCCAAAAAACCCCAGGAAACTCAGGATTAAGAATAAAAACTTAAAGGAAATCCAAACATCTTGAAATTATTGAAACCGAGTGTGACAGCCTCCAAAACCAACTCAGAACAGCCTTGTGTTGTAAGCCAGCAATTATGATTAATGAACATTAGTATTGACGGCCCTAATATGTATTGTAGCCTAATATGTATTGTAGAGATAGTAATTTTTCACTTTGTTCCTTTTCATGCAACAAGTGACTATGACAAGCAATAGGAGAGCAGGAGAAAAATAATGGTATAGAACCATATTATTAGTTTCACTATGGAACAGTGTGTCCATTGTAAGGGTGAAGCTACAAGAAAAATACTGCTTCGTGCATAAAGGTTTCCTCACTGTGACAAGAAACCATTTCTGGCTGAACCACTAAAACTAAATCAGGAAAGGCTGCATTAGGTTTAATAATTTCTTAAGAGATAAGGAAATGGGATTTCAGTTCTTAAAATCCAATGCGGAAATGAGAATCTGAGAGACAAGGTTCTTATGCTGCCTAGGCTACCTAGCTGAGTGGACAGAACTTTTCAACAGAACAGTAAGAAGAAAAGTAACAGGAGATTAATGTTTGCCAAAAAATTCAAGCCCCAAAACACTGATTTTCAAAATTGTTTTATTGTAGTTGGATAATGAGAGATAAATACCTAAAAGCAAAACCCAGTAGGTCACATTTATTTTTCTTTTGGAGCAATTCTCCAAACTGGTTGTGTTTTATGATAAAGAACAAAAAGCCACGCTACATTTCAGAACATTTTGTTCTTTAAAACTGGTCGGACAGGTGGGAAATATTAAAGTACTACCATTAAAATGAATAATTTTCCACTCCAACTTCATTTCCCAAATTGAACAAGTCCAAGCAAAAGAAACCATGAATTTTCTGCTCTGGAGATGCGTATCATCTGGTGATGCACTTCAAGCTATATTAATTTGATTAAAAAGTTTATCCTTAATAACCTGAGACATCAACCCATGTATAGCTTCTATGGTGGTCTTGCAGCTGAAAAACAAGCATAAATTCAACGTTGGCCAAACACTGAACTGTCATTTTATTTGAAGAAATTCAGCTGTTTTGCAAGTTCAAGGTGCCCATAACCCCGTGCATCTTAACAACTGTCCAGAAGGGAAAAAGTCACACACAGAATTTAGCTATTGTTGCCAATACCTTTTTGTTACTTAAAAAGCAAACTTCTGAGCACTAAACACAGAGGCCAATTCCAGAAAACTCCTTCAGCCTTCAAAAATACCCAGTGACATTTGGAGCCTCTCATTCCCATCTATAATCTAATCATTCTTATCCGCAATCCTGGAAGGTTACAATTTAATCTGTAGGTTACAATTAAAGGCACGATAAAAGTTTAAAACCTTTTGCAGGGAAGAACACAAGTGTGCATTATCTTACCTGTCTCTTGTTGCTTTTGCAAGTTTGTCTTCTGATTTCTTATCGTGAGTCTCTAAACCCAGCATGAAACTGCCCCTTCCCAGCTGAGCTTCTGACTGCTCTAATTTTTCAGACAAATCAAAGACTTGGCCAGTGGTGTAGTCTGCATTCTAAGGAGAAAGGAGGCAATGAGCGTATGGAATTCTAAGCTGAATGAACATATAAATTCAAGCATTCGTACACAAAATAAGAAAAACCTGAGAAAAGCCTTTAAGACCGTAGTACTGCGCGCTTAAGCTCTATGTGCAATTGAGGTGATACAGAACGTGAATGGCACAGGTGGTGGTGAAAAGAACAGAAGCTGACAGCTGACAAATGCTCGATTCCTAAAGCCTGAGATTAAAGCCTGGGTTAAAAGGTGTTTACGACAAAGATCTAAGTGTATAGAGAACTCAGTAAAATTAAACCTTATTCCCACCTTCTACTTTTAAAGAGCAGATATAAGGAACACTTTGGTATTTATGATGAGGCAAACCTTCCTTTTTGTTTAATCTGACAAATAGATTCTTAATGTGGGATCTGCATCCATCAGTGTTCGTTGAGCATTTTACGGCAGGTCGGGCTTTTGGCCCTGCTGAGTTAATAGAAGATCATACCATGGTACATACCGTAAGCAAACTAGAAGAACTCAGAGTGTTCACCCAGTACTTGTTCCACAAAAGCTCAAGCAATTTACGATCCAAAGATGACTTGAAGTACGAGACTTCTAAAGCATAATACCTTTAAAAAACAAACACACAAACAAAATAAGCTTCCATCTAAATACGTCTTGTTTGGCTGTGACACCCAGAGTACATGCATCTCAAAAAATCCTTATCAGTGGCAAATATCCTAAAAAACTCAAAGCACTGAACAATGAAGAAGCTCCCCCCGGTTCCAATTCTAACACCAAAAGATTTTCCATAAATATTTCATGTATAGCTTTAATACAGGCATACACAATCGCCTCACACACTGCTGTGTTCTATTTAATGGGACTGCAAGGCTTTTTTAGTTATTCTCTTCACTTCTCGTGCAATGCAACGACGCCCTGTTCGGCACTTGGGAGTGTCAATACTGTAATAATTGTGACGTACAGGTGACTGCAGTTTTGCACGTATCATCTCTTAATTCAGCTGGGCATGTTTGAGAGCAGTAAACGTTACGAACAGGCAAACAACCTTATTTTTGTGATAGAACCAACTGGCACTGGTCTGCCTATCCAATTTGAGGGAACATCCCGAACAGTAGCTAGACAGAAACCTTTGCAGAACAGTCATGTTCCTGACATCTCAGAGCAGTCCTTCTAAGCCTGGCATTGGCCAGAAACCCATAGTTTTAAGCATGAAAGGAGGATATGTTTTATCCTTTCTATTTTAAAGGTGGTCACTTTGGGAGAGTTCATCTGGTGGGGTTTTCTGAAGTTGGAAGCACTTAACAGTTATCATTACAATCTCTGTCTGAGGAGTCGGCTTCTTGTACAAGTCACTCCTTTCTGTCCAAAATCAAATGTGGTAAAGCAACAAAGAACTTCAAGATTTCACACACTCCAAGAAACGTACCTTTCTGTACTGAATCACTAACCAAAACACAAAATTTGAGAACTTGTGCTAGAATTAGCAGTTTTTATATTACTTACTGTTTACAATGTACGCCAAAGTCTTCTATTTTATTAAGTGGAATAGTCTGGTATTCAGAGGGACCTTCATCTGGAGGTTTATACCCCTAAAAATTCAAAGAGATTCATCATTCAAAGATGACACAGTGATGTTGAGACTTTTTGAAATGCCCAAACTCTTAGCACTTCAGAAAAATTCTAATTTATGCAATTATAGTTTATTTTTCCTAGGGAAAATTACATTTCCCCCAGTAGCCTGAAACTTGGAATTTTCTTGGAGCTCAGGTTTGCATTTGGCGTTACTAGCAGTGGTTACATTTGCAGGCCTTTCACAAACTTTGACTGGCGATCAAGCTGCACTGATCTTTACAACCCATCGATTACTTATTTAAAAACAGTTTAGTGATCACGCACCGCATAATTTTAATTATTTACCTTAGGATATGTCCTAAATGCTCCAAGATTTACTTTTCCTGCAGATATTGTTCTTGTTGGGTCAATCTGTAGAAATACAGGTAATGCTTGTTATGTGCACTTTATAAATTATTGCAGGTATAAATTAACCTGACAGTATTTGCATTTCAGGAATGTAATTAATGCCAATTGTATTAGTTTTGACATCAGCAGTACTTTTTCAGTTGGTATTAGGCTCTAAAGAGATGGAAATATCAATAGGCTTCTATGGACCATTTTTTCAAACTCCTTTTCCTCATTTCCCAAGTGCTTTAAAGAAATTGCACTTAAGAGCACTCCATCAACTGTCATAAAAATCTGCATTTGGATCCTATAAACACTAGAGGAAGGAAAATGTATGATGTGATCTGCTGCATTTTGGTGGAAAATACAGGAAACTAATGAAGGAATCTCCTTGCTAACATGTGTACTAATGCCCACTTTAATTTTAAAAGTAATTTTTAAAAGGAGAAAGGAAAAAGAAAAATGCAAGAAAGCAGCCCCAAAGTGTTCCAAATGTGTGAAATTTTGTCATAACAGGAGAACTCCCAGGGTGGAAATACTTCTTAAGGGTCATTTATCCTTTTCTGATGCACTTCTTCCACCAGTTAGATTCCGTCTTTCACACTGATTTCAGTCTTTTTTCCTTTATCTCCTCCAGTAACAACGGTTATACAAGTAGTATCCAAAATAAGGTTTACTTTTGATTCAAATGTGCTCGGAAGCCTGGAAGACCTTGGAGGTCCGAAGGAGTTTCTTCAAAGGTAGATTTCCTAGGGTCCTCCACCTCACACTACGCCACTGGTTTACAAATAAAAGCATTTTAGATGCAAAATAACAGAACTCTGTGAACACACTTTACTCCCTTTCGACAGACAAGAACAAAAGAAACAGGCTTTTGTTCTGTTGCAGGAGGTTGAATATGGATTGCTCAATTCCTTTTTTTGCCCAAGTCCCAAGGGCTTGACCAGGAAGCAGCCAGCAAAGCCAAGGGAGCGATACCGGTCTAAAATTTGGATCCAATGCTTCCATCGTGCAAAACACCCACTGCTAGGATGGTGAAAGACAGAAATCTAAAAAAACATCCCCCCCCAACATAATTTGCTATGCGGTTTTATCAGCGATCAGCCTGTACTTACAACCACTGCTACAAAGGGTTCTTGAAATTGCTGATTAAGCATCTGGGTACTGACATCGATCCCGGAGAGCCAGCAGCCATAGCCAGGGTGACTGTGATACCAGCCGATGGCGTTTTCCAGACGACCAACCTGAGAACAAAACCCGGTGTTGAATCTCCATTCCGAAAGGATGAGCTGCCCTCTGCGGGGCCTTCCAGCATCCTGCAGCACTGTGAGGAACACACTCCCTCCTGGTTTCTTCCACAAGCCACCTGCTGCCACCTCAAAAACACTGCCTGAGCAATGAAAATAATTTGTAAAGGAAAGGAGAATCCCGTACTTCATGACCTACATGGCAATATATATGTGAAAATGTTTAAAGGCATCTGTGTTCTTTGCTGCCAACACAGTTCTCTTAGCCACGTTTGAAACAGGGCAACTGCACAGCCACTTTATCCCTGTGAGAGGGGCAGGTGCGTGTCTACGTTCGACATGTATCTGGGGTTAACTCCAGCAGTTGCCCTGTTACCCCATGGCCCCTCCCCGGGCGAGAAGGGCGGTCAGGAGAAGGAGAGGAGATGCTCACAGGTTGCAATGAAAACAGTTAATGAAACAGCCAAACACCAACGCCCATATAAAGTATATAACATTACACTCAGCGCAGCAGATGCACAGCAGTCATAAGGAACAGGAAAGTGTTCTCAGGAGCAAAACAGAGAGCTGGGCCCTCCAGGGACGGGGAGAAGCAGGAGGGAAAGGAAGAGGAGCCCCATCCTCATCCATCTTCCCCCTTTATACTGGGCGTGATGCTGACGGTGTTGGATGCACCTGGAGCCAACTGGTTTCAGCTGCGCTGACTCCAAACTGCCCGTGTCCTGCAGAGCAGGGCTGGGCCAGGACTCCAGCCCGGCGGGGAAGTGCAAACCCCAGGACGTGTTCCTGTGCCACTACCTGACGAGATCCACACCACGGAGGAAGAGAACGCCCTTCTGCCGCTTCTCCTTACCTGCTTGGCGTTTTCAATGTAGGCAGCCATGTACTCGTAGGCGGCCGCCTGCGCGTTGACGCGGGTCTCGGTGCCCTCCACGGGCAGGGCGAAGCTGTCCATGATGATCATGGTTTCCCCGTCCACCTTGCCCAGCATGAGCCCCATCACCTCCAGGTTGCCCCCGGACCGGGCGTGCATCACCATCTTCAGCAGCGCCAGCGCCGAGATCTTGCAGTACTTGAAGTAATGGTGGCTGCAAGAGAGAGGCCATGGGGGCCGGCCCCGCCGCCCGGG
>VZZY01012635.1:0-93406 GCA_013400335.1 Eurystomus gularis | reverse complement strand
GTCCCCTCGGGGGGCAGCGGGGCTCCGTGAGGCCTTCCCGGCGGGAGCCCGTTTGTTGTGCGGCCGTTGCCTAACAACGGCGGCGCGCGCCTTAAAGGGGCCGAGCCCGGCGTGTGGCCTGCGCCGCCTCGGTACCCCCGGTCCTGGCCCGCTGGGCCGGGGGAGAGGCGCTTCCCCGAGCGGTCAGCTTGGATCTGCTGGCCCTGGAGGAACGCGTCGGGTCTGCTGGCTCCCGGGGCGGCCCGACATTCGTGCGGGTTCCTGGGAAGGCAGCTAAGGCCTCGGGGAGGGGAGGGGAGGGGAGGTAACCGCGGGGCTGCGGGGTTCTTCTGGGGGTTGCCTTCGCTGTTATGGAAACGTCGTCAAGAGTTTATTCATTGTGAGCGTCTGGACCCCGGCACTCTCGTGTGCTTTTTCAGATAGGAATCTGAAAGAAACGGAGGTGAGAGGTGCAGGAAGCGTGTGGCTGGCAGCAAGGGCTTGATTCTAAACGCCGGTCACCTGGGTAGAGAAACACCTGCGCCTGGCTGTTAGGAGACCTTAGGAAGCTTGGGTGAAACTGAGAAACGTTCCTGAATGAGCATCACGTGGCCGTGTCATCTAGGTGCGTTACTGAACATGCCGCTTCCCTCCTTGCCACCCTTGCTGCGATTCGTGTGAACGGGAATTGCCATTTTGACCAGTTTTCCTGAGGTTATTTTAATATTGTAGTAGCACAAAAGAGATGAAGTTTGTCTGCTTTCACACGCTCATTTAAAAATTTGTGTCCTGAACAAACAGGTGGGGAAGAGGGGACAAAAAAAAAGGAATGCAGTAGAAGTTGCTTGAGATGATAGATACACAATGCACAGCTAGGTATAGCACAGAGAGGTTTTGAGTATCCGGAATACGGAGACGTGCGTTGTTAATTGTGGGCATAGATTAGTAAAAATTTCATGTTTGAATGTGGCTTATTTTCTTGAATATCTGTAGGCTTTCTGTAGCCTAGTATATTTGCTTAAGTTGGAGCCTGCCTAGCTGATTCTGTAATTATTTGGAGTTGCTTTTATGGAAACTTCCAGTTTAAAACAAACAAAAAAGTTATGAGAAACTAAAATCTTCTTTAAAGAAAAAACATAGAAAATGCTTTTTTAATGGGACCTTTTCAAACAGTGGAGTGTACAGCAGCAGGATGTTTGATGGAATTTGACTTTGAATAATACAAGGTCTTGGGAATGCAAATACACCCAAGATGTAAAGATACAAGAGCTGATAGTTGTATGCTGTCAAGCATTTTTTTTTAAATAGGATTTACACAGTACTGTGTTTTCCAAAAAACCGTGAAAAATATGTTGTTGGTACCTTGTGATTTTGGGGGCGTGCAGCTTATCCTTGGGTTTTTAAATGCTGACAGTGTGTTCTGGCTCTTCCTCCTGCTCTGTGCACGTGCCCATGGAGCCATGTCTCCAAGCTTAGCTTTGAATCCAGTACTTTTGCTGGGAATTGCGAGGCTCTAGAAATGCACCAGATGCTCTTGGACACACGGCTAAACTGAAGAGAGCTTATTTTGGTTTGGATCGAAGTGGGTTTATAGCGGCAGGCTTTACCTCGGTACATTTGGGCAGCCATGTGAAGTTAACGCTTCGCTGTCACCTCCGAGGTGGAACTGGGCACTGCTGTAGCACTTTTTTCTGGTAGAAATTTATCGTTTCTTTATTTTTATTGTGATTGCTTCACTTGATACGGTAAATGATAAAACTGATTAATATTCAGTAAGAGATTTGCCTGTATCTGCTGAACTTAGCAACGAACGCAACACATTCCAATTGTCAGGGCTTTCCGTAGAATATGCCAGAATTTTTTTGTGTGTAATATACTCTTTTCGCGTATAAAGTTTGCACTCAAAGGTTGACTCTTTGCACTCATATATATATTTTAAGAAGGTAGACGCAAGCAGAAGGATTTATGACATTTTGTGTAGGTATTTTCTGGGAGGTGTTTGGCCACTCTTCCTGGCTGTACTGAAGGCGTGCTGAGTCAGCAGTGCGCTAGCATTCCGTGGCTCAGTGTTCTCCAAGGCCTGGCGTTGTGAGCTGCCTTCCTGCCGACAGAATTGCCTGTGCGGTTCAACTCTAGCTGTGTTGTCTTTGGGTTTTTTAATCATCTTTTGAACGATGTGATGGGAGCGCAGGATGCTGGAAGAGTTCCTCGTGCTGGGTGGAAAAGACGCTGCAAATATTCCTTTCCTTATCCCATCCCTCAGGTTAGGTTTGTTGCTGTTCCAGTGCAGTGATTTGGAAGCAGTTCTAGGGTTTATAACTGTTATTTTGAGTAGAGGTCAGAAATACAGCTGCGGTGGCCAAGGAGCTTTTGGAACACCTCTCTCAGTGTCTCCTCCTCCGTGTGGTAACGTTCCTCTTGGTGGCTGTGCAGAACTGTGCAGGTGATGAGAGCAGCTGTTCAATTCTTTAGTATGACAAGTTGTTTCTCCCATTCAGAACATTATTCTTATGTAACCTCATAGGCTAAATAAAATCTATCGGTGCCTAGAAGCTTACCCTCTTTTAGAATTCTTTTATCCTCTATCAGTGTGCAAAACTAATGAGATTAAAGATTTAGGTCAAATCAGATGGGGGAATTTATTTTTGGAATTGATTGTCCTGTATTACCAGGAGAAGTTGTAAATAGCTTGTCCTAGTTCTGCTGCATTTTGCAACCATGTTACCATTTTATATTATGAATTAAAAAATGGCATTAATGTAAGAGAAAAAGTTTTAAAGGAATACATTTTAAGGAATACGTTGAGCAGATGTATTCCTTATGTTGCTTGATTTGTCTGATGGAATTTGGACATGTTTTCTCTTGATCTTCCTTCTAGTAAGCCTCAAAACACTTTAGCCAAGTTAGGAAAAAAAATTAGAGAAATATCTTCACTTTTATAATCTGGAATCATTGAATTTTCTCTTTGATGAAACATCACGTAGCCTCTTCCATGGATGGGTTTCCTGAGTCCGGTGTTTTGTTCACCCAACAAACATCTAAAGACTTGTAGCTCTGAATGAAAAAACTTGAATATTGCTTAACTGTGTCTTAAGCAACTGTAACTGAGCTTTCAGTTGTTGAGGTCCTGATGTAGAGGCAATGTTCTGTCTTTTCTACAACCTTAGAAATGATGGCAGATGATTTAGAAAAATTTATTGAAGATCAGAAGGCCAAGCTGGCACAAGATAAGGCAGAACTTGAAAATGATCCACCTTACATGGAGATGAGGGTAAGAGTTATTAAATAGTTTCCGGAATTGAAACCTTCCTGTTGCTACGGTCTTGGGCTCAGCTTGCGTTTACTGTGCTCTTAAAACTGTGTTTGTTGCTTAAGTATAAATTAAATATTTATCTGCTCAAAGTAATTTCTAACTCAAATCCTTTGTATCTGTATGTTGTTTATTTATATTGTGGAAAACCCATTCACCACCAGGTATACATGGTAACATTTGTATTTACAAGGGGGAAAACTCTGGTCAGTGTTCCTTCCCCTGCCGAGGGAAGCTGGCTGGCAGGGATCTGCTCCCCGCTCACTCCAGGGCATGGGATGGGGATGGGGATGGAAGGTATAAAGATCGTCAACATTTCTGTTACTAGGAAATAAAAAATGCAAGTTACTTAATCCAAGCAATTAGACAAAGTCTGTCCTTATCACAATTTCCCTGTTAGAAATTTTATTACCTAATTCTAAAGCTATGAAGATTTTATAATTTGCAGCTCACCATTAAGTTGTGTATAATAGTGCCAGCAGCTGGCTGAAAGCCGTATTAAATAATTCAGGCTAACTGTTAGGTAACTAAAGTCCTCAGTAAAAAAAGGAGTTTTGATTTATCTGTGGATTTACAAAGCCCCAGATGGCTTGAGCTTTTAACAGCAACTGTAATACTGAGTTTTCACTCCCTTTTTTATTTCAGCAGACAATTACGAGAATTCATCTTTTCTCTTCTGTGGGTAATAAAAGTATTTTACTGAAATACACTGAACTAATAATTCCTGTGTTAAGAAGGAGAACTATGGTTTTGGTAGCGTGAGTGAAATGTATGACTTGCTTAAGGTGTTAATCCAGCATCATTTTCAATCTCTCTGTGCTCCAGCACTAATAATTATGTTCAGAATGTTGTTCTTTTATGTGATATTTCTTTTACCTTGTGACGCACAAGGCATTTTGTTTTGCTTGCAGAATAAGGAACTGGAGAAGCTTTCTGAGACCAGCAAAATGTTAATCTCCATGGCTAAAGAAAACATACCTCCAGATAGTCAACAGAAAAGTCCTTTAGGTATAGTATAATTTTTATGTCTTCTAGATTTAAGTAGCATTTAATTACCTTTGAGAATTTTTTGAAAGGAATTTCTGCTTTGACTACTGATGTGTCCTTTGCCACTGTATTTGGGTGGAGCAAAAACTTCAGAAGTCCATCTTCCGTCCGGACTTGACTGCTAAAGGATATGTTCCCTGGACTTCGTGCCAGGGAAGGAAGGGTGCCTTTTCTTTCAGGCTCTAAGGAAAAATGACTATTGCTATCATGCGGTCAGGTTCCTTCTAGTTGTGGGGATGACAACATATTTTTCACATGCTTTGTGGTAAACAGCTAGCTTATTGCTTTCTAGTTGCAGAGCATGTTTGCTATGGTGTGGTAACCACAGCTTAAAGTATCAGAGTGCTTTGGAAACGGATGTGTGTCGGAGGAGATTTCCTTTAAAACATACGTTGGCAACAGAAATACATGCAATATTTAGGTTATTTTATACTATTTGCCAAACTGTCCAAATAAATTCAGCTTCTGTTGCATTTTTTTCTAGCGGGGAGAAAAAGCACAAGGACTAGAGGAAAGCTAACCTCCAAAACCCTTTTTCTGTACTTTCCCCCCAGCTACTCGTGCAGAGAAGGTCGTTTATATTTCAGCTGTTTGCTAATTACTGGTCGCATAGTTCATTTGTTTTATTGCTGATGCCACATAAAAATCCAGAAGTAGCTTCTGCAGAATGTGCTTTGTATTGATACAAAAAAGCAGAATAATAATATTTAATGGTGTTGAACTTTCAGGTGACTATGGCTTGAGTTTGCGTCTTGGAGAAGAATATGAACGAAAAAAACACAAACTGAAAGAGGAGCTTCGACAAGATTATAGGCGGTATCTTTCTCAGGTAAAGCTTCTTGTCTGGGTACCTGAATTCAGGGAGTCTTTTAAAATGACTCTCCTATTAATTGAATGAAAATTAATGAGAGCTGTGGAGAATCTTCCTGAGAAGGCATTCATTTTGAGTGATGGCTGATGTTTGAAGACTTGAGTAAAAATAATTTCAAAATGTCAGTGCTAGAAAGGGTTATATGTTTTAGGCTTCTACAGATCTCATCACCATGAGACTACATATTACTTACTCATTTTACTCTGAGTACTCTATTTATTTGTCTCTACTTCTTTCTTAGATGATGTTTTAAATTCCTACAAAGAAGATGTTATTTCCTTAAGTATTTACTCTTGCCTGAGTTACAGACCATAGAATACATATTCCTGTAATTAGCGTAACTCCATTTGACAGCTTCTTTTCAAGTTTATCAATAAAATGACTTTGATGTTCTGCTTAGCATCACCTATTAAATGTCACAGTAAATTTAAAATTGAAATGGTATTTATGAAACGTCATAATCTTGGCAATATTGTGTATTTCTTCTTAGTCCAAGAGGAAAAAATCAGAAACCACATCATTTCTGTTGTCTGAAAATGCTAATTGTCAGTGTCTGTAGTTCTTGAAATGAAAGAATGGATTTGCTGTAAGGAAGAACTCTTTTTCTTATTAAGTCAAATATTTTTGAATGGAATACTCTTTTTGAATAGTATCTTTTCCCTGACTTTTAGGGTATTTCACAGGCAAAAAGAAAGGTAGGGTGCCTGCAATATCCTTTTTTTTTTTTTTTTTTTTCTTCAGATTAGTCACTTTTTGCTTTAATTGAAAGCTTTGCTCTTCGAATTAAAAAAAAAAATCATTCCTTTTTTTGTGCTTTGTTTGTGCATGCTGTAGTGATTAGTTGTGATTAACAGCATTGTTTGCTTTATGCACAATGATGGCTTATATTTATTATTTTCCATTAATAAGATTTAAAAACACTGGTTGATTTTTTTTCCTTTGCGATTGCTAGTGCTGCTGTCTAATGCTGATGCTGCAAAAGCTTCTGTTTCAGTAGACGTTTGCATTGGGGCTTATCGGTTACACAGAAGTTATGGGTTCAGATTTCCCTTTTCCTTGGTATGTGTACTGTATCATAGAGATGGAATAAAATCATAAACTCTGCAATATAACAGAGGTCGGGGTTTTTTGGTCACTGTGCAATCTCATCAGCAATGCTTAGGAAAGCAGAGCCAGTTACTCAGCACTTAGTGTCCACAATGCAAGAATACAAGTTTTGCGAGGAAAAAATAATACCAGGGACACATTTTTGCAGGGTTTGTTCAATTACAGTAATTTAAAATTATTTATATCATCATACGGTCATATATATATACATGTAATTTTCAAATTGAACACTGTCCATCCGGGTTGTTCGGATTAGGCACCTTCAGGAAAGGGCTGGGAGGTGACGTGGTGGAAACACAACCTGCTGGTTTTTCTGGGGCTTTGGATAAGATGCATGTTATACAAATTAACTATCATACAAATTAACTATATTAGCATGCCCTAGAATTCCTGAATAACAGCAACAGAATTCACTGCCTGCTTAACCTCTAACCAAAATGCTGCTTATATAATTGTTGCTTCTTGTTTAATCTGAAACTTCCAATTGTTCCCAGAGTTAGAATTTTGTGTTAAAACTTAATGTTTCATAATTCTCACCGGAGAATTATGTACAATTGTACAATTTTTATGTGAACTTCCAGTGTTCTATTCTCTGTTGAACTTCAGTTTTACAAATACAGGTTTACAAGGCGTTTTATTTTTAATGCAGTACACGTTAGCTCTCAGGAAGAGGTAGGATAACAGTCTCTAATTTCTTTTTCCCCACATAAAGAGATAGTGCAACTTTTAGCAGAGTGATAATATTTTGGTTAGTAACTTGTTTGGTCTTACATAGAAAATGCTGTTTCCATATCAGCTTTTGATTTTTGGCAAATACCTTCCTAAGATCAGAGGTAATCACTACAGATGTGTTCAAAGTGTGAAAAGAATTGCTTCATACTGAGGATTTCAGTTTATTTACTTAGTTAAGTAAATTTAAGTTAATTTATAACTTAGTTCTCCGTATTAACCTAGTTGTCTTGAATACTTGCATGGTTATTAAATCCCTTAAATCTTTTAATGTGTAGTTGTGAAGTATACTTCATAGTGACGTGGTTTTGTACCAGAAGAGGTAGAGCTCTTACCTGTGGACAAGCCTCTAAGCTTTTAAGCTAGGTAACGTCAGGAAAAAATGCTCCTGAAATACTGTAACTAACCCATTCCCCTCGTCAGCCCGTGCCACACAAATAGGTGATCTTCCTATTAAAGGAAATCGGATTTATACAACATGGGCGATTGACTGAGACTGGCCTGGGGGTGCTTTTAGTGAGGGAGTGATGTGTGAAGCCACCACCAGACTGGGACCTGTTGCAGCCTTGGTGTTTGGTCTGAAAGGCTCATCCTTGGACTTGCTCCACAGCCCAGTTCCTGAGCTGCGGCCCAGGGAGCTGTGTGGAGCAACAACACCATGTTTCCAGTGGGAAGTTCTGGAAGTGACTGATGGTCCAGAAGGAATGACAAGTTTTGGTGATGGGTCATTATCCTGGAAAGTTTGAGGGCTCTTGTTGTAGAAAGCAGTGTTGAGGTGCAGAGAGGTGACTGCTGGTGTTAGCGTGGGTTCCATCGGTTGCAATAAGAGGCAGGTGTGTGTTTTCTGTACTTAGAAAAAGCAATTCTTCATCTTAAGCAAGGTAGTGTCTTGGAAAATTCTTCCTGTACTTGTACAGATGCTTGTGCTGACGCTACTTGCTTAAGGAGAATTGATTAATGGTGGGTTTTTTAAGAAAAATACAGTGGTTGTTTTTTTTTTTTAAATATACAGAGACTAACTTAAATAATCCTTGAAATACTCTCACAAGGAAGAAGTGACAAAAACTTTCAAACTCAAGCTTAAAGCTCAACAGAGCCTTTTACTTTCCGTGTTCCTTGGCTTTACCTCATTCGCATGTTCCAAGAACATCCTGCATTTTCCAAATGTGAAGGCTGTCCTCCATCTTTATTTCAGTAAATTCATCAAATTTATTTTAGAAAATGTAATTCCTAGCAACTATTTAGCAAGTAAAATTTGGTATTTAAAAAAGATATTGAATTATTTTTGTTGTTTTATTGTAGAAAAATTACCTGACTACTGGTGAAGTAGATCCATATACTCAGGGGTTGTCTCTTCCTATCGATGAGCGAAGGTCTGCCAAGGTAAATATCTGGAGGGAATGAAGTAAGTGGTGTATGACTTCAAAATGAACCTGGATGTTTCCACTCCTGTGGAAAATGTATTTCTTAGTGGTTTAGGGTCTTGCTTTCATATGTTGGAGAAAGATACCAGCCACGACCCTCTCTTTGGTATCAGAGGTTCTCGCAGGTTAGAACACGAAGTGGCAACGTGCACGTGTGGGTTCTCTGAACCTCTGATCCGTTCCTCGGATGGATTCTGTGAATCCTCAGCATGATTCTGTGAAAGCCCAAATCGGTCTTGCCGGGGTCACCTTTTCTTCTGCCCTCACACTTATATTCCCAGTTCCCTTTCCTGTGTTTGCTTGTAAATTGATCCAGGAAGCTGCATCAGCATTGTAATTGAGCGGACTCAGCAAACAGCACTGGTTGGTTATTTAGGCTGGTCAAACCCCAGTGGAGATGCGAAGCAGGAGGAGAAGCTGTGTTGCTGGAGGAGGCCTGGACTGGTGCGCCCCCGGGGTTTTACTTGTTTTGGTTTTTTAAGCTCTGTGTTTGGGGCTACGCTGTCACTGTCCTCTGGGCTTCTGCTGTGGGAAGTGTCGGTCTGGCCCTTGCTGTGCGAGCTTCTGCTTTCTGCCTCTCTTCTGCTGGCAGTAACGTTTGGCTGCCTGAGGAGCCAGGTGGGACCTCAGATCAAGTCCAAGTTGCTGTTATGAGAAAGCCCCAAACTCCGAATTATACTCGTGTTAAAAAAAAAGGGAGGCAGCAAGAATGAAAAGCCCAGGAAGGGGAAAGGACCCCTCAGTGTCCCTGTGCTTGTGCTGAGGCTGTGTTGGCCTCAAGTTCTCGAGAACTTTGTGTTAACCCTTGCAAAATGTGTGCTCAAACAGTGAAAGAGAAAGTATCTTTGATTAGTTATGTGGAAATTAAAGACATATCTGAACTGGGAATATGTCTGATCATCGGCGGTTTTGTATCACCGCAGCCCAGCGTTCACTGAGGTTTTGTGTGCGAGTGCCTTGTATCCTTTTGACCCATTTATTTGTTGCTGTTGCAGAACCTAAACGCTGCCAGGAGATGTCACACTGGGCAGATAGTGATCAGAGGTTAACAGGAGCATTTGGTTTCCTCTCTTTGGTAAAATACGCAGTCGCACAGCATGTTGAATTTTCTGCTGTAAAAGACAATTCTAGTTTCTCAGCTGTGGAAGGTACCCCTCAGGCAGGTTCTGCAGCTGTCTGCACGTTTATATTGTCACTGCCAGAAAGCCTGTGGACACACATTTTAGGAAAAGAGACCCTGAACAGTTTGGGGGAGCACTGGCCTCAGCTGCAGAACTGTTAGTAAGCTGATGTTTCCGTGGCGATTGAGGAGAACACTATTTTTGTTGGAAATTTGTTCCTGGGAAAGTAAATTTATATATAAAGTTCAGATTTTTTTTAATACCCTCTTGCTTATTTAGTGGGAAATACTGCAGCGGAGAAGAGCATCATTTGTAATACTGTATTTCTCTTTTTTTTTTCGTTTATATGATGATTGGAATAAGGTAGTATAAAAGATGCCTCATACTCTAAACATAAGGTACTCATATCAGGAGATAATGCGAGTCAGAGTTGGCTTTACCGGGAGACTTTTGTATTTTGCATTATATTATTAGGCTACTGATGTACAATTCCTGCACAATTTTAGACCTGAGCAAGCTGGTTAGAAATGTCAGCACCTTGCAGAAGCAGCTGGGATGAGGTGGATAGATCGAGCTTTTCTTTGTTTTCCTTGTGTTCTTTGTGCAGCCAGCTTAACAGGAAGCTGCATCAGGACAGCTCAAGTCATATCCTCGGCTATCACTGACACATCTTGTCAATACCTGTATTTGTTGTCCTGTTTTGATTGTGAGTGGGGCAAGTCAAAACTGTCCTTACTGCAGAAAAAAAAAGTGTAAAAATCATCTGCAAATACATTCAGATTGGAAATTAGAAGGTGATTTCTAATTGTCAGAGGAGTGAGGCTTTGCGGCAGTTTTGGAATCGGTTTAGCAGGAGGAAACCTAACTGGTTTTAAGGTGGAACTTGATCTACAGCAGTGTTACTGGGGATGGATTTCATGCCCAGAAGCTGACTCCTATCTAGAGATTTCAGATAAAGAGAAAGTACTTTGAGAGGGAACAAAAACCAGAAAGCAATTCATGCCCTGTTTGTAGATCACAAAGAAGGGGCAGGGCAAACACACAGCTCTCGGGTATTCATTTAATGCGGCAGTTCTCTGAAGTTAAAAGCTTCTCAAAAATGCAAAGTTATGATGCCCTTTTCAATGCCTGTTTCAGGAGAGACTACGGCTTGAAAGAAACAAGGAGTACAATCAGTATCTCAGGGATAAAGAAGAATGGGATGAACGACTGAGGAAACTGGGGAAAAAAACCACAGAGGTAATACAGCTTCACTGTAGCTGATAGAAAGAAGAACATGAATGATCTTGTCGATTGTTTTATCATTGTCTAAGACACACAAAGTAAGCAAATAATGTAATTTAATTAGGCCACCCTTATATTAATGTATCTAGCAAGTCCTGGTGACAAGTCATAGCGTGGTTCTTGGTTCCTCCTTTGGTCATGGCTGTCTGGCAGAAGGACACTTTCATTCTTAGGTGTCTCTGAAGTGAGTCCCTGGATAGTTCCTGGTGATAAGTGGTGGCCAAAAATCTGTCTTTTTGGACAAAATGTCGAGCTCCACACAGCGTTCCTTCACTTTTATTTGTAGCTGCTTTTTTCCTCAGCCTGTGTCCCCTTCATGAGAACACGAGGCAAGTGCAGGCAGCTGCCCAGTGTAAGACACTCTCGTTTGTGAATCAAAAAACAAAAAGTCTTTAAAGAGGAAAGTGAGCTGGCCGTATGCATCATTTGTTGATTTGTTGATCTGCCTGGGCTTTTTGTCAGCATATTTCTCCAGTTTGTCAAGACCCTGCTGAGTGGCAGTCATCACCCCTAGTATATTGATCCCTCTTCCCACCTTGGTGTCATTTGCATCTTTATTTTTTATTACATTTTGTGAACTATGAGTTAGTGTTACTTTTATTCTGTAGATGAAAGGTCAGTGCACAGAAAAACGACAGGATTTAACTAAACCCTTGTTTGCTAGACCTGTGTGTTGAGCACTGGTCCAGTGTGTCACAGGGTTGTTCTTTATCCACTAAACTGTCCTTTCTCACAGTGACATCTCCTGGGGAGCAAAGAAATAGATTAAGAAGGGGTCAGGTTAAAAGGTTGCACTCGTGTTTAAGAACTATTTCAGACTGGCATGAATCTGGATACAAAGGTATCTAGTCTCTTGACGATGTAGAAGGTTCAAAGTGGTTTTTGATTCTTTGCACCTCTGAATCTGAAGGTCAAACTGGAGCTTGTAAAAGGTTCGTGCAGGGTTGATGGCCACTCTTCTGAAAAATGGGAGATAGAGGAAGAGTGCTTTTTTCCCCTCAAGAAAAGAAAACCACCAAAAAACCTAGCTGTTACACCCTCCTTGAACTATTTCTCTTGCTCATCTCCTGCCTTTTCTCCAGTACCTGTTTAGGGATTGTTTGAAGAAATAGCCAAGGTTTTGCTCATTGTGATTTGTTTATATTCACATCTTTTAATGTTTTTTTCCCGTTAAACAGAATGAGATGGACAGGAATAAAAAACCTATTGCTGTTACCAGGCTGCAGGCAGAACTACCTACCGAAGCCCAGCCCTCGAACACAGGTGCTGAGCCTCCCAAGAAGGATGCCTTTACTTCTACAGAAGGTTATGAGGAGCTGCTCAGTAAGAGGTGGCTGGAGGAAGACAGGTATCACAGGTTAGACGATGAGGCTGAATTAAGAAGTCGACTATTAAATAAAAGACTTGATGAGGATTGGGATGTTCCCAATCGAAGACATCGTGGATTTGCTAGCCAGTCTGTAATTCCTGCTAGGAAGCATCACAGACTTTATGAGGATCATGATTTTGGTAGAAGATACTACAGAATGGACTATGATCCTGAGATAATTGAGGAAATGGACCCTAGATTGGGATGTGAAAGTGCTTATGACAGAAGAACTCCCCGCGTCTTGTATGCTGAGAGGTATCCTTGATTCCCTTTTCTCCTTTGTTTCTGTGGTGCTTGTTGACAGCTGTGGTTTGCTCTCACCAAGCGTTAGACAAGATTCCCGTGTGAAAGCAAGATTTCTGTATTTACTTTAAAAAGGAACTTTGCAAGAATTTTTAGAAAGAAATATTTAAAAATTGGGACAGCGTGTAACAGCGTGTACATCAGGGAGCAGAGGGTGGTTTAGATGAACCGTTCAGGATCAGTCATGCTGTGTCCCGTTTGTTGTTAAATAGTCCTTACTGTGTTAGCTGACAAATCAGCTTGGTTACTTCAGCATCAATTGTTAATCTTTCTCTTCTAGCTGAGTCATTTAAAATCTGAAAAAAAAAGAAAAGCATAACCTTCCTAAACATTCAGGATTGGCTCTCTGGCCTTCCTTTCCAAACCAGATGGGCTGTGGTGTGAAACAGTACCAAACTCTTTTATTCAGCTAAATTTAAATGAAATAAAGCAGTAAAGTTTCTTGTAAACACGTTTGAAAACGGTCCTTGAAGATTGTTCATTTGTTCACTTTGCAGACCTTGGAAGCAGGAGCGTTGTAGGTGAATTTTCTAGAATTAACACTTCTAGAAAAAACAGGAGGCAGATTGTACCCCTCTCGACAGTGTTAAATATTGTAATCATGTTCTGGCACTAATTGCTGGTGGATTGGTTAAATAATCGTTTGAGTCATTTTACAGGGGTAAGCGCTGCAAATGAATAACTGGGAAAAGCAAACCCTAAACTGCTCTCCTGCGGCACAAGTGTTTTCCTCAGGGAATGGAGACACGCTTCTTTTCCAGTTTCAAATGCCAAGAGTTAAAATAACTTCTCTACACAAATAGCGTTTGGAAGTCTTTCTCAGCCTTTAAAAAGAAATTGTAAAGGAACTAAGTAACTATGGAGAGAATGGGCTGTCTGGAAGCATTTGGGAGATGCAGCCTGCATAAATGGGTTATTTCAGAGTTTGGGACTGCTCAGAGGCACACGTGTTCTGGCTGTTGTTCTTATGGGTTGTTAAGATTCCAAATCAATGTTTAATAATCCGCTTGCATCCAGCCCTTGATTATTGGCTTGTATTTAAGTTACAGAGCTGGTCAAAGCTGGGGGTCTTTTTACATAAAAGAGTAAGATGCTTCTTCTGTGTTTACCAGTGGATTTTTTGTTTGTTTTTTATTTGCTTAATAGGAAGTCCATGGCTCTGTCTAGCTCTGGAAAACAGATAACTTTGTTCGCATCTATTGAGTACTGTATTTTTCACTGAGTACTTATTGCCTTATTTTATCAAGATGACTTGAAGTCCTCATTAAAGAGTAGTTAATTTGCAAGGCAAGAAAAGCCTGTAAATTCAGCTACCCCAGATGTTTTCAGGAAAAGCTCCCTTATGTCCATATAATTTTGGGCATCTTTGGGATTATATGGAGTTTCAGTTATATTACTTCATATTTTAGCTCCTGAATTTTTGTTTTCATGTTACCTGCTTTTTATCCTGATCAAAAGTCACCTCTTTTCTAAACGTCATCAGCTGCACGGCGAAGGGTAGGTTGTCCCGAAAGAGACTTGTCATATCGGAGTTAACTGTTCCACCAGCTGGGCTGAAATCCCTCGTAGACCTTGTTGGCTCCTGGGGATCAAGAGCAGCAAGATCTGCTCCAGTTAAAGCAGTGTGGATGCTGCAGGCTCTTCAGCTCGCAGAGCTCTTAGCCAGGCTCCGCACAGAAAGGTTCATGAAGGCAGGCTTGGGACCTTTCTGTTCAGTGTGGATGCTTTTACGCAAGCATTGCTGAATATTTTGTGTTTCTTCAAGGCCCTACCTGGATGGAATAGGAAGAGATCTACCTGCCGACTATGAAGATGACTTAAAGGAGAGAGCACGTGTGCAGCAGGTGTCACGAACCGGACATTCTAGGTGTGGCATACGGTGTATTGCTCCGATGATTCCACTGCAGAATCATGGTGAAAGGAAAATGTTGATTTAAAATCCCCAACGTGTTGTCTGAAACGGCTGCTGGTTTTGCCTGCAGCTAGAGTGTAGTAGAGCAAGGACAACGTGTTTCCTTTGAGAACAGCAGTCAAAGCTTGCATGGCAGTTTTCTTTGTGCAACAATACACCTCTTCTCCAGCTGAAGACTTTTAGTAAGATTACAATAACGTGGAATCCTTTTTTGATGGTAGCACTAAAATCCCTTCTTTTCCCTCTTGCGTGGGTTGTGCACGTCCTGAGGTGATGTAGGCGGGTGAGGCCGAAGCAGAACCCTGTAAAGCCCTTCTGTAGGCTCCCGCCGGCACCGCTCGGTCTGTGGCCGTTGCTGGAGTGCTCTGCGGAGCCCGTGTTTCTGATGGCTTCAGAAACCGCAGGCAGACGAGAACAGTGAGAAAAGCCTTTTTGCCAAGCTGCTCCTTCTGTTACCTGTGGCATTGGCATTTCTTTGGGATTCGGGAAAGCTGTTTGTCATGAATGTATCACGCAGCGATGTAAGAGCACCTATCGTGTTTCACACAGACTGCACGGAAATTCCCGAGCTTGATCGTTCCATTTCTTTCTTGTCTTTGCCAGAAATCAAGTACAAGTCAGTCCTTCAGCCCACGAACAGACCAAGTCTGCAGCTGAAAAGCCGTATGCAACAGGCCTTGTTGTTGGTATGTACAAAACCTGACGAGCGGCGCTCACTTAGCCTGGCTTTGCCTTTCTTTATTTTTCTTTGGGAATGATTAAGAAACAGAAAAATTAGCTTTTTCTTTGTGCCAGTTGTCCCTAAGACTGGTAAAGAATAATATTTACATAAAAGAAAAACATGTTCTTTTTCTCCCTCAGTGTAACAGGGCTTTCTAATTAATTTTGAAGAGCCCAAGTGTCTTCTTAGATTTTATTAACAGCTTCAGGCCCAGATACATTCTTAGTTTTTTTTACAAAATGAAAAGTATAGGAAAAATATTAACTTCATATGTTATTAAAGGCACGACTTCATCTTCAATTTCAATTGCAGGAAAATGGTACCATTCACAACCTTGTGCCAGAACAAATGATCTTGATCATCTCATCCTAAATGTAGCCACAAAATTTAGCAGGGAGCATTTTAATTGAGTGTAGGAGAGAGAAATACCATTGAAAGCAGCGTTCTTAGCTAAAGGCAAGAGTAAAAGAACTGTAGTGGCTCCTCAGATGGCAGTCTATGAAGGCAAGCTAGGTTTGAATTGTGGGAAAAGTTGACTAATAGTTATCAGAATAATTTCTAATTATTTTTACACTTGAATTTACCTGATCTTCAATACGATACATGGCAGGTTGGTCTTTTGGAACTGTTCAAAGGCATAAAGATTAAATAAATTGAAACTTGAAATATTTGGAAATGAGAAGTGATTTCAGACTCCCCCAAAATCTCAAACCTTAAGGTTATCTTGCACATTTTGGTCACTTTACAGTCCCAGCACAATAACTGAATAAAAAATTCAGTCAGTCGTGCATCATGGATTTGGGTTTGTTTGGTTTGGTTTTTTATTTGTTTTAGTTTCTTTGATGCTTCCTTCACTTTATTGTGAAGACATCCCTGGTGACTGTGTGTGGGCAGCCATGTGAGGAATCCTTGTGTCTGACAGTCATACTGTATGGTTGTGCCTTTTCGTTTTGTTTTTCTTTTAATAATGGAAGACTCCAGGTGTATTGAGAGGGAGCCACCACAAGTTTAAAGGGTTTTGGGTTCCTTAAAATCCGTCAGAGATGTTATCACTGTTTCCTTTTACATATACGTATCTGCCAATACTGTGTAGTCATGGGAACCATCCTAAAAGTGGAGCAATTTGCTCTCCTCCCTGTGGATTTGACTCTCTTCAGTTTTCAACTTTCATTTTTTACCCAGAGCCTTATAATTTTGGAGACCATAGTGTATGTTCCTTAGTTGAGCATTAGGGGAAAAAAATACAAAATATAAGTAACATTTTTTTAGTTGCTGTTGTATCACATAGCTTTGAAATTTGTAGCTTCCTGACTGTACGAAACCAGGAAAATAATAATGAACATTTTAGTAGTTTTCATCATTGTAAATTTGCATATTAAAACTAGATTTTATTTTCTCTAAGTCAGTAAAGGGCCTGTGTTCTTATGCACGTTCCCAGATCATATACTCTGCTGTGTTTCCTGTTTTAATGAACTGAAATGCAGTGGTTTTGTCCAGTGCTTTTGTGGAGCATTTACACAAGTGTGTGCTCATTTTCTTTAGGTGGTCAGGACCAAGCACTTCTCCAAAAGAAAAAAGAGAAATACAGGCAAGAACTAATAGAACAGATGGCTGAGCAACAGCGGAATAGGAGACGGTAACGCAAAGCTACTGTATTTTTAAAAGATAATGGCTGAAATTTTAAAGGAATTTCATGAGTTCAAAGTGATAAGAATAATTTTCATAACTAGGGAATTCCAGCTGGGTAGGTAATGTTGCATCGATTAAAATCATTTGCATGGGAGCTTTAGTTTTTAGTAAACAAATTCACCAGCTTTCGATGCAACAAAGGAAAATTTTTTAAAGAGCTCTAACAAAAGTTCTCTTTTTTGCTGGTAGAGATTTGTCTAATTACTTTGCAAAGTTGAAAATGAACCTTGTTTTGCCCTCCGGTTTGGGAAAGTAACCTTTCGCTTTCAAAGCGCTTGCCCTGCTGGCTTATGCAGAATTAGAAAATACCAATTTCTTGCTTACCTAGTAGTAGCTGCCTGCTGAATGATAGTGTGGATACATAAAACCACACAGTGACGCTAGTGAAGGGATCAGGAATTAAAATTAAGTTACTATTGACCATTTCACTGCGATGGAAAATTCTACATGTTGAGCAAGCCTCAGCCCTGCAGTTACCTTACGGTAGCTCCTCCTGCACTTTTGAATCATTCATTTCAATATGTTTATTATAAAATTCTTGCTGAATAAAGATCAATTTTTAAGAAATGTCCTGAAAGGCCGTAGTAAAAAGCAGTGTGGTGGTTTGTCCTTTTGTGGTAGTTGGATTTTTATTAGGCAAAGTAGACGATAGCCAGATACTCCTTGTGGGTTCTGTTGATGTACGAGCAATCAAGAGTATCCTCCTTCCCTGACTCCAGAGGAAATCAGGTGGAATTGTGTCTCCCATCATCCTGTATTTTCAGAGTTACTTTGACTGCAGAGGTGTGAGGTGTGTGCTTTGACAGAATCAGTGTAGTTGGTACTAATATCTGATTTGATCCCTTTGTTTTGTTTTTTAAAACAAAACCAGGGAGAAGGAACTTGAACTCTCAGTTGCAGCTTCTGGAGCTCAAGACCCTGAAAAGAAGGTAAAGAACTTGGATTTTTCTTTCACTTACATAGACATTTTGGTTTTTTTAATTACATGTACACTGTGGTTGCTCAGTCACAAAACCCTGGAAGGCATTTACAGAATGACAAATGTTGTGGGGTTTTTTCCTAACAGGGCGTTAGCATAGAATAAAATTGAAGCTAAGGATGATGCAACTCATTACACACGCTTTCAGCTTAAGAGGGGAATATTTTCATGGAAGTTACCAGACATTTTCTTTTGCTGTGACCAAGAGGAAATTTTGCACAAGCAGTGGGTTTCATGACAAAATACTTGTTGTGCAGTGGTAGCCTGTGCTCGCACACAGCAAGGACCTTTCTTTGGGAACATGGAGCATGCGGCAGAAAGACTTTGCTCTTTTAAAAAAGATCCAGTTGTTTTGCAGCTGAGTTGATCTCACTGCAGCAATTTTTAATTTCAGATCTGTAATTCTTTTTGAAACTCTCAACTGTAGCGTTCAAGGTCGCAAGCATTTGTATGGGATTTTGTAAAAAGCAAGATGTTTAATGCTGCGTTGCTTACAAGACTTAACTCAGAGTTACCACTGTCTCCTCTTCCTTGGCAAGGAGATTATTACACTGAGAATTTTGAGGAGCATATATGAAGGAGGAGACTGTCAGCACGAGTAACGTCAGTGACAGAGCGATTGTCACAGGACCAGTAGGATTTACGTGTGTGTTTGCAAAGAGCCTGGAGTCACCGCAGCTTGGGTGCGGGACAGATCTGCCCCTGGAGGTGCCAGATGGGTAAATTTCTCAAGAATAAACTGGTTATTAATTTAACTGGTTACCAGTTTAAAGTAGCTAGGCAGAAGCATGATGTGCTGCACACGCTACATGCCATATGAATCTCAGAGACGGGAAAGTGCCTGTTGGAGGAACAAAACTCTGTCCAGAGCAAGTCCAGGGCATCTATAATGTTTTAAAGCCATTAATTTAGCTGAAAGCCTTCAATTAGGTTGAATTGCTACATTCGTTAAGCATCAGTCACTGTTCACTTTAAATTGCCTCCTGGGGAGAGATTCTAATTAGGTGGATTTCTTGACTAATTCCATGTTGGTTAAATAGCAGTGCCTGATGAAGAACCTATAAACGTAGACTGCTGTATGTACTGCTTGTTTAAAATAAAACAATCCCCAGGACGAAGTGAGTGCCTGAAACGAGCTCCAGAGCTGAAATCTGGGGCACTCCGGGAGCAGTTCACGTGACGCTTGAGTGAGAAAGGCTGTTTCAAATGTTCTGCTCAAGACACTGGATTTGAAAAGACAAGTTAAAAAAAAAAAACCAGCAAAGTTTGTAGACTGCTTTGTAACTTTCAATTGCTGTAGCTCGTATCTATTATCCAATTTAATATTCACATCTAGAAATTAGAAGTTTAATGTTACAAAACAATACTAATGTGTAGTAGATGTTGAAAAATGTTAATGCTGTAGCTCATGATTGGTGAGTACTAACTGCCTTGTGTATACTGTCTTGCAGCGAAGTGATGAGGAGGTAAACGTTTAATATTTTGCTGAAATACTTGTGTACTGTAGGATATATGGCTTGCCCTTAGATTATGAAGTATTTAGCTGGTTGCTGGCGTTACTCTGAATGCATGTGAATTGCAGCACTACATTGTTAGGACTAGAAAATTCAGAAACCAAATCTGTTTACTTCTGCAATGTTCAGTTTTCTCCTGGTCTTCTATGCCGCTGACTCCTTGAAACAATGAGGTATGGTTTTGATGCACAGCAGCTGGCTGAGGGCTGGCTGGGCCGACAGGCTGGTGCTGACAGGCTGCCCTGCATGTCACCTGCATGTGCCTTTGACTCTCCCCGGAGATGTTCCTCTGTGGTACCCATGCTAGACTGCCTCGTAGTATTAGATTTCCAGGCATTCCTTGGGAGAAAAAAACGCAACTACTAGAAATGTGAACAGCTAGTTGGGACCCAGTGAAGCGTTTAACACGGTGTAGGTGGAGGTTCAGAATATGTCCCAGTCATAACAAACCAGCTGTTTGGGGTTTTGTTTAATCGCTCTTTTTCTGTTATTATTTTTTTTCTTCCCTTCAGCCAAATAGATTGAAGCAGTTTGGCTTGACAGCGAGAGCTTCTGATGAGAAAGTACCTCCTGAAAGGCCGCGGGTGGCTTTCCAAACTCCGGTGCCTGTTCCTTCAGCCTCCCCAGCGAACGAAGACTTTCACAGGGGGATCACCAGCACTCTTGCTGAAATTGCAGCGCCCAGGTGCTTCACCAGCACGTTCCTTTCGCGTGTTCAATGAGAGTGGTGTTGAGCATGTAGTCACTGCTAAGGTAGAGCTCAGTGGTGCCATCGATCCTTCTCCAAGTAACTAGTGAAGGTAGAAATAACATCTCAACAACTAACAGAAGACTAAACTACTTTGCACTGAGGAAAACTTTTAATGTGTAGCTCTTCACAGTTTATTTTGAATGGTCTGGGGAGGCTGGATTGTCTGTGAGGGTGGATCTCTCTTAGGGGATGTTTGTGTAGAAACAAACCTGGAGAAAAGGAGGCTCAGGGGAGACCTTCTCACTCTCGACAACTCGTGGAGTGGGGGTCGGTCTCTTCTCCCAAGGAACAAGTGACAGGACAAGAGGAAACGGCCTCAAGCTGTGCCAGGGGAGGTTGAGGTTGGGCAGGAGGAGAAATTTCTTCCTGGCAAGGATTGTCAAGGGCTGTCCCAGGCTGCCCAGGGCAGCGGTGGAGTCCCCGTCCCTGGAGGGGTTTCCAAGCTGTGGAGATGTGGTGCTGAGGGACATGGGTTAGTGGTGCCCTGGCAGTGCTGGGGGCACAGCTGGACTCAATGAGCTTAAAGGCCTTTTTCTGTGAATAAGGTTCATGCTGTAGACATGATGTCCACGCTGGTAATGCTGAACGGTGGTGTGAGGATGCTCGGGGGACATGCCCAGCAGTGTCCACGTTGTTAGAAGGCTGGTATGGGACAAGCTTGGCCCCAATCAGTTAATCGATCTCCCAGGGCTAAGCTCAGGAATACAGTGTAGACAAGGACAGCTTCCAGCAGGCGCTGTGACTGAGACCGAACTGTTCAGGGGGAGAGAAGGACCTTCAGGCATGTGGCTGAAGCTTTGACCAGAGGCTAGTCCTTGGCTCGTTCTAGTTACTGTTACTGATGTAACCAGTAAGTACCATTAACTGAACCAGTTAAAGAAGGTGTGCTTGTTTGGTGTCCTTTAGCTTTCTGGAACAGCGTGGGTTCCTGGGCTGCTCCCACAGGGAAGGCGAATTCCTTGCTGCGGCTTTTGGTATCTTGTCCCTGGGTAGCACTAACGAGAGCTCCTGGGCTCAGATAAATCTAGAATTTTCCCGTAGTGAATTCTTTCTCTCTCTCTCTTTTTTCTTTTTTTTCCAATTTCTTTTTTCTCCTGATGATCCCTTCTCAGTTTTACAGCAAAACAAGACACAGTGTTTGTTTTTTCGTTCAGGCTCGCCCCGCTGCCCCCGCCTCCCCCACCAGTGCTGACAGACAACTACAGAACGCCCTATGATGACGCCTATTACTTCTACGGCGCTCGCAATCCCTTGGATCCCAACCTTGCCTATTGTGAGTGGATGATTTGGAGTGGACTGGTTATGTTAGAGTGATTCAGGTGGCTGCTTTTAATCTAGTTAAATGATGAATAACATCCAACTAGGAACAGCGATGAAAACCCACTCTTAGGTGTGCACGGAATGGAGAGTAGGGGGTTTTTCCAATACTTCCACTGCAGAAGGGGCTTTGGCTTCCAGAAACCTTCTTCATCACTTCAACAAGCTCCAGCCTCAACTCTACTTGGCCATTACTCCTCCCAGATCATTTTCTTGATAGTTCGATAATCAAAGAACTTTTTTATCTACCCTTTGACTGCTTCTTCATGATTTCACAAGTGAAACAACTGTGATGTGTGTGGAGAGGGACTGGATTGTGTGGTCTTTGGTTTATTTTTTCTTTTTTTTGCTTTTTTAGAGGAAAACCAAATATTTTTAAAAAGTAAAGATAAAGGAGAAAAAAACCCTTACAGTTATAACTCTTTTACAGATTGATTTGAACGAGATTTGTGTCCACTGAGGATTCTCAGCAAGGTTTTAGTTTTTGTTTTCACCAGTGTAAATTCCTCCCTGTCTTGAACTGTAATAGCTTACAGTAGGAGAGGGATTTTAAAGTTCCAGGCACCCTTTTTGCCTTTTCTTTATGAAGAACAGCAGTGAGCTCTGGTCTTTTAAGGGCTGGCCAGTGTTTCTCTCTGAGCATTCAGGATTTACCGTGGTGATTTTGTTCCCGTGTAGATGGCACGAGTCTGCTGGGAATGCAGCCCACACCTAATCCGGATCCTCCTGACGGCCAAGCCCCGGCAGAGCAATCTGTGTAAGTATTACCTGTGTTGGTTTTCGTTGTTTATATTTATCTGTATTGACAGACTTTTCATGTTTAGAACACTTTGCTGACAACAAGTAAAATGTTGAAATAAAGTGTGTTAAAGACAACTCTTCAAACTTCTAATTAAGAATTTCTAACTAAGCAATAATTCAGTGAGCTGCTTTTTTATATGGATTTATGAAAACGTTTGAGATTATAAACTGGAAAACAACAGCTCTTAAATACTTCAGGCAGGGTTTTTTAAAATTTGCTTATTTAATCCCCATCCCTCCAGACCTTATGATGTTTTCCTTTTTATATCTGTGGTTTTCTCACTCAGGAGTAAAACTGGACAGAGGGACACAAGAGACAGACAAAGAAGTGTGGGAGTAGTTTCTGAAGAAAAACCAAAGCCTTCCAAAGAGGCAACATTGTCTTATCAGCAGGAATTACAACAGCAGGTACCAAGCAATAAAGCTTCTGGTGCTTTCTTCTTTTAATATATGATGGTTGCAGCTGTAGTACTCTTACAAACATACTTATTTAGCTTACAGGTAAAGGGCTTTCTTACCTCTCCTGCCCCGCATCACTTCCTTCCTTGCATTCCTCCGACCCTGCTTTAGCTCCGCTCAGCTCTTCAGGTGCACAGGAAGCTCAGGAAGAACAAACCACAGAAGCAGTTCTGCGTGCAACATCATGTGTTAGTGCAGGAAGCTGTGCCAGGAATGGCTGGAGAACCGCGTAGCGTTCTGTGAAGGCAGTTATCGTTAGGAGTCTTTCTGTCTCTAGTCTAAATTTTGGTTAAACAAAATGCCCCAGGTTGAGAGGAGCAGGTGCTGTAGTATTGTAGAATTTTTAATTTTCAGGCAGTATAAAGGTCTGTATCAAAGACCCAAGGATATGGGACCTTTGATCTACTGCAAGTGTCTGATGTGAACTTTTCTGGAGCTTGGAAGTCTTACATATATCAGTGTGTTTCTCTGATTAGACACAAGGGACGTGCACGTGTTGAGAGCAGTGTTGAATGCTGTCTGCAGGGTGGGCAGGGAAACGTTTGCGATGCGCTTGCCGTAAGCGGGGGGAATGGGTAATGAAAGCGTTCGGCTTGTTCCGTTAACTTTGTGTTAAAATTGTGCCTAATGTGCTGGTTTATGCAGCTGCCTTTGGTTTGGTTTTAGATAAGAGAGAGGGAGGAACGACGCAGACAGGAGCGAGAGGAGAAGGAACGCTACGAAGCCAAGTTAGAAGCAGAAATGAGGAATTACAACCCCTGGGGAAAAGGCGGCGGCGGTGCTCCTCTCCGAGACGCCAAAGGAAATCTGATAAGTACGTTTGCCAAAATGACGGGTTGTCTTTTCAGGATAGAGGCTTTCTTGCTCTCGTCAGGGCCCTATTCAGATCTGTTACTCCTTGTTTTGTAACCCTGCTAGCCCTTTGCTGACAGACCTGCGCGTTTCAAACAGACGCACTCTAGGAATGTTGGAGCAACTTTGTTGATTTCTGTAGAATCATTCAAAGAGCAGTTTGAACAAAATGGGAAACACGGGGTATGTCAACTGTAAGTGAAGACACAACGCAATAGTAAAGGGAGAAGGAGGACAACAAGCTGTTAGAATCATCTGCAGTACAAACATACTCAAGTCTGTTGTGGAGACTTCTATTTAAACATTTTCCAGGAACAGGGTGCTTTTTTTAAATTGTTTTTCTTTTTTAGAAGTACTTCTAGGCTTAGAAAGCTCTATTTGTGACACAAAGTAGAAGCATGTTTGCATAACCATTGTTTTGCTTACATACAGAAATCTACATCTGGATCCTTACTAAATTTGAAGACCAAAGTCCATTTAATGGTTCAATTACCACCCTTAATAGTAAAGAAATAGAGTTTCAGAACTCAAAATGCCAGTACTAAACTCAAAGGATTTTACAGCTTTAAGGAAGTAGAAGAAGGGGTGGTTTGTAAATACCTGCTTGTCAGTGCAGACTTGTCAGTGGTTTTTGTCTTTGAGCTCTTTTTCTTTCCATTCCATAGCATTTTGGTGCAGGGGAGGGGGCAGGTTCACTGTGAAGAATCATTCCCGGCAAAAGAAAACCAACAAAATCAATCAGTGGATTTGCAACGACTAGTATTTCACCTCTAGCTTCTACATTCTTGTCTTTGCTTAAATTTCTTGTTCCCAGAGTTGGTGTGCCCAGGAAAAGTGGAATCTGCTCAAAATTCCCTGTATTTTTGAGAATCTGGTGACTTTGCCTTTTATGAGAATAAAACACTATAAACAGTTATTTCCCCTTTCCTTTAGCGGACTTGAATATGATGCACAAGCAAAACGAAGATGCATATCGTAATCCCGAGGCGAGACTGTACGAAGATAAAAGGGCTCTTGTAGCTGTTGACCTAAGTTTGGCCTCCCCAAGACCTGAGAACGCAGAAGCATCTACAAATAAAATAGCAGGTTATTAAGAATACTGTATTACAGCTCTAATTGTTATAGGTCTTAGTGATCAAAATGCTCTAGTTTCTTTACTCCTTTCCAGTAGTCCTGTGACAGTGTTAGCGCTCGCTACCTGCCAGCTCGGTATCCTTCTTTCCCAAACTTCTTCATTGCTGTGCCTGTGCTCTGAGAACGTCTTCTTCTCTGTCGTGTCAGTGATGACAACTAGTAACGGCGTTAGCGCTGAACAGTCAGGGTCAGCAGATCGATTTTCCAGGTTCAATGGGACCTAATCGAATCTTCATACCTTTTGGTTTTACTTTTTAAGTGGCAGTAAAATACAATTGTATAGTAGGAGGGAAGATAGGGTACAGGGAAGAGGAGGGTCTGCAGATGTGTGACGTTGCAGGATAAGATGAAATTGGTACAGTAACTAGGTTAACAAGTTCTAAAAATAGACAGCAAAATGGGAACCTGTGCGTCCCTGTGCACTGCCTCCGTGCTTTAGGGATTTTGTTTTATTTTCCTGTTTAAAAACTAATACATCTTTCTCTTCTTATGTTTCGTGAGACATCTAAATGAGAGCACTGTGGTAGTCCAGGCCTGTCCCTAGGCTGGGATGGGCAAAGGCCAGGAGCGGCGGTGCTCTCCTCAAGCCCGCTTAGATGCCGCTTTTCTTTTCCTGTCTGAACTGTTGAACTTCTCTAGAAAGAATTACATGAGACTTTGGAGTGGATCCTCTCAAGACTGCAGTTCAGTGTCCTGACCACTGGCTGTAGGATGCGTTTCTGTTGTTCCTTCTGGACCCCTCCTGCTCCGTCTCCCTAGTACAGTGTGTATTTAACCATTTAGAAGTGGTGAAACAGCCAATGAAGAGTAGTGCAGAGTAGCGAAGAGCCACCTGGTTAGATCCCTTCCTTTGGGCTCAGAAGGTGGTGCAGGTCCATGATGGCAACTTCTTAGTCCTGCACCTTCCATTTGGTTGGTCAGGGGGTGGAGTGGCTTTCTGTAGGTTTTGCTGGTTTTAGTTATCTGGGGTTTTTTGTTTCGTTTTGTGGGGTTTTTGTACACTGCCCCATTAAAAGAGGAATTTGCAGGACAGTTGCTGGTACATAGCAAGTTCCTTCCTTACTATCACCCATAGTAACACTTCTGTCGTGTGTCCTTGCCTTTTAAATGGTTTATAAACTTTATTCTGCTTTTTGCATGGAATATATCCGCGTGAAGAGCCACAGGAAGGAGGAACATGCTGTGTCAGCTGAAAAGTTAACACAACTTACTCTGCTTTCCATTTACTTCCTTCCTTTCTCCTCTGCTTCCTGATCCTGGGGAATCCTGTCCTGCAGAACCTGTTCTGTGTGGCTGCTGAGCGAATCCTCTAATCTAGAGCTTATCCAGGGCTCTGCTGGTACGACGCATTCACAACCTGGGGCTAAAGGAGACCTGACACTTCAAACTTCATAGGATGGAAGGCACCTTACACTGGCAAAATTCAATTTTCTGAGCACTTAGAATTTTATTTAGTGGTTTGGGGCTTTGTTTATTGTAGCATCTGTTGCTGTTTTACTTCTATCAGTGTTCTCTTAGGATGTTCTGGTTTTGAAGAGTGAATAAGCCTAAGGGACAGAACAATAGGTGCTGAGTCAGAGTAATCGCAAGCAGTGAAGTTTAAGGTGTAAAATCTTTGCTATCCTAATTAACTTATAGGTAACGTTTTTAGATACTATAATGCAGATCGGGCAGTAGAATAAATGGCTTTTATAGGTGTTCTTTTGCAAAAAGACAACTCGCTGGGACATTATTAATTGAGCAGTTAAAGCCTGACAGCACGCTGGCAGACGACCTAGGAACTGTTAATCCCAGCTCTTGTTTCCGGCTATAGCCTTGAATTATGGCTGTCCTGAGCTACCTTTCGAAAGCAGCGTCTCCGATTCCCACCTCTTCGCTCTGGCTTGCTGCCTTCAATCCGCTTTGATGTTGATCTTTTGACTTGCCCCTGGCAGGTTTTGCGTTGGCGCAGACCTCTCCTTTTGCTCGAGGGAACGTGTTCGGTGAGCCGCCGTCCCCGCAGCACGTGAAGCAGCAGGAGTCCTACAAGAACTTCCTTCGTCTGCAGGTGAGCGCGCACAGCAGTGACCCGCTGGTTAAACTGCTGTGGTGGTAGCAACTGCTGAGCTTTGATTAGTTCTTACTGGAGTCAGCAGTGGCCAAAAAGTAGTAAAATAGCATCTAATTTTAAAGGAATTCTGAAGCTGAACTGCGAGACTGGCCCTAGAATTCTTTCAGTTGCCCCGCACCGTCTTTGACTGCGCAAGTGGGTACCGCAGAGTTCCACAGGAGGTCGTGCTGGTAAACGCTGTTCAGCTGTTGACAGCTGAATACTTCTTTGCTTTCTTTTCCAGATTGAAGAAAAGAGACGTAGGGAGGAAGCAGAGAGAGAAAAACTTAGACTGGAAGAAGAAAAAGAAGAAAGACGACTAGCTGAGCAGAGGCTGAGAATTCGGAAAGCGTATGAAGATGAACAAGAGGAGGAGAGAAGGAAAGAGGAGGAGGTGCAGTGTTTTGATACCTCGGCTTTTTTTCTATCCTACACTAACCCTTTGTGATACTTACCCTCTAGATTAAGAAGGTAAACTGAGAAGTGTCCTGTGACTTGGCCTGTGTTTTATAAAGGGTCTGCATTAGCCAGAGGAGAGGTGGAAAATGGCGTTGATCAGCTCATTCTTCTCACTCTTTACGGTGTGCTACCCCTACCCCTCGAAGTGCTGTTAATTCTCTTAAGAAAAATGGTGTCGTTTTCTAATTGACAGCAGTGCTCTCCTTTTTAAAAGAAAGGCTTGTGAGGCCAGTAAAAAGCTTTGTCAAATTGGTGGATTTAAAAACAAAGAAAAACTACTTCTTTTGTTGTTGGCCTCGTAAATCCAGCTGTTACGGAATTATTTGTATTCTGAATGTAGCTGTACAGGAAGATTTTTCTAAAGCCTTTTTTGCCTTGGTCAGGACGTGGCTTTGAGATAAGAGTATTACTTGTTTTGAAAGAATGCCAAGCAAAGCTGACGAGTACTTTTCCTTGAGGTAAACTTGTAGTTTAATTCAAACCTAAAAGCTTTATGTATCAGGTTTGGAAAATGGAATGAATTTGCATAATTCAGAACCTCACGAGTAATGGTAAGAAAAGAACACAAGGCCATTAGAGATGGAAAAATCTTTCAGCACCCTGCGGGATTATGAACGATCAGTCCGGGATGTAGGACTTTGAGCTTTCTAAGACAGAATCTGTGTTCTGGATTCTCCTCTAGCATGAGTGAGTTGTTTGGATGCGTCTTGTCTCCTGGATGATGGAGCTGGCCCCGTGTAGAGCAGGACACTTGCTGGTGTCATTGCTTTGCACAGACACAAGAGGAGAGTTGAGGCCGGACGATAGTTTTCTCCGGGGGTTGGGATAGGGTGGTGCGTGTTTGCAGGTGCTTGGTTTGAATCTGCATTTTTGGAAATGGTTTCTATGGTTGAGCCTGAAGTGGCAGCAGCTCTGGGAATTATCAGGAATTGTTAAATGGTGTTAGTGGAGCCAGGACTGCAGCTGGTTGGCGTTTGCATGGCAGAGTTTTTAATTTGAGCGTTTGAAGTCAGCCTAATGAAATATGCTTTTCATTTCTTACTCATCACTTTGATGTGTAATTTTAATTTCTCAAAGAACAACAAAGCAGAACTTTAATAACGTTGAGTCTTTTTTAATGTACTAATAATGTTTACGTTACAGCGGAGATTGAAAAGTGAACTAATTCGATTAGATGAAGAGAGACAAAAAGAGGCAGAAAAAAGAAGAAAAGAAAAAGAAAAGCAAGATGAACAACAGAGGCAGCATTTTGAGAAAGAAAAGATGGACGAGGAAAAGAAGACGGTACGCTTTGGGGACTCTAAGACACAAATTGTTCTTGCCGACTGAAAAATCAGTGACTTTTAAGGCACTTGCATGGTTTCTGAGACCTCTGCCTTCAGTGTTGTTCCCCTTTTACTTTGCCAAGCTGCAGTCACTTAGCGCACAGCGAACAGCTGATCAATGAGCTGTACACATGCTACAGTGGAGACCGACCTCGCTGTAAATAGTAAAACCACAATAAATAAGAGAAAGCTGCACTCTAGGCGAGGTTTATATCTGCTGTGAAGTACTGTGGCCTCCTGCTGAGGTCCAAATGCAAGGTTATATAGGTGAGAGGACTGGAGGACTCTTTTAACAGCTTTTAACAGTGATGTTCTTTGTAATTTCATTATTTTCCTTTGATCTGGATGATGTAAGAACTCCATCACGTGGATTTTGTCCATCAGAGTTCTAAGTACGTTACAGAACTGTTCCTCTTCTAGAAATTTCTACATGTCATTGGTCTAAAACAGACAGATAGAACGGAGGTGTCTAGAGGGAGAAATGGTAACCAGAATTTAAAAAAACTACATCCTAGGAAAAAAAGCATTACAATTACTATAGGTAGAAAATAAAATCGCATTAAATAATTTTGGCAAGAATTTCATGCAGTAAAGAGTTAAAAGCAAATTAAATACGAAAATAATTCCACTAACGTAAGGAAAAGCATTTTGCTATCAACTGAAAAATTGTAGCCAAGCTTTTCCTGTCCAAAATAACACTTTGAATCTATAGGAATGTTGTTTCAGTCTTGCTTTCCTCCTTGCAGCTTTCCAGGCAGCCTTCTCCCATCGTTCCTGCTCTTCAGAACAAACCAGTAAGAAGAGAAGAAAGGATTCCCTCTGCTGAGAGCCATTCATCTTACTATGCACAGGTGGGATTTCTCTAGGCCACGTGTTCTGATTTGTTAGACAGTGCAGGGCAGGAAATCCTACCAGGTTTTTAATGTTTGCCAGGTATCGCTGGAATACCACAGGTAATGGAGACAGTCTTTATGTTAACTGGTGGTGTAGCTCTGAAAGTTAAGTTTTATTTCAAGTATTGAGGAAAGTTTTCTGAGGTGTGTTATTTTGACGTTTGTGTGTGTGTGTGTGCGCTCATTTTCTGTAGGGATGAGCACCTCATTTTTGAGCCCAGCTTGCCAAGGGTCTCCTGATCCCAGTTTTTAGGATAAGGAAGTTTACATCTGATCTAGCGACTCATTGTGTTCACTCAGAGGAGAACTGAGCTCAGGCCTGAAGCCTAATGTTGATTCCCAGCTACAGACGTTACTGGTGCATGTTTTTAAGGAACAAAAGTTGATCACTCCTAAAACACTTCACTTTCTCCTTTGCATCCCAAATGAGCTACAAAAGTGGTCCTGAGACCACTCATTTCTTGATTTAATCTTCCCTCAGACGACTGTTTTTAAAAATAAATTTCTCCTGTGAAGAGTAGATTAAATAATTGTCTAGTATATTTGAATCTCAGGTGACGCTTCTGACTCGCTATTGGAAATGGTTTTTTACCAACTGTCCGTATGAACGGGGCTAAAAATTTTAAAAATTGATTTGCTGTGAAAACAATACTTTGGCAAAATCCTTCATAGTGCTGTTTCAGAGATAGCTTTAAGTAAGGCTTTAAACCTTCTTTAAAACGGTTTCTTTCCCTAAATGTGAAGAATTCTCTGGAGGAAGGTCGGTTTGGTTCTGTGTCCTTGCAGCGTGTGCTGTAGCTTTGTCTAGACCCCCGGGTGGTGCGTTCCAGGCGTCACCACAGGAGCTCGGGTTCTGCATTTAAAGATCAGGTTTAAAAAAGAAGATAGGCATTCCCAGCCTGTCTTCCAGCAGGAGGGGTAGTTCACTGAAATTGAACATAAAATAAGAAAACGTACTTCTGTGTGCTGCCGTATTTTCTCCCTTTGACGTGTTAACCCTTCCTGTTCGCTACGATCACTAGGATGCTCCACCACCAAGGGCTCCTTCTCCGCCTGTCCCTGCCAGGAGAAACCAGCTGCGCGCACGGGGTAGGTGAAACTCAGCTGTGCAGGGACGATCTCCTTTGCTCTTTGTACCTTGGTTACTGGGCAGTATGTGGGTGGAAAGCACTGGTTTTATTCTGAGTCTTTTCTGCAAGTATAGAAGAAACACCACATGGATTGTAAGAGTAAATGATCTCCTACAGACGCCACCCCGAGCAGCCTGGGGCCGTCCCGGGGGGTTACAGCTCTTCCCACGAAACGGAAGGTGGAGGAGTTCTTAAAGCAGCTCTTGGAAATGGGTGGACTGGGAGCATCTCTTTGGAGAGAAATAAGAATTAAATGTGGTGTTGGGGGATTTCAGCTAGTAAAACTTGCTTGCCTGCTCGGGTCTGGATTCCAAACAAAAGTCAGTAAAATACCAAATTATTAAGTGTGCTTGGAAAATAAGGAATTGATGACGCTTTTTTAACCTGTGGAGGAGTGCTGTCCTGAGCACTAAAACCAGCAGAGACCCCAAGCAGCTCTAGAAAGTTGCCATAAGCACATACTAAAAATAAGTGTCTGGTATTTCATAGCTTGTCCTTTTTTAAGTACAGCGAAACATTTCTATCGAACTTTGGATCCCACTGTTTAGGGAGGGCATCTGGTCCTGATGTTGTCTCAAAATATAAGCTCTGACCTAATTTCTAGTACCTGAAATACTCCAGTTCTTGTGTTCGTATAATCCTTGTTTTAATTAACAGTTCATTATTTCTCCCTTTTTTTTTCACCTCATGAGGTAGGCAGAAAAGTGTCTCTTGACACTCTTTATTAGTAAATTATTTGTGTTAAATTCCAGAGGAAAGGAGGAGCGTGATCAATGAATTCTCAGAGATGAGGAAACAGCTTCGTAGCGAAGACAGGCGTCTGCAGGAACAGCTGCTCAACATGGCCAGCGATGATGATGTGCCCGTTACACGGTGAGAATCTCCTCCTCGCTTGAGGCTGCCTCTTGCGCAGGAACTGTGAGTTAGTAGCAAGTATTAGTTGGCTAATACACAGGAGTGAAAAGAAGACACGAAGAGAGAACGTGTAGATGAAATTTTCTTCATCTTTTTCTAATGCGTATGGGGTTTTTCCAAGAATCTTACCAAAATTCAGCGTAAGAGGCTGGTAAGATTGGAAGTTGCCATGCTCTGTCTTGGAGCGTGCTCCAAAGCAGAATTTCTCTCGTTACCTTTTCTCCTGGGGCATGGTTAGTGCCCGTACTGCTGCTGAGAGCACAGTGCCGTGGCAGCGCTTTCCCACTGAAAGTCACACCCTTGTGGTCTGAAAAGTCTGCTTTCCTTCCAGAGTGTATTAGTCGTACCCAATTAGCTGGAAAAGACTCATCAGATCATCAGTCTTAGTTCCGCTCCATGAAGTACGAGGCTTTTTTGATGCAGTAGGGTTATCCCTTTTTAGAACACAATCTGCAGTGTGGTTACTTCCACGTTTCTTGTCCTCTTTGGATAGCTTTATCTACCTAAAAGATGGGAGCTTTATCAACATTTAATTTCCATCCAACTCATTAATATTACAGTGTTAAATTATGTTTCTTTACAAACTCCTCAAGCAGGAGGAGAGCGAAGAATCCGAAGGACATATTTGAGAGGGCCAGGCTGCGGCTGCAGGCTCCGGTATGGCGACCACCATCGAAGGAGGCACGGGGGCCCATCAACCCACAGAACATCTGGGAATTCAATGAGCTGAGATACAAAGGCAGGTAGAGCTCCTGGTTACTGCTGAAACAGCTGTTCTCTTCCTCCCTCTTCCACACCACCCAGACCTGAAAGACAAAAATACTTGTAAAACCGTTGCTGAAGTGACTCGTCCTCTTGGCCATTGTCACCACGGGTTTGATGCTTTTTACGACTTTGTAGCTGGAGTTAGTTCTTTAAAAATTGTTTTCAGAAACGCTGGTTTAGGGAAATAATTGAAATTTCCTGTCCGTGCTCTAGATTCTGAAACGCGTATGGGCTTGAGGCACATGTATCCTGATCCCCCCAGAGATGACCAGACGCTGGAGATCCAACAGCAGGCGCTGCTGAGGGAGCAGCAGAAGAAACTTGACAGAATGAGAATGAGGAGAGAAACCGAAGGTGAGGAATGACTGGTGCGAGGTCATCTCAGTGGGCGTTAGTTGTTTTGTGTTTGGTGGGAATTACAAAAAGTTTTGCTTCTGTCAAGTAAAGAGCGGTGCAGAACAAACAGGTTTTCCTGCCAGAAAACAGCAGAACACGGGAATTCTGTCATAATTTGAAGGGATTATAGAAGTCTTTATTTTTTTAATGTTTTATTACTGCGACTGCTTCTTTGATTCCCTGAAAGTAACTTAACTAGGGCTTTGTACTTCAGAAACAGGTAAGAGCAGAGCAGTTTGGTTGCTCTTTAAGAAAGAGAGCTAGAGAGCAGTTAAACCCTCCAGCTGACTGGCGCTGAAAGCTTTGGCAGGTCCCTTCCAGCAGCATTTCTTCAGCTCTCTCCGAGGGAAGTCGGGGGCTGTGAGCTGTGAATTGGTTCAAGCGCAGCCAGCGTGTCTTCACCCTCATCTCCTTTCACGGATTCAGTGTCTGCTATTGCCACTGTCTTGGGTTCTACCTTACTCAGTCAGCGCTTGGGCGCGACCTTTCCCTGACAGGAGCTCACAGCGTTGTCGTTTACAGCACAGCAGTGGTTCTGGCTGTTGCAGCGTACAGAACTTCTCCAGAATTCAGCGCAGTTTAGTGCCAGTTCAGCATGTAATGAAGTGTGATTTTGATCTTCCTAAAAAACCGGTTTTCAGTAGCCACAGAAATAGTTACACTTCCTTTTTCTGGATAACAAGTCAGGCTTTGAACAAGGCGGGAAATGGCTGATTTTCGTTAGTGATGAACAAGAGTGTGAGAAGCCCGTTTGCTGTCCCGAGGGGCTGAGGGGTGCAGCCTTCCAGAGGGCCCGCTCACGCTCAGCCTTCGTAGCAACACCTCCCTGCCCGGTGCCCTCCCGTGTCTGACTGCTTACGGTGGTGTGAGGAAGCTGGAATAAACACTGCATTCGGGTGTTTAAAAATACTCATTACAGTGTGTGCAACTGTGAAGCAGGAGGGCAAAGTGGGCTTTGTTTTTGTAATGATATGCCGGTAAAACTTGTGTTAATTAGTATTAATAACTTGTTTTAATATTAACTGCTTTCATGTCAACATTGTTTTGTCTCTTTTGTTTTGGCTTTTGTTCATCAAGATGATTCCACTCTTGGTGGTAACTCACAAACCATGGGCCTGGTAAGAATAAAACCAGGTTTTTATTTCATTACTTGACCTTTTTCAAGTGTGAGGAATCCTGTGTTTCAGAGCTGTGGGGGAGGGAATCACACTCCCCTGGCTGACAGCACAGACGTAGTGCTCTTGCTTGTCGATGCTCTGAGGAGCAGCCTCCCTGAACGTGACACACGACTTGTTTGTATGCAGACATAGTTTGACTCTTTAACTCTCTTTTTTTGTATTCGTTGGTACTTATGTTTATATGATGCGAGGTTGTTGCTGGGGGGGGGAATGAATAGAAGCCAAACCAGAAGCAAGTGCTCTGAATTCGAGTGTATTAAGTGCTGCACATGGCAGTCAATAATTAGATCCATTGTCTCAACTGGGAGGTTTATTTGCTGACTGGGTAGAAAGAGCCACATTAAATGCTATCAGAGTGGAATTCTGTGCATCGAGTTAACAGGAGTTATTTAGAAGCGTGTAGGTTTTTATAGCCATGACGCAAGGAACAGCAGCACTGTAGAGCTGTTTGCTTTGCAGAAGTTTGGCAGTTAATTTAAATTCATTATTGTTTGGCCACAGAAAGATGTCGAGGTGTCTTAATTTCCGTGTCCTCTGTTTCACTTTGTAGTTCAGGAACGCATCTAATGAGTTCTTGAAGAATTTGCTGCTGGAATCGGACAGCACTTTTATCGGTGCGTCTGAGCCTCCCCCGGGCCGTGGTCTGGGGGCTCGAACGGGTCGTGTCCCCTAACGACGTGTCTCCACAACGAGGACTCGTTTTCGAGGCTGCAGTGGCTGTCAAGCATTAGACCGTGGTGCCTCCCAGTTAAAATGCAGATTTTAAGGAATTATACTGCAATAAATTCGTGTGGGTCACACCTACTGTGTTTATAAATATTTTTGTTCCTCTGAACTTCCTTGATATCAATCAAATTTCTTTTTCAATCCTAAATAAGTGGTTAAATTTTCAACTAAAATAACTGTTTGTTACTTTAAAAATTGCGTTTGAAGGTCCTTGAAAGTCATAAATGATATAAAGTATAGCACTAAAATTTCTCCTCAAATGGGTAGGAAACGGAACCCCGTTCCTTCTGCCGCTGTGGCTCATGCTGACAGCACGCGGCGTCACTGCACAGAGTCCTTCTCTGTGCTTGAAGTCCAGCCCACGCTGCTGTGGTGGCACCTTGTTCTTCTGGGTGTGTCCGGACTGTCCCTGGCTCCAGGCACAATGTCCTAATGAACACGTTCCTTTGGCTCCGGGGTTAAATCACGCCACTATTGGCTCGTTTCTGAACAGATGTGAACACTGGGATTTCGATGTCCTTGAAAGCAGTTTTGCCTGTTTTTCCAGGTGCTAATGGGGAAACGTTTCCAGCCTTAGAAGAAGTCAATTTATCATCACAGCTTCCACCCTCTGCGTGGGAGAGGAGGCGAATAAAGCAGAAGGCCTTGGAGCGTGCGGTACGTATGACAGCTGGAGGGGCTGGAGTACGAGGGCAGAGCGCAGGTGTCACAGCGCCCGCGGTTCCTCAGTGGTCAGACACCCTGGACGCCGCAGGCGGGCGGGGAGAGCTGCTCGCCCCGCTGCCAGGGGTGCTGCTTAACGGACGGGTCTGGGTTTCCTGCAGGAGGAGGAGGAGGTTCCACCAGGCCAGACCCCGTCGCTGCCACCCGACAGCTTTTCGCTGCGCTCCAGCTTCAGCCTCGACGTTGATCAGCTGAAAGTCAGGAACGAAGAACGACTGCAGGGCCTGACGGAGCTCCAGCAGAGAGCTGCTTGCTTAGGTAGGCTCTGCGTGGTGGTGAGAACGGGGACACTCGTTACAGGAATTACAGGAACACGTTGATAGCCTGCTGTAGCTGAGGCTCCAAGGTAGGAATGAGCTCACAGAGCTCTGCAGCTGGGGCAAGAGGTTCCCCAGAGAACTCCAGCACCGCTTTTGAGAGGAGGGTAACAGAAGATGCTCCAGTTCCTGTCCGTGTCCTCTTCTAGTACTGCAAAGTGTCACTGCAGGCAGCATGGTGCAACCAAACCACATCCAGCGACAGCAGAAGTGTTAGTGGAAGGAAATGGAGCCATGGATGTCTCCCATGGATGATGGCCCAGTGGATACACTTTGTGCCAACGATTCCTGCAGCCTCCTATTGTATCTGTGCTAATGGTTTCAGCCACTGTTGCCTGTTGAACGGGCAGGGGAGGAGCTGGTGGCGTTTGCCCTCCAAGACTTGGGAGTCTTCAGCTGTCAACTCTGGTTCCCCAGAACACCAGAACTGTGCATTAACTAGAAACAAATGTCATTTAAGGGCATTATTTGTGCATTGACTGCAGCCAAATCAGCCCGCTCGGTGAACAGAATGTGGTAAGAAGGGATGAGCTGCTGTCCCCTGTAACGTTCGTACCTCGCTCTCCTCCCCAGGTGAGGACCTTTCCTTTGGAGACGCGGATGACCTCCACTGGAAGCCCACTCCATCCAGCGCTGCCAGGCGGCCCAGCTCTGTGGACACGGTCGCGACGGAGCCCTGGCTGCGACCAGGAACTTCAGAGACGCTCCAGAGGTTCCTGGCTGAAGAGCCCAGCCCAGCGAAGCTGTCACCGGAGCTCCCGCTGAGCTGGCAGGGCCTGTCCACTGCCCACGGCTGAGGCCGGCCCCGTGCCTCGCGGGATGGAGCGCTCGGTGCCGCCGCGCTTCCAGGGGCTCGGGTAGGGACCCTTCTCCTCCGTGTGATCCGAAGTAGCAATAAGGATGTCACAGAAGCTGTGGCGTCACGGGGATGTGGAGCAGGGATGTTCTCTAGCACGTGGCGTGGGAAGTGGAGGAAGAGGTTGGTGGTTTTTGCACTTTTTATACAAGTTAAGTGTCAGCCTCAGCACTGGACTTCCCACAAAACCAGAGTGTGTGTGTGTGAACTTGACAGTAAATCAAAGTTAATTTTTAGCCTTGTTTTTAGCCAAACTCCACAACTGTCTGGAAATAGCGGAACCCAACAGCAGAGGTGACTTTTAACTTTTGACCAAAAGTAAGTAACTTGGAGAAGGGCACTCGCTTTTCCTACGGTGAGGAGTCCTGTCCTGCACCAAAGCTCAGTGAAGTTTCATGGACAAATGACTATTAGCGATGTATCTCGTGTTCCCTAACCTGCTGTGTGCTGGAAATGCAGATAGTGTTGCATATATTTAATTGATGGGGTTGATCTAAGAGTTAATAAATTATTTTATTACTAAAAACTGTGAAAGCAGACATGATTTTCAACCGAGCGGTGATGGTACCAGAGCTCAGTTCCCAGTGTGCCCGGACTGAACAGAGCAGCTCTTGGGGCTTCTCCACGGGAGCGACAAATAAGGTAAGGCGTGAGCAGGTCACGCTGCACAAAAAGTCATGACTAATTAGGAGCACAACGAAGGAGCGAGGTTTAAAACAAAAACCCCCAAACTACCCAACCTTTTAGCTACTCTTGTACTTGCCGTGGCACTGGAAGCTCACCTGCAGTCACTGCTCTGAGGCGAGGCGCAGTCTTCGCACGTCTCTCCTTTCCTAGGCCTGAGTTTTGGAGCACACTCCAGCAATAGTAACTGTAACCCCCAGAAAGCCAGAGGCCGTGTCTGCGTGTCCGTCCGTGCAGCACCACAGGGTTCCCCGCACTCCTCCCGCTACCGGCACTTTCCTCCTCCTCTATTTTGAACCTTGCCTCGCAGGCGCCTTCCGGTCCTGGGAAACGGAGCAGGGGAGGCAAAGGAAACTGCAGAACACGTCGCGGGGGGTTAGACGGGTTTTGATTGCGCCAATGAAAGTTCAAAAACTTTATTGACCTATAACCTGATTAGAATATGCCAGATGAGAACCAAATATTGTACAGAAAGTTGTACAGAATTTTTTTTTTACATAGAAAACTTTACATATCTGTACCATATACATTTTGTCCATCTGAAAAAAATTTCTACATCCATTGTAATACAGAATGCTTGACAATCTCGTCTGGTAACCATCAGAGCACAATTCACAGTATGAATACATCGCCAATGAACGGAACCATCCCCAAACCATGCCAGATTTGTTACTTGAATATATTCAACATTAAATTCTGTACAGAAGAGTGAAATCTACATCAAACGGAAAACATCTGACAGCAGACACGACCTAGACTCGTTTGCAGCGATTCAAGTTCCAGTCCTCGAAGGATCATCACTTCAATGGCTCGTTATAGTTAAAAGCCCTAAACCAAGTGTATTACAGGTAGTCAGGTCAGTGGTGACAGCTCTACCTCTGCTCTCGACCAAAGTCAGCAACGTGAACTTCTGGGCTACAATGAAACCGGAAAAAAAGAAAAGGAAGAAGGAGAAAAAAAAAAAAAAAAAATCACAACCCCCAAAAATAAACCCAGCCTTCTAGTGCATCTGGTAACCGATGAGTGGTGTGGGTTCTCGGCCACTCGGTAACACAGAAATGAAACAATTCAGGAAGAACTGTATAGTGTTAGTTTATATTACAGACCTGCAGCTCTGTACATTTTCACAGAAGGGCGATTCCCGACGTCTCAGGCAGCCTGAGTGTGCAAAAAATCTTAGAATATCAGACGCAGTCGCTAAATATCTTTTACCGTGAACAATAATCTCCATTTTCTTTTCACTATATAAACATTTTTTTTTTCCTTCAGAATACAGCTCTCCTGAGTTGTACTTCCTGCCGAAGCTCCAGCCTTTGCAGGTGAAGTTCTTTGGGTCCGTGTAACCCCCGCGCCCGCCCGTGGCTCTGGTGCTGCCCGGGCAGGGCCGAGCGCGGCCGCGCCGACCCCGCCAGGAACCGGCTCTGGGCTGGGCAGGAGCCAGGGCGGAGAACCCGGCAGGGAAGGGCGGGACTGGAGCGGGACTGGAGCGTCGCGGTTGTCAGCACCCGTACCGTTAACCCCCGGACACTCGCCGCCGTACAAAGGAACCATTTCTAGGATATCCAGAGAGAAGGGCTCAGCTACCTGGTCCTTGAGCTGAGGGAGAGGAGCTTTTACATCGGAGCGATACCCAGTCACTGTCTGCTACTGCTTGCCTATCCCTGCCTCCTGTTCCGCTGGCTGGGAGATCTGGAAAACCACACCAATCCGCAGGAAGAACCGTCGCAGCACGGCTCGGAGCTCAGGAATCAGGTCGAACTGCATGATCTCACACAACAGGGGGTAGTAGAACGAGGCGTGAGCCTTGAACTGCAGAGAAAAACAGGAGGAACGGCTCTGTTGTGCATCAGTTCATCTCCAGCAGCAGACGGCAAGAGAAGAACGTGAAGTGCTTGCCCAAATCAAGGTGAGAAACCCACAAAGCCGGCAGAGCTGGAGCAGGGCTGTGCTGTACCCAGCAGCCGCCCACGACCTCCACCCTGCCCCTTGCTACTGCTTATTCTTCACGAGGAAGAATTTTTCTACTATCAGTTAAGTTCCTTTGTTGCAGTTGGCCCCTTTCACTTAATATTTCAGCCAGGTTTTGTTAGAAATCGAGGGAGAATCTAAATATATCCATATTTACTGCAGCACGGCCTTGGGGAAGGTCAAGGTGGCGTGCATGTAGCACTGGAAGCTGAGTATCAGCCACTCCTCCTCCTCAGCAGGAGAGGGGGAGTAGAAGCCCCTTAGCGCACTCTTCTCAAGGACTTTAGCATCTTGTAGGTTCTCAGTGGGAGCTTTTCGTGTCAAGTATGTAACTGTTCGTGAAGAACTGGCCCAGATCTGCTGCTTACCCGTAAATGTCTTAAATCCCACGCCCAGCAGTTACTCACCCTTTCATCGCTTATCTTCAGGACTTTCGTCAAAAATAGGAGTAACAGGTTGGTCCAGGCTTCCCGATGACTTTCTGATGTGAGAGTGAGGAAGTAACTCAGGGCCTCGCTGCAGACACTGGAGAGAAAAGACACACAGATGAGTAACTGCCGTTTTGTTTTGCGCTCTACTGCAGCGAGGGAGCTCTGGCTTCGCAGCGATCCCAGCTGTGGAACAGCAGCGGTGATGTTGTTCAACAGTAACCCACAGCCTTAGCACTCGGTATTAAACACGCTGACAAGACACGGTCGCGCTGCCTCTGCACCTGTTTACAGGGTATCAGGGGCTCTTTGAGAGGCAGTAGAATGCCCGTAACAAAACGACACGTAGACGCTGATCTCACGCTGACGAACCAGGGAGTTTTCAGCTCTGCTCCTTGGCCTATAAACCTTAAAATACCTTTGCTGCGTCGCTGCCATGGCTTTCAGCTCTGTTATTCCAACATGGCTTGAACTACTTAGTGAACTGAAGGCATTCGGGGAGCCTTACTTCCGCAGCCACGAATACCCGAGAGCCCCGAAGCTTCTCCACGCCCGCAGCCTCCCCAGCCCCGCGCTCCCTTCCGCAGATGAGAGCATCCCTAGAACACCTGAGGTTACCGAAAGGAAAAAGAAGGGTCAGGTGAGTTGCTGTTCTTTTCAGGCCTTACTTGAGCAGTCTCTGCTGGACCTCCTCCCAGGCGCTGGTCCGGCTTTCGTCCATGTACATGCGGAACAGGATGCGCAGCCCGCAGGCGAGGCTACTGGTCTCCTGTTTCAGAAGATTAGGCTTTGATTTGCCTTTGAAACCTAGAGAAATTCCAAGCATCCGTTCAGACTCTTGTTCCATTGAACGTGTCTCCTCCCAGTCCCTCCACTTCTCCTTCCAAGCCTCTCTGCACACAGAGGAACCACCTCATGGAATTCCTCTCTTGCTACGAATTAACCCGTGTACGCACAGGGCTGTTGTGGCTGGCACCTACTTGTTCAGCCATAAACACCACCGTTACCTCGCTCCAGCCGAAGCACAGAACAGCTCTCTGCATGTTCAGGGTATGCATCTGCCATTAACAACATTCATATCCCAAACATTCAAACCATATTTGCCCCTGCACAGACGAGGTCTCCTCCCCTTGGGGGGTTCCGGGGCTGTGAAGTTACAGCCCAGTAGTCAGTTTTACACCCTGCACCATTCGGAGCTGTTCTGGGGTCAGTCTGAAGCGCAGTAACAGCCTCACAAAATCCTTCTCCGAGCGACCGACTCACCTGCTTTCCAGAGAGCAGTTCGCTGTTCGTTGTTGGAATTAAATGCCTTAGCAAACCGGTGAGATTCCAGCAGGCAATCGAGAAGCTTGAAAAGCTGCTGTGATGTTAGAAAACGGTACATCCCTTGGTCTTGTGTGTCCACATGGACATCAAAGTCGACCGCATCTCTCTATTAAAAAAAAAAGATTTCAAGTAAAACTCCAGAACTGTCTTCAGCTCCTGGGCCAACTCCATCCTACCCCGCCTGCCTCTCTACTTGTATTTAAACTCAGCGCTGGATGAAAAGCGTCCCAGTGACATACACGCCTCTGAACAGCACGTTTGAATCTCCACAGTGTGCTGCCCCAGCACAGCAAACAAACGGAAGATCTCAACAGTCTGCTGGAAGTTCTCAAGCACTTCTAAAAACGAGATGTTACAGGAGCTTGTGGAATTTCACCCGCCACAGAAAAAGCTGTTCAGAAGAGAGGTGCCCGCCGGCCCCACTCACTTGTGCTGCTGCGAGGTTCTCTGCATCCTCTTTTTTGCTCGTGGCTGGGAAGAACACAATGTTGTCGATAGTCTGGATGAGTTCCAGCTGTACAACGCATTTGATCAAGAGAGCAGCAAATAACTTCTGTTCTGGAAACTCTGTAAAGGAAAGGAAGCCACAACTGCTCGTGAACCGAACTGCAATACTTTCTGCAGTACTTATTTTTCAGCTAGTTGAGGGCTAAGCTGAAGAACAGCTGAACTTCAAGCACATTCACAAGCCAAACCTGGAATCCACCCGCTGGAATTACTCTTTGAAAACCAGGACTGATCACCATGGTAACAACAGGCAGGTTTTAAAAAACCCTGTTTTCTAACTTTAAAGTCACTTGCCACATACTGGGCAAACGGTCAGTGTTACCTACAACCCCCCGGTGAGTGACCGCGTTAGCGTCAGCGCGACGGTGGGAACCAGAGGCTGCGCCCACCCGGAGGCAGAGGCGGCTCCGAGCGGCGCCAGCAACCCCCGCACGCGTTTGTACTCCTCAGCTCCCGTTTTTAAAGCACGGGTCCAAAACCTGGACCCACAGGAGTCCAACAGAATTCTCTCACACTACACAGACACAAACGTGGCAATGCCCTTCGCTTTGCGTCCTATCTCGGAAGTTATAGCTGGGGCTGTGCGTAAAGATTTCAGACACCTGCTAAATACCGCTCGTAACAGATAGAAAATGCCAAATCACGGCAGAACACGCACTTGCTGTTGGCCTGGTTTTACTCATTTCTTCACCTACTGTGGCCCCCGCGCTGGGCTGACACGGGCGTCCATCGGAAGGTCGAGGCTGGACGGAATCGTGAATGTCTACTGACTTCTGGGAGAGGGTGTCCTGAGAAGGAGGAAAAAACACCATTAACTTACAGCTTCTGTGAGGTAACTGGCAAATTTCACACCAGATTTGACATCACTTTATTCAATCCGTGCTAAGGAATCTGCCCACTTTTTATTTTCCACACTGATGTTTAAGTTCTTATTCGCAGAGAAAATCTGAAGGAAAAAACAAGTAGGTCTAACCAGCAGTACTTCCACCTCTAGCATTTTCTCATCATGACAATGTAGCCAAGAGAACAAGTAAATCCAATTTGGTTCCACCTAAGCGTACTGTTCCCTTATTCTACATCCCGACAGACTCTCGCGAGCTTTTACAATACATTTTACTCCAGCAGCTTACCAGTTTTTCTTTGGCATCAGAGGGAGATCCAGAGGCGAACTCCCCGCTGAGCGGTCGCCAAGTCAGCAGCCTTCAAAACACAAAACCAGCCCCAAATTCAGCAAGTTTAAAATCCATCTATTCTTAGAAGCCTACTTTGAGTTTGGTTTAATTTAAATTAATGGAAGCCAAACACAAAAAGAGGCGGCTATAGATCCTTCCATAAACTAGTTCAGTTTTAAGTGTACATTTTATTCTTTCGCACATACTGAAAAGTTTACATATTGTGGTTTTTGAACTTCAGCATTTCTACCAGTTGCCTTGGCCAGACAACCAAGGAGGCAGACTAATTGTTCTCAGAAATGCTGGATCTGGCTTCAGGCAGCACTTCAGCGCCATTAGTGGGCCTAAAGATTGGCCCTGACTGTAAGCAAATATCAAGAGGAGTCTTACGCGTGAGGGATTGTAGTTTTGAAAATATCCAGCATGCAAGTACAAGTTTTATCCCAGATTTCCAGGGTAAACTTTTCACCGTTGAGGATGACAACGTTCTCCAAGCAGTTCGTACCGGACCGTGCCAGTTGTTCATTGTCTGGAAGAGACAAGCAGCACGTTTGTTTCTCCACGGCCGCCCCGGGAGGACGGCGAGGCCGCGGGACGGGAGCTGCTGCAGCCCTACCTTGCTGCACGCACCAGTACAGCTGGGCAAAGATATCGTCCAGCAGAACGTCGCTGAGCACTTCCAGGTACTGCGTGAACACGTCACATATCGCGTAAAGCGCGTGGTTGCAAGTGGTCGTCATCCACTCGGCTTTCTAGAGGGGGAAGAGGCAAGTCGGAGCTTTGTTTCAGGGGAAGTTTTAGGACAGACACCCCTGCAGGCAGGCAGACGTACGGACTCGCTGCACTGCAACTGCCTTCTAGTGCCAGAGCCCTTTCCCTCTCTCTAAAGCCCCAAAATGTGGAGCCCCAACTTCTGCTTTGCTTAAAAAAAATGACGGAAATAGACAAAGACATGTCCTGGGAGAGCAGGTGACAGGACTGACAAGCACTGACCATCCTGAGGTAACGAGTTTGGCACTGAACTTGGTGCTTAACCCTACCCTAGCTTAACAGTTTAACACCACGCAAAGTTTTCTGTGTTTCTTCCACATATTTTCCAGGGCATAAAAATTTAGAACGTGAGACGTGTCCTCCTGCAAGTAGTCAGACAGACAGTTCTGATCAACCTTCTCCTCCGAGCCATTCACACACAACGTACGATGGTCAGCGCACCTCTGGTGCAGGCCTGGCTGGTCCGAAGGGCGCAGGGAAAGCGCGGTGCTGGCTGGGGGCAGTTGGGCTTGTTCGGGTTTTTTGGTGTGTGTGGGTTTTTTTCCCCCCACGTCACCAAGAAATTTTGAACTGGCAGAACTTACTGCTTCTAATGTGGCTTCACTGCCGCTTACAAGCCTTGACGCCACGAAATGAAACGATGTGTGTCAGCCTCCAGGCATCGGGTGCCAAAGCTCTCACCCTAGATACGCTGCATTTGTACTAGTCTTCTATAGTCCGTAAGCTACAAGGCCTTTTACATGGTTCAAAACCAAAAAAGATGTGACAATACCTCCAACTAAACCAAAATAAGGCTCCTAGACCCACAGGTGAACCCTGCAAGCGTGGGCTTTGCCTGCCATTCCTCTCCAAGAGCTTCAATTCCTAATGGGATCACTGGAAATCCAGACCTCGGGTAAATGCTCTCCCCCCACTTTTCCCACCTCAGTCTGCTGCTCCGGCAGCTTCATGTTGTCAAATATCCTGAAGACGATCCGAAACAAGTCTTGCCACCAGTGCTTTTCGTAAGTATGGCCGTAGGTCTTCATTATTTCAAACATCACCGTCAGGCCCCTGCAGCGAAGAAAGAACCTCAGTGAAGGGGCGCAGAGACGCGCGTCACACTGACGTGAAGGAGAAAAGCAGCTTGTTCAAAAGTCACAGGCAAGAGCCAGAAAAGGACTTTTGAGAGCTGTGGTAATTTCCGATTAAAACAGGAAAACAACTTGTAAAAACAGCCCACAAAAAAAAAGGAACGAGTATTTCCAGGTGAGAAACAGAGGCCTAGAAACAAGTATTCATCTTGCCCAGCTCCAGAGGGAGCCCGGCTGCACGGCTCGCGGGGTGCTTCGTGTGCCACCTCTCACAGGCAGCATCAGAACTGCAGCAGAGTGCACGTTCTGATGGGCAAAAAGCCACGTCCAAGGAAAAGAGGCAGGCTGTACGTGAAGTCAGAGTCTTTTCCAACCGTTTCTGCAACCCTCAGCCAGTTAATGAGTCGCGGTATAAAACCGGTTTTTAAATCCTCGAACTATGAGGACAGGACAGAGGAAGGCAGGCAGGGCTGGGGGCAGGACTCTTCAGTAGAACAAAAACCACAACGGCACCGTTCCTATTTTGGAAGCGTAAAATAAGACTTTAAAAATTCGAATGACAAATACTGATTGTTACCTGGTTCTTACATCTAATTTGCATCTGTTGATGATGCAGGACAACTCAAACAGAATTGGGAACCATCCTCGCACCCACACTCTGTCTTCGGGAGCTACATTCATATCATCACTTGTGTATTCCTTGAATGCCTTCAGGAGAAAACACAGGGTTATAGAGTCCTAAGAGTTAGATCCGTCAAAATAAAACACAGTTTGGACTGTAAATAACCATCCCTGCTGCACGAGAATTACACCTGGCTGGTTCCTCTGCTGAGCTGGCACTTGACACAGGAGCACCGAGAAGGTGAAGTGCTTGTCAAAGTCATGCTTGGTACGTATTATGAAAAATAAACTAAATATATATTCTTTACATGATATATTCAAGCACCAGTTTTTGCTGCAGTTCAGTCTGAGTCTCTTACTCTCTTTTTATGGATACAAGCGAGAGCACAGGAAGTTCCACCTCAACATGAGGAGGAACTTCTTGACTGTGAGGGTTCCAGAGCCCTGGAACGGGCTCCCCAGAGAGGTAGTGGAGTCTCCTTCTCTGGAGACTTTCGAGACCCATCTGGATGCGTTCCTGTGTGACCTGCCCTAGATTCTCTGGTCCTGCTTGGCAGGGGGCTTGGATTCGATGATCTCCAGAGGTCCCTTCCAACCCCTCACATTCTATGATTCTATAAATTCAGCACTGAAATGGAGGATCTGCCACAACCTTGGGAGGATATCAAGCGTTTCTGCTTAAGCCATGACCCATTCTTCACAGCAAGTCTCAGGAGCGAGCAGATCCTGAGGCGTGGTGCTCAGGGACGTGGTTTAGCAGCAGCCTTGGAAGAGCAGGGTTATGGCTGCGCTGGATGATCTTAAAGGTCTTTTCCAACCCAAATGATTCTATGCTGACCCCCAGCAGCTCTCAGGAAAGTGAGCCACAGTGGGACTGGGGAGATGGGGACGGGCAGCGGGGAATAAAGGAAAAAAAAACCAAATTGCTGATATTTCAAAGCCTGGGCGATTTTATGCTCCTCTGGCTTCCACGTAAGGCCCATTTCTCACTCGTTAGCGCGAAGGTTAGCGCGGTCAGGTTAGGAAGGTTAGCGCGAGCCCTTTCTTCCCCGCCGAGGCGGGATGCTCAGCGGCGCGGGCCGTACCTGGGGCCTGTCCGACACGTATTTCGCACAGTGGCGAATGAGGCGGATCGCTTCCATGCTGGTGTCGGGAAACGCTGCATTGCAGGCGAATTCAGACAGGCACTTCACTGCGTCCTGGAAGGAATCTATGGTTGCTGGGAAGTGTTTTTCAAACACGAGCGCTGGGAGAAAAGTGTGAACAGAAGAAAAAAAAACAACAAAGAACAACAGTGTTATGCTTTAGGATCTGTTAATTCTAATATGAACTGCTTGTGAGAGGAGCCGTGAGAGACTGGGGCACTGCTTGGGGCTGTCGAGTGCTTTAGTAATAAACCTGAAAAAGGAATGCTCAAGCGAAAAAAGAAAGAAGTCACCCAGAGAGCATTCTGTTTTGACAGTAAATAAGCATCTAAAATAAATCAAGGCAGCATCTAGTCTGAAGGAGGGAAATTTCACAGTTAAGCACAAGCAGAGCAATAGGCTCAGCACTGGTCTGCGTGATCAGGGGGCTCCAAACAGCACCGAGTTACAGCCACAGAGGCTCCTGCTGCCTTTGACTGTAAATCACCACTTCTGAGGGGAAAACATATTCATCAGTGCTGAAAAAGCTTTAGGAACTTGCGGAGGCTGCGACAGAATAAAGAGACCCCTTACAGCACTTAAAAGTCAGAGATCTGACTAGAGTGGGGGGGGAAATACATAAATAAAAGCTATAGTAGCACCTAGCTCGGGACCTTCTCCTCAACAGGGCCACAGACAGGCCCCGCTCCGAAACGAGGAGAAAGATGAGCCAAAAGCATCACAGTAAAACGACTGCACTTTTTTTTCTGAGGAAAAAAAATTATTAAAATTCTTCACTTAAATGGAAGCGCACACACAAAGTAAAACTCTCTACTGTTTTAGAATGCTACAAACAGGTAAGTTCTTTTAAGAGGCATAAAGGAAGAGAGATACTACAATCTTACCGAATTATTTTTGTAAGCATTCTCGCAGAGGTTGAGAAGTGTAAAACTCTGGCTCTAAAGCATGAAGGGGTTTTACTGCACAGGCTGGAGAGCCACCAGAGAACCAAAGCTGCTCAGCCTCTGCAGTCCCACACGCTTCCCCCATGTCGGAATACCGTCAATACTCACTGACAATGTGTCCTGTCGTCTGGAACGCGAGCTCCACGATGCTTTCATCCTGATCCGAGGCTGCCAGATGAAACACTGAAAAAATGTTCTTCCAGCCAGAACGAATGTTAGCAGCCTGGGAATTGACCATCTGCGCAATGCACCGTACCACCATGTCTCGAATGGTAGGGGACCTAGGGCAACACCAAGACAAGACGGTTTCCACACAGTCACATCACCAACAGCACAGTCTAGTTCTCCAGCAACCGGTTCTACAGCGCAATCTGGAACGCCGACTGGGAGGCTGGCGCTCGGGATCCCGGGCAATTCAGTTAATTGCGTGTTATCACCTGTTTCTCTTCATGATGTGCTCAAACGGTCTTAGGAAGTCCTTCTGGAATCGGAAATTAGCAAGTTCTCCTTTTTCTAAGAACTTCATTGATAATTGCCTTAACGAGTCGACCGCGAAAATAGCTACATCTTCATTGGGATTGCAGCCAACCTGGAGAGGTGGGACAGAAACGCACGGTAAGCTCGCATCGGAACCCGGACAGGTTCAGCCCAAGCTCCCGTTAGGTTTGATAACAGAGAGCTGAGCAGCACCGAAAAATTAACAACAATAAATAGTAGCCAGCTCCCCGAACCACACTGCTGATGCCGTTCAGTCGTCCCTGACCAATGCCAGCTATTTTCCACATTCTAGACTCTAGCATTTAAAACTTGCCGAAAACAGGCGAGCTGTCTAGAAAGACTTCAGCAAGCTGTATGCAAAATGCACGGCAAACATCCATTTGGACTTGAACAGGAAACAACCTCTTACCCCAGCTTCAAAAAACACCCCCAAAATTAGAACACAGAACTAAAGGCACAGTTCTAGCCAGGCCATAAAAATGATGTCCCGGTTTTACATTTGTTCTAGTGGGCACCTCACCTGCTCCCCGGCAGCTCCAGCTTTACACGCTGTTGTGTTTGAAGCTCCTTACACGGACAGAAAAACCAGTATCATTCAGGGGAGCACAAGCTCTGCCTACAAATTCCTACATGAAATGTGTTTGTATGGATAATTCAAGGACTATGCAGTATCATCAGCAGCAGGGATACCTTATTAAAGTGGTCTCCAATAACTTCCCAGATTCTAGACCACTGCAGCCTGATCCGGCCCATGTTGTAGTAAGAGATCTCCACAATCTTCTGCAGGCTGAACATCCGCGGGTGGGTGGCAGACAGCAGCTCGTCCATCGAGACCGCACAGAGCCAGCGGACGAAATCCACTGTGAAATGACCACAGATTTTAATGCAATATTTTTCCAAGGTTTAGGACAAAGCTGCTTTGTAGTTTACAGGAGGGATAAGAAATACGGAACCTACCAATAGCATTTCCGTCCAACCTGGTAGATCCCGTAAATATCCTGTAAAGTGCAGTTCAAGACGTTGTCACAATTTCGTAAATATTATCTATTAAACGTGTATTCAAGATTTTTAAAATATATATAAACACCCCGGCTACTTTTATTTATTAGAAGACAAATAGTAATTGTGGGGAAGTACTGAGCTTTGGAAATAAAATCAGAAATATTCCCATTACTTCTAACATTTGAAAATAACTCCCTGAGACCGGGAGGCGAGGGCTGTTTCTAGCACCATCCACACCTCGACGGCGTGTGGTGAAGAGTGCCAGTCATCCAGGAACTCTTCAGCCCTGCTCCAAACACCAAAGCCAACCTTCCCCGCACAATTCCCACTTCCCCTGACACGTGGATCCTCGAGACACGCCCCGTCACGAAGTGGGGACAAGCGCTGCAGACCTCAGGAGCTCTATTACGTGCTTGACACGAAGCCTCCAGATCGCCCGAGGGGATTTTACTGCAAGGCAGCTTTCCCCGAACCCACACGGATCTCGCTGCCTGGGCCCCTCACAGAAACGCTCCTGAGCCTTCAGAACGCTTCCCCTCTGCGACTGGCAGCTCGGACAACGATTAAGAAGAGGATGTTTCCTGATTTGTATGCTGAGAGAGCAAGATCCATGAACGCTCCAGCCTGACCCGTACTTTACAAGCAGGGAATGTTTGTGACACGTCTTGTCATGATGGAATCCGGTTATGATAAACGTGATTCGTAGAAAGGAAGACTGGAATCGTAATTCTGGTAATTTCAGACAACGTCTCCCTAACCTGGGGGAAAGCAGGGACTCGGCAATCACACGGAGGAGAAGGAAGGTCTGTCGATACCGCTCCCTGTACAACGTGGTTTGCTGTTACTACACAGAGCAAGGCACGGCCCCCAGACAGGGCAGCAGCCTTTATTCCACACCTCTGCTGGCATAATTCTCTGTCAGTACAAACACCTCTTGCCTCATCATTGTTCTGCTCCTTCCTGCAAAAATACCTCTGCTCCATAAAGGAAAAAAAGCACTTGAATATGGCCGTATTTCGGGAGTTTTTTCTCAAATAGAGGTAAACTCTTCCTGTCCTATGATCAGCACAAGCTACTCAAGTATTGCCTTGAGGTGGCAACAGCAGCTCTGGTACGATACCTGTCTACAGCAACGACAACGCTCTGCGAGCTGGTTTCACCGATGGACTCCTGGATGCTTGCTATCTGCTTCCAATCCACGTTTCCACCAACTACGGGGAACAAAATTTGAAAAATGGGTCAGAGATAGCACAGAACAGGCTGGGAAGAAAAAGGAAAAGTCATTGATGAAGTTGTGCTACTACCAGTACAAATAGATTTATTTTTCTTTCACAAAAAAGAGAAGCACGTTATTAATTCCCCTTGCATGAGCTGGGCATCTCCGTGAACAGCTCCATGGTTCCGCAGGCTGCTTCACAGTGATCACAGAGCAAAAACGAAACTATCTGCAACACGGGATTTGTGGAGAAGAGTGAAAAAACTAGAACAGTTGAGAAAATGACTGTTTTCTAAGCGCATGGAAACCAAATTCCTTTGAGTTAGGGATTTTCCTGGAAGATTGAAGTGATACTATTAATTAAAAAAAAAGGTGAAGTTTCCATATGTGCGCTGTAACAAGCACTCCAGCAATTCAGTTCAGATACACTTGATGCATTTGGGCATAGACCATTCTCATCAGAAATGTAGACGACGGAGTGGAAAAAAGCCTTTACGAGCTGGAGCTACACCAACAACTAGCAGGCATGATTTAGAGTTTACACGATTTCAAATTTGTGAAGGTCAATCACTGCAGCACAGCCACGCCGCCAGCACGTGGGAACAGCAGAGCTTGCAGGGCAGCAGGGAACTGGAGAAGGAGTTCTGGAGGGCAGGAAGAAGGCTGGTCTGCGAGGTGCCGGCAGGCACATGGATTTCTAGACATAAGGTTTCCCTTCAGCAGCTCTTGGCAAGGTGAGGGGAGCACGTGGGGCAGGCCAAGGGAGGGCACAGCGGAAAGGAAAGGACTGACTGCGGAGTGAGAAAAACCATCCGAGTCAGACGGTGAGGACTAGCTGAGGATCAGGGGAACGAGTGAAATAATCATTACTCCTCAAAAAGTTACATGAAAAATGGAGAGAACATGAAGCGTTGCAGCTGTTCAGAAGGTGGGAGACACTGAGCTCCACACTAACGCTGAAACTTTCTAATGGTCCAATGGAGTCACAGGCACTTCCTTGATGCTTCCAGAGCTTCCTGAAACCCTCCGCCTGTCTGTCTTCAACTGTTCCCATTTAAAAATAAATCAATGAAAATAATCGACATTTTAAAGATGAGGCAAGACCAGTGTACTTTTCTAGGAGGATAGGAAACGTGAGCTCATTTATGGAGTAAATTTTGGCTCTCAGCCCAACCTAACAAATGCCTTTATTCAGTAGCAAAGTAGCTGAAAGAGGAGGAAATAGAATTTCAGAATTTAAGCTCAACTGATCTCCTGCTTGGTTTGAATATTGCATATTTCTTGCAAATTTTCTTAGAAGGATTCTTAACCTACACGTGCTAACCTGCCTGCTTGGCCAAACACTCGGTGTGCTCGTGCCGCAGTATTATTAAATCTGGCTGCAGCATCAGCAATCCATTCTTATTTGGTCACATATATTTTAATAGAAATGAATAATTCATCATTTTATTGCATTTCTCACTCTCCCAGCCTAGCAATAATACTGAACAGAGCAAGCAAACGCTCCGGGAATAGGAATAGGTCTATTCAGAGCCTAAGACAGTTTCACAAGGACCACTCCATGGTCTCATCTCCGAACCTCACAGTCAACACTAGCGAAAACAAAGGACAAACCTGAATATGTCTAAACAAAGCCCCTGAAATGAAACACTTCACATCCGTATTACTTACCCAGTCCCAGCCCCACAAATTCATCGGGTGCCTGATCTTTTGTTCCAGTGAAAGAACCTTCCCTGCCGCGCACTGTCCCTGAGATGTAGCGAGGCTTCACTCCAGTTCCTATTAACTGTGCCAGTTCAAGCTGACTGATGCATTTCAGAATCTGTTCCAGAGAATAAAAAGTTGGTTATCAACAAAGAGCAATAGTAATAGCTCTATAGTAACAGAAATAGCAAAGAAAGAAATAAAAATCTTTAGGCACATCTTTCAAAGAAAAGAGCTCCAAGCACTCAGGGTCAGACAAGTATTTCTGTTCTCCCTAAAATGAGTATTAATTTAAAGACGACTGGATTGGGCTAGTTCTCACTGATGTTTTGCTACTTTAACTGGCTGCATAATGTGCAACTCTACATAACGTACGTACAACAACACATACCTGGCAAATCCCCCTGTATTTATGCACAAAACTACTACATTTAAACTCAGCGCACGCGCCTTCTTACAGTTAAAATACAAATGACTTGTACCTCGTGCCAGGAATTTCCTAAATAGTTTCCATCTGTATGAGCCACCGTGATGAGAGTCTTAATTGTGTCAATATTCTTCTGCTTCATTTCGGTAATGCCAGAGCTCACTGTAAGTAACGTAAATCTTGCTAACGCTTGGACATAGGCATCTCTTTCAAGCTACACAGGGGAGGAAAAAAAAAACATATTAAAAACCTGCCTTATTAGGTATTTTCTCAGTTTCTCATTCGTAGCACAATCTGTGTGATTTCAGCAGCTCCGTCGTTTACCTTTCACTTCCTACAACTGAATTTCCAAAGCATTCTGCATAGCGAATGCCAAAAAATAATGAAATTATCTCATGTTCTTCTGTGGTAAGCAATGGGATAAATCAGAGCGGTTTGGTTTGGTTTTTTAAAAATGTTTTCAATGTACACATGAAGGAATGCAAACGTCAAACCCGTGGACTGTGCTTGCCCCTCTCTTGAGCTGTCCCTGCTTAGGGCAGAGCAGCGCTCCATTCATTAACTGGTAGTCCACAATTACACCAGAGTACGTTTTAAATAGGAAAAAAAAAAAGGCAAAAAAAGCAGCACACCCAAGTTTAATCGGAATTACCCTCTGGAGCCAGGCAGTCTGGAATTCCTGGCATTGTGCTTAATGCAAGATACATTCATGCGTTACACCAGGGATGACATTTCCAGTGCATGACTGTTAAAACGGCATCCAGTTGGAGAAGTCTCGGAGATTCGCACAATCCCTCGGAACGGTATTTCAAACAGTTCTCAGGCACCTTACTGAAGTTATGAAACGGGACAGAAAGACTGACTTTATGAAACGTCACAACAAAGCTGAAGAGCCTTGTGACAAAGCTAGAAAAAAACCTACTTTGACATAGAAGTAGTCAATTTGTAGGGAAACAAAAATCCAGTAGACAGGCAGGGCAGCACTCTGCACGAAACACCAGGAAACACAAAGGTCCTTTTATTTAAAACCCTCCCAGTCAAGGATCAGATGAAGCAGGGAGGGCAGAAGCAGGCAGCCTCGAGGTTCTGCAGGGCACAGCTTCAGCAGCAAGGGCTCTTAGAGCCCCACTAACATTTTGACAGCACACAAATCAAAGCGTTGCCTCAGGGTTCGTTCCTCTACCTGAATGCTGAAGATGCAAGCAATCCTGATTGCACATCGGATACCCTCCAAACAGAGAGAGGCAACTTCCGTGTCGTCGCAGTCCTGCAGCCCCACGCTGAAGGCAGCTAGAAAAGGTGTCCATGCCAGCTGGAAGGTGTGCCAGAGAAAAGGGACGTTAGCAACTGCCGGGACTTGAAGGGAACGTTACCGTTTCCACGTCTTGCTAAAGTGTAAATTTAGAAAGTTTTTAACTATTTATACTGTTGTCCCCTTAACATTCTCCTCATAACTCCTTCATTACACCACGAGGCCGCTTGGTATAAACTCCTCAAATCCCAGGGTAAAAGGAACTGGATTAGAAGGCTCAAAATCCCTTCTTCTTTCCTGTAGCAAGTTCAATAACTTACAGAACGATCCGAACAGAGCAGACACAAGTCTTCGGGATTTTCAGCAAATCCTGTCAGTCAGTATTTTGTATGAAGAAGCGACCTGATCTCCTAGGTCAATATCCAACCGTATTTCTCACCTTAAACATGGGTCGCACGTGCTCCAGGTGTGTTGCACTAGTGAAAGGTGCCTGCACGTGGCTCACGGCCTCCATGAGAGCTTTCGCTGTTTTAGCCATTTGCTCCATTTCCAAATTGTACAGGAGTCTTCTCTGCTTTTCACTAGCAACACCTGCAAACACATTTTTTTCCTCTTATTTGTGCATCTTTAGCAGCAGTGTCCTCAGGAATGTGATAGTTCTAAATCTTTCATGCTCAGATGCATTTTTTTCATTATCTTTACGTTCTGAAATCACCACACCAGCAAGATATTTGTTTCACAATACAGATCAATTTTAACTTAAGGCAAACTTATGTATGAAATGTAGCTGAATTTTAAACCTTTACAGAATTTTAAGACTTGCACAACCAACATTCCTTCTCCGCCACCTCAGCTGACCTCATAAATACCACGTCACTGAGCTAAAGTCAACGTGAGCAGAAGTTTCACAGCAATCCAGCCACTTCTGTGCAAAACACAAAAACATTGTTCGGGTATTTGAGAGAGGCAAAGACAATGAGTTTTAGAAGTGCATAGATCAGGGCCCTGCAAACCAAATAATGCAACGTTTTGGAAGATGGCAGACTGGTTACTGCAGGAAAACACAACGGTTACCTCCGAAATGGAAGGCACGGCCACCGTGTGCGTTCTGCGCCGTGCCTGCCAGCAGCCCTGTCCCTTCCGAAAGGCTGCGAACCATCTCCCCGGGCTGCTGTTCAACAGCAAGCCCTGCCTTCTCCATGGCCAGGGCACCCCGGACCGGGAATTCGGATGCAAAGGGAAGTGAAAATAAGCGGTTGCATTTAACAGGGATTTGAAAGGCACGTCGAAAAGGAGAAGGGGATGAAATCAGCTCCTTTTGAGTTCTGTGGTGCTTGCTTCCTTCATGGCTCATTTTAAAAAGGAAAGAGCTTCATGAAGCTGAAGAGCCAACACCTGGAAGAAAGCTAACGTTGCAACTACTCACTTTGTTTACTGGATTTTGTGGGTATTGTTAATTCCTTTGTTTCTTTCATTGAAATCTTCTTTCCAGCTATTTCATTGTAGATAGCAGACAAATATTCTTCAGGGAGGTCTTTACTGTCATTGATACCTCTATTCATTTTAATATACTGTTCTTTTGTCATTTTATTCTTCACCTGAAACCCAGAAAGGAGCTGTTAATACCAACAAGAGGCGAGTTCAGAGCAGTTACGGTGCTGCCTGTAGAGCAGTCAAACAGATGAAGGTACCGTTAAGGACAAACCTGCGGATTCCAAAGACATGAGTATCCAACTTATTTATCAAAATAAACTGTATTGTTTTTTCAAGCAGACTGAAATCAGGAGCAGATTTGTGTTAAAATCAACGGGTAAGTAGCGACACAAGTCCTGGCTCTGACTGAACACACTGTTACTTTAACACCCGTACTAGTGTTCAATCGAACATCACGCTTTTACAACTGCTTTGTCGCAAAGCCCAGAAGTTAGATGTCTGTGGATTACACCCATATTTTCCCAGCAACGTACCTGTGGACTGTGAAGATCTGTTGTCAGCATGATAATTGAGTAAGCCAAGACATATGCAGTATCTGCACTGGCAAAAAGAGTTTGCCTGAGGGGAGGAAAGCAGAAAAAGAACAGCAAATTTAACATAATAGGATTTTTCCCTTATTATTCATCTTTCCAAAGTTCTGAAGACAACGTACGGCTTACCCTTGGTTACATTCTAAATATCTAGCAGCAAATTTCTCCATTAGGCGATCAATTTTTTGAGCCTCTCCCGGAAGACGAAATCCCTCTAGAAACAAGCGCAGAGCTGAAACAAAATCCTTTCCTGAAAAGTCGTGTTGGTCTACATATGCATACATGACTTCTTTGTTAAATTTATCATTGTCTCCCAGGAACTCCCCAACCTGAGTCTAAAATAAGAATAGAAAAGACAAACTAGTGCATTTACACTGGGAAAAAAAATAGTAAATAAGAACAGTCATAGTGCCTATACATCCCACAAAGAGAGGCCTGGATGCAGTTAACTAAGACATATTCCTGCTTCTCCTCCTTGCTCTAAAGCAAAGCACTCTGCTCATGTATTCCATTTTAATGCTCTTACAAGCTCCTATCTGCCTGCTTTCTGTTGGTTAATGTTACCAATGGTTGATTGTTCTCTGCTGCAGCGATTTTTGCAGTTAGGATATTTACTCCAGGAACGACAAGCTCACTGCGCTCAACCTGACTCCCCCGAGTACAGATCTCAACCAGATGCAGGTGATGCTCCGGTACAAACAGCTGCGACTCAAACACATCCAAGCTGATCACTCTCAACACCAAGACAGCACAGTGGAAACCTCTGTGCGTTCAGAGAAAGATGCACAGAGTCCAGGGTACAGCTCCAACGCATACCCCAAATTCCTCAAGCTTACACGTTTTAGAAGAGAGAGAAGTTTCCTTTTCTCCACTGTACTATAACGTTACACGCTCTAGAACACCACCGTGTGATCTGCAGTTAGCACAACAACATCAGCATGAGCAAAAACAACCATCAGGAAAAGAGTTTTCTTACTGAATCTAATCTCTCCTCCTGATGCAAGAACTGAGCAATATCTTCTGGGGTAGTGCCAAGCATTCCTTGTTCTTGCAGGTACTGAATCCCCCTCTTTGGTTTCTTATTGAATCTGTACAATCAAGATCAGGATGGAACGAGAATTAAACCTTTCGCCCATGCACAAAGCTGTACCAGCATAAGTAAAAAGATTCAGTTAAGTCTGGATGAAAATTAAGTATCAAGTATTCTTCCTTTATCGAACTGTGCATTAGACAGGAACAAGCTATTCCCTTCTATGATTATTCCCTTCATCGCTGGATCATGTTATGGGTTTTTCCCCCTGTAAACAGCCTCCTGTTCTTGTCTGCTACAGAACTGCCAGCATGGAAGCCAAGCAGCTCCAGTAAGGAGAGCTAAACACTATCATTTACTCCGGCACTCGTGAAGAAAAAAAATGTTGGCTTGGAAAAGAAACACTTATACTCTGTTGGTTTCTGCTTTAATCTGTATGAAACAATCGAGAAATCCACGCGTTGCTTGTAAGAATAGAAATGTACAAGAGACAAAGCAGGTAAGCGAAAGAACTGAAACCCTCAGGTTTGGGGCTTTAGTCCTTCCAGACCAAGGCACGTTTGCTCAGGGACTGAGAACTACACTACAGAAGACCTCCTTCTGCATAAAGTGACTTCACCGGGGTGACAAGGCTAAAATCAGAGAGAAGACGCATGCCAGACTGCACTGAGGAATTCTGCTATCCTCCAGTTTTAACTCTGACAAGTTAATCAGAAGGAAGCATCAGCTTAAGCAAACCGGCACTTTCATCAGTAACGTGTACGCTAAACCGGATCATATTCAACCCATCACAAGGTCAATGTTCTTTTTATCCAAACATGAAAATCTCATTTTTAGGCAAGCAGGTCTGGAGAGAAAAAGAACAAACATTCAGAGTACTCATCTTCTAGCTGTGAGGAATTAGGTTAAGACAAAACACTGTTGACAGGCTCCAAAGGGGACACCATTCAGCACCATTTACCAGAGGAAGTGCTGTTACATCCAGAGTTTTTTTCCTAACACAAGGTGAGTATCTATGAGGAGAAGGAAGAAAAACCCAGGCATCTTCATAGCTCCAAAAGAATCCACCCTCCCACGGGGGATAAAAGGGCACTCACAAGTCAATTCCTTGTTCTATTATTTCCTTTTGCTGCTTTAGGACCTCAAACTGCTCTGGGTTGTCAGTGCCAGACATCTGTGTGCTGTAACTGCCAATTCCTGATGAAGCAGTAGAATCCAAGGAATTTAAGCTTCCATATCTGTTAATTGTCTCAGGGTGTTTGGTTTCATTGCTCTCCTGCTCTGCGGGTTTTTCTTGGCCTGTAAATTGGAAAGGGTCACAGGCATACAAAATGCGTACAGTGAAAGAAATAAAAATCACAGGCTGTTCTTCAAATCCCTTCTGAAGGCCTCTAAAACTTACTGGGGTTATCTTCAATGATCTGTTTATATTTATATAAATATTCTGCTTTGCTTTGATTGGGAAAATAGCAAAACAAAACAAAATCGCTACAACATCTCAAGGAGGATCCTCCTTTCAGTCCATCACATACCTGAAATTTAAGCCTTAAATGACAACTATCATTTCTAGGGACTTGGAAAAAAATACACACCACCTTACAAACCCAGTTACAGATCTTTCCACGTCCAATGTTACTCTTGACCCAAAGGGAACCACTTTATTCCAAGTTTTTGAACCAGTGTCTCAGCGTGTTTATGACCAGACGTGCCAAGGAGGTGCTGCTCTTGGTTCAGCAAGACAGCCATGCTAACCCCCTCTAAAGAGGTTACTACTTCACCTCCCAACTTCGAGTGCTTCATCTGAAAAACCTGGCGTAACCTGAGTACTTTTCATCTCAGGTCAGACGGTAAAAATATTAAAACAAGTAATAATTTAGTTATTTAACTGCTTAAAACATTGAAAGTTCTATAGCTACATATTAATAAACTTTAAAAAATGCCCTCCATCCAGCTCGCTCCAGTAGTAATTTAATCAATATGAAGTTAGATGAAATTTGGAGAACTTCAACATAAGTTTTGTGGTCCTTTTAAAATCAGAAATGCAGAAAATAACGGGTTTAGTCATTTACAGCGTAGCAGCTTTCTAGGAATTCATACAATTAAGAAAAGACAACTTAGAGAACTTGTTCAAATGGCACCAATCCAAACTTACCAATATTACTATCAAAGAAAAAAAAAAGCTTATTCTCTATTTTAATGCAAGAGGTTTTACCCATCTGGGCACTAGCAGTACTAAAATCGCAGGAAAATGCACTAAACTCCTGCCACACCTCGTTACTAAAGCCAGCAGAAACACATCTCCCGTCTTACCAAGCGTTGTCTGAGAGTTGGGGTTTACATATTGATCCTTACTCCACTCCACCATGCACTTCAAGATCGACACTAAGCACTCCAATCCTTTTTTTCTCAAACTTAATTCCTAGAAAAGATTTCAAAAGCAAGACATGAGTGGAATGGAGAGTTTAGTCTAAACCTATCATGCTAGAACACATGAAGCTTCATAAAGTTTGTGAAATTTTTACCTGAACGTTGGACATGCCGAGCTCTTGGCTACCCCTTCCTTGAGCAATCTTTGACAGGTCATTAACCAGCCTTTCAAATATGTTTGCTGCATTTAAATCACAATCGTAGTTCACGTAGATGTCCACTACGCTCTGGGCATCTACAAAAAAATTCACATTGTCAAACTCAGAACAAAAACTAGATCACGGAATCCAGCATGGTGGGGTGGGAAGGGACCTCTGGAGATCATCTCCTCCAAACCCCTGCTCCAGCAGCTCACCCAGAGCAGGGAGCCCAGGATCGTGTCCAGGGGCCTTTGGAATCTCTCCAGAGAAGGAGACTCCACAATGAAATGATCATTCAATGAAAAACAAGCACAGCTTTGTTCTTTAGCACAAAAATGTAAAAACTAGAGCCAAGTGGTCCTTGATACCTGCACATATCCTCGTCAGCGTTTGTATCACCATCCATTTATGATCAAACGAGCTAGTCGAAGTTTCCAAGATATACAGGAAAATTTCTTTGAAGAAAACCTAACAAATATTCCAGGAAGAGGGAGGAAAAAAAAAAAAATCTATTACAAAGACAGTCACTGACTTGGATGGCCAGTATTCTGACTTAATTCTGAAAGCAGAACATTATAGGTACAGCGATTAAGAAAAGAAAAGGAGGAAATACAACTTATGTTTGGTACATTCCAATTATTACTGGAGTTCTGTCCAGCTGAAAATTTGGTTTCTATTCCGATCACTCAAAACCAGAAGAACTGAGAATGATGTGAAGTCCTGAGGGACAACCGAGCCTAACAAGAAGTCTAAGCTGCTGTTAGGAGATCATCTGGGATTTTGGAAGGAGAGATACCATCTCAGCACAGAAGATTTTCTCTAGGAGATGATGATACTATGGCACCAGCATGACAAAAAGCCACTTACGCCAATTTAAAGTACCAGATCTTCCTTAGAAGGGAACTATCTTGAAACAAAAGAAATCATTCTATGGTATTAGATTATTGGAAGAAGGGTAGTGGTCATTTATTATTATCTATTCCCATGTATCACAGAATTTTTAGCGATTTTTGTGCTATTAGCCGGTAGAGATCAGCACAAGGCTAATTTCACTTTAAATCACGTGTTTGGGGAAACCCAGCAACGCTGCTTTTTAAGCAACTTTAACGGTAAGCTATTTCCTCAGGCAAAATGTGCTCACGATATTTCCATTTTATGGCCTCTGTAGCGAAGAGGCACACGCTACAATCCCAGTTACTGGTGTGGGCACAGGGAGAACAGCCCCACAAAACAGGAGTTCACCACAGTGGATTAGAACACTTTCAAGCCCTTAGATATACTTAAGAGTGCTGGACTGATTTTAGCCACAACTTTATGTAGTCCAAACAGAGGAAGACATAAAATTTTAATAAAGGTCATGCTGTGAGCAATCCTTAATTACATATTTGCTGTTTCCTGATATATTACGGGTTGTTTTTTTTTTTACACTTTAGAATTCTGTGCTTCTGAGGCAGAGCTGACCTCTCGCTGCTGCTGTCAACTTTGGACAAACATTTTGGAATGACCAGCTGCCCAGAACCCTACTGACCCCTGGCATTTCAGGTATTGAAAAATTCTGTCACTCACTATGTCACTTACTGCAATTCATGTCAGAGAGCTGAGACTTTATTCCTAGCATGCTGGAAAAGTAAACGAGAAACGAGCTAATTCTTTAGCTTGGTCAGCTGCCAATAGGAATTTTAAGATAGCTTATTCACAGTAATGAAAGGGTAGTAATGGTAAGTCCAGCTAAATGACACCCCACATCCCCTGATATGAAGGATTTTATTTGCTGGGAATACATTCATTGACCCATTTAGAAATACAGTTCCAATAAAGTACCACTCAAGGTATTTTAACAGTCAGCGGGTAGCGTTAGCTAAATATTTAAGTCAAAGGATGAAGGGTGGGTCGCTTTCAACAGAATCTGAAACTCCTATTTTAAAATACGCTCAACATTTCTTACACAGATGAAGAATGAAGCCTCAGTCCCAAAATACAGAGACTTTGCATATTATAAATCAGAGCATATGGCTCTCCTTGCAGCTCCAAGACACAAACTGAAGTTATCTACTTGTCTACCCACATCTTCGGAACAACCTTTAGGAGCAGCAGCTGAAAGAAGAGGAATTCTTAGCTCACAACCAGGAGAAAGAGGAAGTTTCTAGAAGCTGTTGTCCCTCGTACTTTGCAATAGGTGGACACTTCAGCAGCATCAAGCTTTTGGCTTTTGTGTTTGTGAGGAGGAAACGCAGCCCTCCTACCAGTGATGGTCCTAACCCAGCACATTCTGCAAGCTGCGACAAGCCAGCAGGATATCCTACATCCACTTGTCCTCTGCTGTGTCTGCACATTCTGTTTGGAATCTGGGGAAAGGACGGCAGCGATGGAAGCTCACGGAATTGTCAGGGAAGCGGGGTTGCAGTGCATTTACCCCCTGCACGCTGCCCGGTGAGCTCTGCGAACGCCCGGCGAGTCCAACGCTGCCTGGGAAGCGGGTTGTGCGACCGAGGAGCAGCTCGGGCCAGGCTGGCTCAGGCGCTGAGCGCTGCGCTCACACTACGCTCTCGCTGAGCACACCCTGTTTGTCCTGTTTCTCTACAGCTATGCTCCAGGAAACACTGGAATTCCTATTGTTTCTTCCTCAGAAATGCATCAAAATAACCCCGTAAGCGATCAGAACATCTCCTCCGAATCGGTACCAGCAACACGAGGCTCTCTGCAAGCGTTACGCAAAAGCTGAGACTCACAGAACAAATTCATCTCAGCAAGAACAAGCTGCACACAAATAGAAACAGAAGTTCACTTCACAGCCCCCCACCCCTTACGTTAAAAATCCACGTAACGTACCTCGATCTGCATCTTTAGGTGAGTCTTAAAGTTGGAGAGGAGGGTAAGGAATATGGAAAGTGAAAGTTCAAAAACTTCTGGGACTGACGAGACTCCGTTTTTTGACAGTGCAACACAAAGGTACTGCTTAATAGCGTTAATAAACATCTCGTTTGTCCTGAAGACAGGCCCTGCGTTTTGCAGGATGGACAGGAGCAACTGCAGCGACAGAATCTTTGATCGCAGCTCATGAGATCTGGAATAAAACAATCAGCGTGTCAGCACAGCCTGAGCCAGACAAAACTCTCTTGGAAAGCCAACACACACCACGATGATTCTGCACATGGCACGTCCCTGAAATCAACTCAAATTTGACACAAGCATGTGTAGAAAGAGCCATTAAAAGATGTTGATCTTTTTTTGCTGAAGTGGTCACTTTTCAGACAAGAAGGTGGGTGAGAAGAACCTTTCCCAGTTTCTTCCTCCATTGCTACTGAGCCCCTCTCTCTTCTGGGGCACAGACCACAGAACAGCAGGCAACGCTGCCCAGCGTAGCCAGGGGTCAAAGCGTCCTTCCTTGTTAACGGAGTTTTGAAAGAGCCCATCTAAAATACCGAGCCCATCCAACCCCGACTACCAAAAGGTGGAAATTCCTTTTCCTCCTCTATTTTCACCAACATGGAAAGAGCTGAAGGACCATAAAGACACCCGCTGTACCACCTGACACTGAAATCTCTTCTTCTCAACTACACTCTTTTGTATTGTTTATCAGCCACCGGCCCCCTCCCACTCCAAGAGCAGCTAAGATACAGAACAGGCCTATTTTAAGCGTGGCAGTAGCAAAGTCAGACAACTGTAGCGTTGCCAAGTGCTCCACGGTAATGTCATGCTTCTTACAGACTGAAGCGAGCTAGAATTCATGTCAGAACACTGCTACTATTTATGCTTTCAGCAACAACAACAAACCCCCCAAACCAACAAACAGCCAAGAAGACCCTCAGACCACTTCTGATCACCTCAAAAAAGATGACAGCTCTTCTGAAGAGCAGGTGCAGACACAAATGGCTTCCCCAACACGACAGTCCACAGCTTTCATTGAACAACCACCCACTGACAGGACAGTTATGGAACAGAAGGAACGAGAATTTTTCCCTACAGCACAGCCCAGACACGGTAAGGAGCGCTCCGAGTCAGCAAGATGCCCCAAACCAGCTCCCTGCAGAAGTCCCTCAAGCAAATGCCTGGTTCTGGACAGCGCACAGCTGCACGCAGCTGAACACACCAATCTCTTTCGATGCCAAAGGCTTGATCTCTGCATCACGTTGTGTCAAGTGTGCAGACAGCACACGACCAGACCATACTTTGCTACAAAATGTAAGAATTTGAATATGAAGATAATTTCAGTCATAAATAAAATAGTAAATATTGCCTACTTCCAGCAAATGTCAGCTCCTAACTGAAGTCCTAACTTGCTGGCCTTACCAATTCTGTGCGATGTGCAAAGCCCATTTAATTTAAAAGCAAGCTTAAGGACTAAAATCTAATAAATGAACCTTCAAGACATTTCTCTCCCATCTTATTTTATTCCAGGGAAAAAGGAGATGAAGATGTTAAGCAGGTTCCCAAGAAGCATAACCTTGATCTCAACTTGAGAGATCAGCCTTGAGATTTTAAGCTAAAGCTCCATGTCCAGTTACCTAAAATTTAAAAATATTTTCATGACAGACTTCACAGCTCATTTCACTGGAAAGATGATTTTTAAAGCAGCAGACAAGACTTTTATTAAATGCTCTAGATATCCTACACCTCCTCTGCCAGTTGCAGCATGTATGCAGCAGTTCAAAAAGCCACCACCGTCTCAGAACCACCAATAAATTCCAGGCGCTTCTCCAAACACAGGACGTCTTCAAATGCCTTTGCAGCTAATTCTTGTTGTCTTAAATGCTGTTTCCTCCAATTTGTTCTATATGAAGAGCTTACTCAGTTCTAATACAGAGTTTCTAGGTTCATTTTACCACACCATTATTTTCTCAATAACTGAGGACTCTCAAAAATATTTAAATAACTTTTTTTTATTTGCAAATAGAACAGATTCATTATGCGAACTCTTAATTCTACTTACTTGGGATCCGGTGGTCCATCTGACAGGGGCTTCATGGAGAGTTTACACAGTGACCTGAATACAAGGAAGGCATCCTTTTGTAAAATGTGGGAAAACTTAGCACCAGGAGTAGGTCCTGAAGAATTTCCAGATTCCTAAAGAAGTTAACATATTTCAGTATTCCATTTTGCATTAGCGGGGTGTGTAGGGAAATCCCCACCTCCTAGCAACAAGAAGTTAACATATTACACAAATACAACCAATTCACTATAGCTTTGTGGTCTTGAGACTAAAGCAAAGCAAAATATTCTGCAACTCCAGTTAAAACGAACAAACTCACTAATAAAAATGCCACCTGAGTAAAAAGAATTTAATTAAAGACTGCGATGAAGTTAGGTAGGTCAAGTTTAAGTAAGGTTAATGCAGTTAATTATCTAGTGAAAAGGTCTGAAGGCAACTAGTTTAAAATAACCAACTTGACATTTCAACAGAATGCAAGTAGCTACATATGTGTGGTAAGATACATTTGGTAGAACTTCCATGGTACAATAATCACTGGCTATATTCTTCACGACGTATATTGAATGCTGGTTTTAGGAGTGTTTCAAAAACAGGGAACTGAGTTCTCCACTCTTGGAACAGTGTACTCACCCCGCAGGGCAGCCAAAAATACACAAGGATAGAAATGAAATTCATCTGAGTAAACTATTTTCTAGAATTATATCAAACACTCTCTGCACAAGTGCTGGGCAACACTTAAAACATATTACTGCATTTCCAAATACATAACTGTACCTGAGTATCGTTGGAAGAGACAGATAATCTGTCATCGGGTAAAGATGGCGTGTAAGCAACAGAAATTGGAGTCCCTGGAATTCCGTTTGCCTGAATGTTTTCACTGTCACTGCCGTCCTCTAACGTTACAATTGTGCCATCACCACCTGCACTTTCAGCAGTCCCTTCCACATCTACCAGAAGAGAGGTAAAAATTATAAACAAACATTACATAAGAACACAAAATAAAAAAAGCTTTAAAATCTGACATCTAAATACTACAACAATCACAAGCAAAGGATCATAAGGAGGCATTTAAGGCAGAATTTACATGGCAATATATAACTAAGAAAATTCTAAATACTCTCAACCCCCACTAATGAAAATTACAATTAAAAACCCCCCTAACTTACAACTTTACATTGCCAGGTTGACTATTCTATCAAGTTTAAAAGAAGAATTGGTGAGGAAGTCACTAATTTGATATACACTTTCCAACAAACTGGAAAATGAAGTGCTACGCTGCTCCTACAGAGACAGACCCAACTGTGAAGTGTTTGTGGGGAAAAAAAAAAAAAAAGGAACAAGAATTTGTATTTGAAAAAGAACACTAGTCTCCGATACAAAGAGTGTAAAGTAAGGTATGAAATCTGGTTCACTTTACTGTTAAATAATGCACAGACAAAGTGAGACAACGGAAACTGTCTTCTCCAGCATGTAAATAATGACATATTTTAGTTAAACATTCAAAAGTGTTAAAACTATTCTTAATGTCAAGACTCAGAGTGCAGTGGCAATGGACCAGACAGACACTGATCTAATACCTCCGACTACTATGTTCACCATTTCCTGCACAATACTTTCTACAATTTCTTGTGCCTTCTCTTCACACTCATTGCCTTCCCCGTCGTACGCTCCTCCATCAGCTTTAGAGAGACCTGTAAAAAGGAAAACAAACCCAAACAAACATTAATGAGAAACTCAGAAATTAAGGAGATGTTTTAACTGCATTTAAAGATTAACTTACAAATCTATTAATTGGAAAGTATATGTTCAAAAAGCCATGTTTGGGTGCTTCGAAAATAGTATTTGTAGAACATAAGCATTCCAGTGTTTAAGCTTCAAATGGTAATTAACCCACAGGCCTATGGCAACTCAAGGCATCACTTTTGTATTTTCATGTACATCACACACTGAAAACTTCCTGGTTTTGAGATGTTATTCTCAAAAACTGGCACAATTCTGTACAAGTGCAAAGAGGAAACTTTGCTACGGTGACTACAACAGAGCGTGGGACTAACGGATGCTCATAATAAAGTTTAATAGTGGTAACAAGGACAACGGGCGCTTTGTGTTAGTTAAGTATTTCACAAGATACGCCTGACTCCATATTTGGGAGAGTGGAAAAAAAAGACAATCCTCAAGCCTTTCTTTTTAACAGACCTTTTCCCTCCCTCCATGAAAGAGAAACATACACTGATTACTTTCTGCTGCTGTGGCTTGGTCGGCTTCTGTCTGTTCATTTTCAGCACTAGAAATATCAGATCCGTTTTCTGCCTCTATATCTTCTTGAAGGTTCTTGTCCACATCATTGGTGCTGTGGTCAAGCTCTGCCTCATGTTCTTTGGACAGCTGATCGGCCTGTGTCGGAATGTGTCTCAATGGAGGTGACTCAGGCTCATGATGGCTTACTGGTGACTGCTGTAGATGGTGTTGCTGTCTGTGTCTTTCCTTTTCCATCTGCTTGGCTTCCTGAAGCTACAGAAACATTGCAATCAAGAGTTTCACAATCTAAACAAAACCACAGGCTGTACACATATTGTATATTGTATACATTATGTTATAAGCACAAGCTCTCCGTTTTCTCTGCTTACACAGTGCCTTCACAGAGCTGTCAGAGTTTGAGCAAATCACCCTTTGTATTATTATAAATCGTTTTAATATCACGGGATAAAGCTTTGCAAGAGGGCTGCTTCCCAACTGCAACCACACCTCTGCTGTGGAAGGGGGATGACTACACGACACACAGTACGGGACCAAGAGCAGCCTGCCTGCACTGTAAGAGGTTCAGCCAGGAGGTGTGACAACACACATGGAGAAACATCAAGGCAAATTGTTCTCCTTTTTTTGGAAGCTGTCACAGAGAAATACACTGTGGAACCTAGGAGTCTTCTGCTGTCCTACAAGCATGTGGTATTAGGGGAAAGACTAAAACAACACTAAAATATAGGAAACTGACTGAACACCCAGAAAAAAAACCAAACAAAACCACAACCAAAAATGGGAGTTAAAATCGAAGAGAGCAGCACTTCCAAAACACTGCAGAAGACAGATCCTCAGGAAGAAATCACCATACTTCAAACTGAAGATAAAGGCTATCTTAGATCTGGAACAGGAAGAATTTCTGTAACTTCTCTCACGGATTAAGACAACAGTTATTGAAGTCAAACCAAAGCAGAGTGTCCTTTGAGACGATGCCCTGAGGACACACCTTCCATCCCCGCAAAGCCCAGTGTTTACCAAAAGTTCTCTAACTTTTTACAGTTATTTTGACTACTATGATCTCAGCACTTTACTCTTCCACTTTGAGCTTTCAATGCTGCATCTTTTGGATCCTATAGATCCTGTGGGGTCCCTGCTGACCACTCACAACAGTAATTTCAGTGACACGTAAATATTAAGGTGTTGAAAAATGTAAATGATGACATGACTGGAAAGGTCTTCTTTGGGTTTGTGTTTTAATTTTGTTTTAATCATGGATTGGTTCTTTGGTGTTTATCATCCCAACAGCACAGGAGCATTTCACCACCACCCAGGCACTCCCGACGTGCTCTCATCAGCGAGTGTGGCATCTCTTGACAGCCTGACAATACAATCGGAAGCTGAATATACCCATTACATACAGAGGACCACTACAAGAAGTTTAAATCCCCCCACACCCCCTAAAAAAACCACATCTCACACCTATTTCAGAGGGAAAAGCATAAAGAGAACAATGTAAGACACCAGATTCTCTTTTTTCCTTTTTCCCTCACAGGTACCTAAGTTAGGAAAGCCAGAAAGCTTTAATCACAACAACAAAACAAGCCTCTCCAGCCAGTTTGCTTTTAAGAGCTGGTTTCTCTATCAAGATACCGAGATACTCACTGCTTGATTCTCCATACGTGCAAAAATGACGTTCAGCATCTGCGTGAGCGTGGCCTTGGCTGTGGTTTGGTTGATGAGATTTTTGCTTGCTAGGTAGATATTGTAACATGTCCTTACAGCCTGCAGCACTGTTCCCTCGTGGATTTCTATGTGCTGAGATGTTACTGCGGTGAGCAAAGCCTAAACAAACACACACACATAGAGTGCGTCCAGTCAAAGCTTTTCTTGTTTATCAAATAGTTTGCAAAAGAATAAATATCAAAATTGGATTAATTTTAAAATATAACTAAGTATGTATTAAACTGCAGTTTAAGGTTTTTCCGTGTACTCTTGTAGCCATACGGGAACATCACACCAAGCGGTTAAATTTAATTGAGAGTGTTTTTAATAAACCTATCTGGGAAATACACGTTCCTATCTAGGAAATACACGTTTCATAGCATAAAACAAGCAAGAAGTAACCAAAGGAGTTCTCAGGTTGTTAATAAAAGTCATCCAAGAATTTTCTAGACACAAAACATGAACAAGACAACCTGTTAAAATCTGGAAAGCAATCCAAAGGGTCCAGGTGTTGTTTTAGAAATAAAGTCAAAGCCTGAGAATGAGATTAGGCCGTTCTAAGCAGGACAAGTACCCTTTCTAGCCAACCTCTCTGGGCAGCTGCCAGAATAGCGTGTTGCTCTCTCTGCAGAAATGAACTTCTTTCTTTCCATTGGAGCTAGAGCCTGCTTCTCTTTTTTTACAAAAAAAAATGCAAATAAGCCTCTAAAAGATAGCACAGAAGGAAGGAAGGAACACATTATGTGAGGTATCTGGAGTAAAGAGCAGAACCAGAGGCAGATGAAGGCTGAGGACATGGTGTGAAGACGTTGTCAGAGGCGCGTGTTGGAGAGTGGAAGGAAAGGGGAAGAGCTTGGTCTGTGACAGAACAAACATGTTCACCCAGAACACTGTACTCCAGCAGAAGAAATCAGGGAACTTTATGCATTAAAGACTCTGGCAGAGTTAATGATTCAATGGGATGTTCAGGGTGAGGAAGAAAGAACTGGAAGCACTGGAAAGCTCATACTTTCGCAGGCTTATCACAGTTAAGAAACAAAAGTTAAGTGTTGTGTAATGTACTCATCAAACCACGCCTCGTTTCTCTTACTGACTGTATCAGCACCTCTATCCACATGCGGCACCAACGAGTGGACAAAGAGTGCCCGTTTCTCACTGAAACCCTTTAAAAAAAATCACTGTACAGATTAACAGGAAAAAGAGCATCAAAGACCCACGTCACAGAGTGTTTAGGACACTACTGGAAAGGTGCAGGGGGATCAAATCTCTCTTTTATTCAAGCTACATCATTCATAAAGTTACTCCCTTGTGTCATATTCTGCCTCCTTGTTAAATTCAGGTGATTAAGGATTTAAATTTTAACTTCCATCTCAGTTCAGCAAAGCCTTATGGGTTTTTTTTTCCCCTGAGTTTTAATATTAGGAGACAATGCCTGCTGAAAGGTGATGAGGTTAGAGATGGATTTGTGCTCTTTTATGTTAATTGGCTTAACAGCCTCCATCTCCTAAGGTTCTTCACTATGATTATTATGACTACTAGAGCTTGGCTCTTTTCACACCACCTGATAAGGAGGCGCGGAGGCGTAGAAATGTTTACACATACACAGAGACATACCTCCTTAATATGTTAATTTAAATTCCCTGAATAACTACATCTTCCATGCAGACTGAAAGATCAGTCTCTCCATCTCCTTGCAGGTAGCTAACTTAAAAAGCTCAGCTTGGCCACATAGGCCCTGACAGGCACTTCCCTGGGTTCTTTCCTTCCCCAGCACTGGAGACAGCGAACCCTGATGACGACTAGACATGGCTGTAAACTGATGAGCATTTTTAACTCTGATCTTCAGCTACTACCTTTCATATTCCTTCCCATTTAGAGCCATCCTCAGGCTATGACTCATGCTTACTTCATGTCTCAATGCCATTTTTCTCCCTCTGCTATCACAATCTAGCAGGAAGAGGAGAAGGAACAGTTAAGCAGGATTACACAAAATCTCAAACTGCTCCACAGCAACCCACGTCCTTGAGAGGTGGAACAAAACAGCTCTGCCTTCCTGCCAGCCATGCGCCCTGGCTGCTTGCTTTGCGGCAGCTCTGGGCCACCAGCCACCTGCGCTACTTTAATGGCAACACATTGATACAACTACAAACAGAACAGAACAAAATAATCCACAGGTGCTTTTCTGGTGTTTGAGGGTTTTGTTTGTTTGTTTGTTTGAGAAGTGATTTCAGTGGATTCAGAGTACCAGATGCACGCCACAGGAAGGGACGGGGTGGGCCGAGGCCCGGGAGCAAAGCCTGCACAGAGGCGTGCCTCTCTGCAGAGGTCACAACGGCGAGCTGCCGTGGTGGCTCTGCTCACTACGGAGTCTCAGCACAGGTGGCTCTTTTCTATCATGGTAAAGATTTGCTGCTCAAGGCTTTCTGCAGCCGCGTTCCCTCTCCTGGTCACACTCAGCTCATCTCTTTTCTCCACTCTCTTCAACGTGAGCTAAGCAGAGATGATTAAAAAACAGCGCCTACTTTACCGTACTGCTCCCCTTTGCTGTTCCTCAGGCACGGAAGGAAACCTTTGAAAAACCATTGTTAGCACTACCTCGTCGTACTGCACGTCCTTCCACAAAAGCTTTCCTTCCACAAAGCCTTCAGGCAGGGAGAACCGGAATAAGAAAGCATTCAGAGAGCAGGTCTTACAGTGAGAGGGAGAGAGAACAGTTTCAGCCCCTGCCAGTTTAAACCAACAAAACCTTTCCTTTGCAAGACTAAAAATGTCTTCACTGCTTGGGCAAAACAACACAACAAATCTAGACAACAGCAGCATAAACCAACGGTCTGCTGGAGAAGCAAGGTGTCAACAAAAAGGAAGATCCAGGCTATGAAGAGGAGAACAAACTGCCGCCTTTGCAGAACAAGGAGATGCGATCCATGAGAAATGTCAACACCTGAGGACACTATGCATACACAGGAATACGAGGTAACAAACATTCCATTCCTCATAACTAACTTTAATTGTGTTCTTCACCCCTACTCATCATCACAACCGTTCAAAGACTACTGCTCCAGCAGCAGGGTGTGGTGTTCCCACGAGGTGCCTGGTTTCTATTAGCAGGCATCATCATTTCCTGTAATAAACACCCATAATTAACAGGTGCAATCAGAAAACTGCTGGGGTTCCCCAGAAACGCTTTTCTGTACAACCTCCACGTGCAACGTTTCTACAAGCTATGGAAAGCAACCCTAGACCTCCTTCAAGCAAACGTCTACGCCACAGCAGCGCAGAGCTACCATGGTAACGACTGACTGCCAGGTCTAATTGCATTTCATAAAGTAATTCCAAAACGGATTTTAAAATCTGCTGCTTAATTACCACCCTCCCCACTGGGAGTGCAGGATTATTTGACAGTAATTCCTCACAATTAGAAAGCTCCATGGATCCACTGTGAATAAAATCTCACCCAGCAGTCTGTGCACAAGACTTCAGGTCATAACCATGAATTCACCCAAGATGCAGTGGGAGAGAACAGGGAAAGGAACATGAGATGGGGACTTTCCATCTCAAACAGGATCAAGAAAATGTTTTAAAATTCCCGTTACATTTAGAAATTAAACACTTCTGCTTTCGAGCTCTGAGGCCACGAATGTCTTCCTGCTGTCACCATTATAGATACTGGAAGTATTAATCATATTACCTTTATTATTTGTAGCTGAACCCCTTCGTCTGTTTGAGGGCCTTGGAAACAGCCACATATTGTCTCAATAATTCTATCAATTAATTTTTTGCCTGGAGCTGTACTGTCTGGAGCATTCCCCGTCAAGTGCCCATATGCTATAAGTTTCTGTAGAGAAGAAAAAAAAAAACCACATAAGTAAGAGTTTAAAAAATAATTCAGCTTCTCATTGTAATAAATAAAATTCACTTGATAGCTCTAACTTGCATAGAATAATTAAACCAGTACATTTAATCCCATCTCATAAAACATCAATTTTTTTAAAAAAACATCCTCCAGGTTTATTCAATTTGTGCTCAGCAACTACACTACGAAGTTTGTCAGTAAGCTTCACATTAAAGTTTTTGTTCATGAGTTAACAATGCTTTAATCAAACAGGATTCTAAAAACTAGCATCCATCCCACAAGTCTTCATGTGTAGTGAGCACCCAAAACGGTTTTAGTACCAGATAAACCCGCTGCAAATGCTTTCTATTTTAGCTAACACTCTCTTACTCCTTTCTCACCCTAGGCCTTCAATACTTTGAAATGGCATTTATTAGAAAATTGACAAAATCCTCTTGCAAACACTTCAGGTATGAGAGTATTTGTAAATCTCCGTTTACAAGGAGCTGTTGAGAGACCTGGAGTTGTTCAGCCTGGAGAAAAGGAGGCTCAGGGGAAACCTTCTCGCTCTCAACAACTCCCTGAAAGGGGGTTGGAGCCTGGTGGGGTTGGTCTTTTCTCCCAAGGAACATGTGATAGGACAACAGGAAACAGCCTCAAATTGTGCCACGGGAGGTTTAAGTTGGACACGAGGAACAATTTCTTCCCCAAAAGGGCTGACAATGGTTGCCCAGGGCAGTGGTGGAATCCCCATCCCTGGAGGGGTTTCCAAGCTGTGGAGATGCGGTGCTGAGGGACACAGTTTAGTGGTGACCCATTAGGTAGAACTGTACCTCCCCTCCAAACCAATAGAATTTTACGGTTTACCCCTTCGCACAGACCTGTAAACAGTCTAGAGATGTACTGACGATCCGGGGGCACTTGGACTGGCACGCCAACTCAAACGGGAGGAAGTATCTATCTGCTTCAATGAAGCTCGTCTTTGATTTCACCGGCGGAAGAGTACTTGAGCCAGGCTTTGCTTCTCCATGAGGGGGACTAAACAGAACAACTGCATTAGAACGCTGTCAGTGATTGCACAGGTAGATCTCACCACCAAAATGTTTATCAATGAAATAAAACATAAAGAAAATTAACTTTAGGAAAGAGTAATTTCTAGCAAGTTAACACATAGGTAATACAGTTGTAAAATCATTCTTATCAGCTTGTATACTTCATCTGTCTCCTCTATCGATCAGGTAAACTGACCCTCTGAGAAGTCTCATCTGTCACTACTAGAACAGGTGAAAAAACAACTTGCAAAAAATTTTAATGACCCAGAAAGTTAAAACTACTCAACTACTGTATTATGACTTTGGTTCAGTACTTTAGAGAAAGCACATCCGTTTGGGAGATTAAATCCTATCTGAACCTCAAACCTGGATGTATTTGGGGGAAACACAATCAAAAAACATCAATGAAAAAAACCCAAACTTTGCTCTATCTGTGCTTCAGATGACACCACAGAGTTTCAGAGTTCAGTGGTTACCAACATATCTCTCTCGGGCAATGTATCTGCAATGACTAACAGGATAAAATTAGAGAAATTATCAGCTGTGGAAGCCTGATTGCTTACAGCACCTCTAGAAAGGGCATGCTCATTAACACTTAGCTATAATGGACAATTAAGAATGGGTCATTTTTCACTAGTTTGTGCTCATCAAGGCAGTTTGCCTTCGACTCAAAGCAAGCTGTTTGGGCTTTACATTTCAAAGATTAGCTCAGCACCTTCATATAAAGCATTCCTGGCCTTTCCGGTGCACCAATATGTACCTTTACATAAAAGGTGAACTACACTGTCTTACCCGACTTGGTAAGTGGTATCAAAGACAAACCAAAAACCCAAACCATAAAAACTAGCATCACTTCAGAGGTTTGTTTTTCTGTTGGATCCACAACTTTATTTATCACCCAGCATGTTTTGCTGGAAACAGAGCTCTTCTGGACAAGACCCAGATCAGATAAATTGCAGAGAAAGTACACAATTCTTCTACAGTTTTAAACCTCTTGGAAATTCCTATAAAAGCTTTTCTCTGGGGAATGGCAGGGCAGTATCTCTTGCTCATGTCTTATGACAAGACTGTTCTTCACCTAGTATTATGTCTATCGAAACCATTAAAATTAGGTTATAAGAATACTCCAGAACTAAAACCAGAATTTTTCAGAGATGAGGAGCAGGCCACAATAAGATTCCGAAAATGAAGAACTCATGCCACAGCAAGGTTCTGCAGAAGCTTGAAGCTCCTCTTCATTGAAAGTTACTAAAAAATGCCCAAAATAATCAATATGGAAGATGACGCTCCATTTGTCTCCTTTTACCTTTTACCTTCATTCCAAGCTCTTCCTCCTCCTCTAAACGCACTTCAAGAGTCTTTTAAGCTCAGAGCCCTCCAACAATTCTTTCTGTGCCACCCAAAAAGACCTTTTCCGTCCTTGATCCCCATTCCCACCTTCCCTGGCCATACACCACCAGCTCCCTCTGAGCTATCTCCTGCCCTCACCACAGGCCCTGTGCCCTGCACCCCAACAGCCAGCCACAGAAGTGATTTTAGGACATTTCAGATACCAATGACCTTCAAAACAGATTGAAAACGCTTTTCAGAGAGAGCCCAGCCCATACGCTCACTGCGGAGTAAATACAGCACACATTAAGAAGCTAAAAGCACTATCACTCCATACAATCAACTATCACATACCTTTGCTTTTCTGTTTCAGTCTTTATTTCCTCTGTAAAATGAAGGAAAGGCAGAGTTACGGAAACGGTGTCATCAGCATAAATATAAAATTAAACAACTGAAAATGACCAGAAAGCAAAACTATCTAGGCAAACCAGGATTAGTTTAAAACAGAAACTACATGTTTATAAGCGGTTTCATAAGAGCTTCTACTCTTCACCTGCATTGGTTGCAAACTGTATCAAAATGATTTTACAAATCTGTACTCAAAATTTAATACTAAATTTGCATCTAGTTATGCCAGCTAGACACCACATCCCTGGAATGTTTCTGCCAAGCTCTTTTCACGGCTCATGTACATAGAGATAACAAGGAAAGTGCATTATTATTAACACCATTAACCTATCAATAAAGGATATACTTCTTGTTAAATGTAGGTTATACAGAGAAACAACAGAGAAACCACCATTGCTGAGTCTTACATGAAACCTTGATGACTAAGGTCCTGCTCACACGTGAAAACCCATCAAATAAACCCAATGCTTTACTTCGATTTTTGTGTATAAGCTACAAACTAGTGGCCAAAAAAAAAAAAAAAGAAATTTCCCATTTCTACCTACGCTCCCATGCAGCAAAAGCAGAATTCATCTGCTAGGTGGGGGCAGACACCTAGCACAAAAGCAGAAACCATGTCTTGCTGAACTTGCATTAGCTCAGGTGAATAGAAAGAGTAATGCTGCCACTCCTCTAAGCCCTCCTTTTCTCCTATGAAGCTATACTTTACAATGATCAACACACAAATTCTATCATCTATAGATCTCCTACGGAAAACAAAAGTTGAGAAACTTTTTCTTTGCTTGGAAGAGAAGTGGTAGGAAGACACAAAGCAACGAGAGGGAGAATAAAAACAGAAAGACTGACACATTTAGAAAGGATAAATGAGAAAACAAATCCCCAACTTCACAGGAAACCAAATGCTCTTCATTCTTTTCCGAAAACGGCAGAACGTGAAGCTCTGCTTCACGCCCAGTTCTGGTTGCCCTTCTCAGCCTGTACAATGCCACTGGAACACTAAAGCCCCTTAAGCTACCTGCTCACATCAGGGAAATGGCAAATTATAGTGGGACTTGTTTATCGTTCACAACAGAAGCAGTTACAATTATTGAATTAGTGTGGAAATCGCTTAAGGAAGCACAAGCCAGTTCTCAGCTCCCCTCCCTCTCCCTGTCCCCACGACCAACAGCATTTTCCCAGTAAAAGACAGCACATGTCCTAAGTGCAAATATTCTTCCAGCAGATGTGACGGCAGGTGAGTGTTCAGACAGCTTCACAAGTTCCCCAGCAGTGGTTAAACTGTAATTTCTTAACTGAAATTTCTTCAGCTGGAAGCACAGCATGAACCAGGACAGTCCCTGGCAAACAGACAAACATTAGACAACATCCGGGAAAAGAAAGATCAGAAACAGGGGTTCTGCTTTGCCCTCACTTACTTCAGTCCTGAACTAAACGATGGATCAAACCCAGCTGTCACCTTGGTGTTCCATCAGATTATCGCTGAATTTATCACTGTCAACTACAGCAGTACTCGCAAAGATTACCAAAATAATTTTAAAAACCCCAACAAAAGCTGCTTAGAGCCCTCACTGTGCTGCTGATATTCTAACAAATTATCACTCTTCTGTTTTAAAATACTACAAGAGATTGTATTCAGAATAGGGCACAGCAACTCACACCACAAAATGGAACGTCTGTCGTTGAAGGAGGTACACCACAATTACAAGGAAAGAGCTTATGCAATCTGATTAAATGTCACGACCATTTCAAGCAGCACTGCACCAGTCTATTACTGTGAAAGTACGGATTTTATAACCTTTGTTAAATAAAAAGAAAAGTTCTTATAGTGGCTGATGTAAATTATTTTAGGAGACCAAAATCTTTTCAATGGCAGATGAGGACATTCTGTGGTATCACTGCTACAAATGAGGTAGACAGCAGGCTTAAACTTTACTTTTACCCCTGAGAAGAGAGAAAACCTCATTTCCTTCCCTGTGATCGCTCCCTCTGCTCCCCACACCAACACGCAAGTTAATCACAGTACAATTTCATGGTCACGTTACAACCACATCCAGCAGGAAGCACACAAAAATTCAAGCAGCATTATCAGCACAAAACCAGATTCTAATAAAGGTAACTAACAATTCTCACGCTAGATAAAGAACCTGCTCAAGACAGATGAACCAAAACCCAAATACGTTTTTTTTTAAATGGGATAAAGTAATCCCTGCAAAACTAAAGACTAGCTAGCAAAGGGAGCTGAAGCCATGACTGAAAACAGGAGCTGCGTCCGTGCTTCGCTCTCCCCCTTTCCAAAGCACACCCCCAAAACCACAAAAGAGAGATCTGAGCGCTGGAGAAGCTCATCATCTCAGCATCACCACTGAAGGAGGAGTAAGAGAAGATGCAAGATGACTGGAGAAAAGGACTCTAGATTCTGGAGTCTCTCTGCACTATGTGGGACAGAATTAGTATGATGGAAAATAGCTCAGAGTGTTCTATGGCACTGAAAGGATGGCGAGTCCTGCAGCGGGACTAACTGGGGCACATTCAGTACTCTTAAAGTGTGGCACAAATATCAAACTGAGTCCCTCCTGAACTCCCACTTTCCCACACAGCTCCAGAAGATCTCTTTGCAGAGCTCCATCAAACTGCTCACACAACATTCTACAACATGAATAGTTTCTACAACGAAAAAAAGCCAAACTACATTCTAGTTTTCTTTCTCCCTTTAACACCTAATAAGCAGCTAATCTGGTTTGCAGCTATGAACCGAACAACTCTCTCTGTAATGACAATGCCTAAGCACCAAGGCCAAAACGGGCCAAGTAGGTCAAGCAGGCGCTGTGGACAACACTGTCTTAACTGTCCATGATGCTCATCAAACTCCAATTTACAACTAAATTCACTGTTTGCCCCACTAATCCGATTCAAAGGATTATTTAAACCCTTATTACACTGAAGGGTGTCTCCAATTCCCATCTGAAATTTATTTGTGACTGGATTATTCCCTTGGTTCCTGTGCCAACGTCCCCCTATATCTGAAGCAGACCCTTTCCTCTAGGTTATCTGTAGGTAATATTTCCTTCTGCTTATCTCAATATGCCATAATATCATGTAAAGTATAAATACCTTATTAGTATTATTGCCACTGCTGGGGAAATACGGGGTGTTCATTACAACAGACTGGGATCACAGAAAGAACAGAAAGTTAAATTTAACATGGAAACATCAAACTGTGTGTTGAAGGAGGTCATTTATATCTTTGCTAAAGAATATGAGAGGACAAAACACCAAATTAAGACAGACCCCCTAGAAGAGTCTGATTAAAGGATGTGCCACAATTATTCAGGTCAGAATAACTGTAATTAACAGAAAAAGCAATTTTACCCACCGAGTGCAATGGTATACAGTGCACAGATCAGCACAGAGAAGGGTCTTACCAGCTGTCTCTCATGAAAATACCAACATGTTGGAGTTAGAAAGGCATTGCAAGTCTTTGGAGACAAAATAATAATAACAACTATTATTATTATGTTACAAAGAAGCTTCTCTATCTCAGTAACTGATTTTTCAAATATTCTTGCCAGAATCTTAACTGCCATCTATGTAACCTGTGACAAGATAAGGGAAACTAATTACCAGTTATGAACTCCACAAAATAGGGATTACAATCACCGTAATTCCTTATGGAAGTGAGACTTTATGTTTACACCCCCTCCATCACTGCAACCCAACATTACCAAGCACCCTGTGCATGTGAAGTTCCTGGAGGCACCTCTAGCTCCACTAGAAAGAGTGAGGAATCTACTCACTGAGTTTCAAATGTAAGGCGGGGGGGCAGGGGGGAAGGTAAGCCTTGAAGGATGATAGAATTTAATGGTTTGAAATAATACGCAATTCCTCTGGTTTCTCTGGAATCATTCATGCAAGATAACCAGTCTGCCCTGCTCTCTGGCATCGTTTACCTGATTCAACTGACGGGACACATTCATTTCTCAGCACACTCATCAAAGAGAAGACAGAGCGAAAAATCAGGAGCAACAGAAGTTCTCAATAGGATGTACTGAGGAGAGGCTCAATCCACCGAATCCTCCTCTCTATCAATTTTCTCAAATATTCACTAGTTCATTTGAGTGAATACTTCCTTCAGTCAGCAGAATCGCAGCTTGCCCTGCGTGTAAGAGCAGGGCTGCAGACACCGAGCAAGGCGGGTTTACACTTCCTCAAAGCCACACGGAAACCAGTAGCTCTGTTGTTTAAGACTGTGAAACATGTTTGCCTAGTTCTAGAGATGATGAATCATCAACAACTCTTAATTTGCCAGAACAGCTTGATAAGCTGCCTTCTGAAATTTAGAGAAGTCAAAAGGAGCCTCAGTTGTCCTGCTGCAACCTTTAGACATTAACTGGGATGCAGGCCTTTGTATTTTTCCCTTTAAGCATTGACTATAACACAGCTAGTTTGGATTCATAGAGGAGGTAGAAATTTAAGACTATTTATCTCTCCAAAATGTTTGGATTTTCATATATATGTATATATGTGCACACACACACGCTATCTCCATATACAACGGGATTTTAATTCCCTAGATCTAATCTCTTGATGCTGCAGTCACAGTACTAATCCATTTACAGCCTCCACTGCTGTTCCAGACACCCTGATAAACCCTTCATAAAAAGCCCTCCTAGCTACTCAAACACGACACAGATTCTTCTTTTTCATTCTGAAAAGTTAAAATTGAAACTCATGAATACAGGCGAACAAAAGAATTGAGTCTGGATGATATTTCTGGAGCACACGATCAGATAGGAGAGAGGCGTAGCATCGTCTCCTACAAAGGCAGCAGCCTGTGGTTGCACGTTGTGCCTTTCCAGTTCAAGGTGGGCTCCCCCCCTTAACAGAGTAGGTTAGTCTCCCTCATTTCTAAGATCAGAAACTCTAGCACATCCCTCATGCTCTGCCTGGAAAAGGGTGAGTTTCTGCCAAAACACAAAGATCACAGAAGCAGAAACAAATTTTGCAGGCATAAAATTACATTCAAAACAGGGAAAGCATTTTCAATCCAATCACTTCCATCTGTCTGAAAAAGCACGTCTGAAATTAAATATATCCAGAACAAAATCCTGCGATTTCTAACTCATCCAAAAGGACACAATGAGCTTCTCTCTGAAGACCATCTTTAAGCCTGACCTTTCAGTTCAAAGCAAGGCAACATGAGCAGCTCAACTCAAAAGAACAAAGATCTGACAGTAAGAGATTACCTCACTCCTCTGCAATAGAACTGCTGGACTCTTCCTCCACATCCACCCCTGCAAGAGCAATTGCTGCTGCCTGATACGCCGCTGCCTGTTCAGGACTGTTGGAGGCATCTAAACCATGAACAGGCCACCCAGAGAAGTGGTCTAGTCTGTTCGGTGGGAACCACTCCCACCACTGCTGTCCACCTAACCCACCGCCCTGCTTTCAACAGCTCGTCTCCACCGGTCCCGTTCCATCCAGACTGACCGGACTCCACGCACTTCCAGACGACGTCTGTCACCCAAGGACATCTCTCCAGCGTTCACTTGCCATCAACAACGTGGCAAACAAAAGGCTTAACAGAAAAAAGCCTCTTCAGCTCTTACTCTTTAACCGAGCCCTATTTCAAGACCTTATGCTCCCATGAGGAATTAACAATCCAATAACAGAAAACAAGGGGCTCATAACATGAATTAAACTCAGAAAACCAGGTTCTCAGCTCCTCCTCTGAACCAACACTCTCATATTTTAACAACACCATTACAGTTGTAAACACAAAGTGCTGTATTTACAGCAATTATGGCAGAAACTCAAACAAAGATGAAATGAGGACTATATTTTCACTTATGCACTTGGCTTATTTATGAATCCATTTTTTAAGGCCTACCTACCCAAATATAAATTGGAAAATCGGGCTGCAGCACATTCTGCAGCAGCTCAGCTCTCCGGGTGTTATACAAGCATTCTGCTCTTCCTGCTTCAGATACAACACAGCTTTTCACACCTACATGCAAAGTTTAATTCCAGAATTAGTGTAGCTTCAGTTCATGATGCCATTCCCAGAAAACCAGTATTTTCATCATCGTTTCATGTCAGAAGACAGGCATTTGCATTCAGTAGCTCTAGCCCATTTAGTTAAAAAAACAAATTTCTTTTTCCTTTGTAGTTAAACATGCCTTTTAATACACAGAAAAACCCAAACCGAAGATAATTCAGCATAAACAGTTTTGAACTTTTGCACTACCCAGCTCAAAAGCTATTTCGCTCCAGACTGCAGACATAATGGAACTAAATGAAAATAAATTTCAAACAAGAAGCATGAAGGCAACTAATCAAGCTTGACAGACAATGAACATCTCACGAAATACATCAGCAGATCAGTGTCCAAAGATGCAAAACCAGAGTATCCTTATTCCAGATCTTTAAATAAGGTTCATTTAAACTTTGAGAACTAAGGAACAAATCCAGAAGTCAAACATACAAACCCCAGGCTGTGCTGGACAAAGACACAGGAATGACTTTTTTTTTTCTTATACCCTTGGTATCTAGCCTGTATTTTGCTTCCAGGAGTGGCCAACAGCGTATGCCTCAGTAAATGCAGATGAAAAAAGCAGGGCATGACTGCTGCAGGAGTGCCCTCCTACCAGCACCCAGCCACTTGACAACCCCTGCGAAACTTTCCTTCAATCGCTTTTTAAGCCATTTAAACTTTCGGGATCAATGTAATTACAAGCTGCAGGAAGGAATGGGTTTTTTGCTTTACTCTAAACAAGCTGAGTTCCTTACAGGATATCTGGATCTGTGTTATGAGCAATTACGATCAATTATTCTCTCTCCACGTCTGTGCCACTCACAATCTGCCAAACTTCCTTTACCTTCCGTCTTCCTCCTGCTTTTCCCCTCCAGGGAGCAAGGGGCATAGTCTGCTTCATCTTTTCTGGAAGATATTCCACACTTTCAATCATCATTGTTGACTTCCCACGCATCATTTCTTTGGGACTCTTACTTATGGTGTAACAGCTTCTCCTTTTTTTGTCCTCTATTGTTTTCCTATTTGTCTTTTTGACAAAGCAATTGGTATTTTCATGGAATCATTCACAGCAACTCCAAGTCTTCCCCCTCCAGATTGATAAAAGTCTTACTTAGAGCTCATGTTTTTTAACAGTTCAGCAATTTCAGATCAGAGACCCTTTAAAAACTCCTAAACCTAACAGGCTAATATGAACTTTGGTTTAAACCTCAAACTGGGAATTTTTTCCTGACTCTTTCTCGCAATTCCACTATCGGAAACTTCCTCAACTTTCACACACAACAAGGCAAATAATGTATTTTGGTCTCCTTCAATATCTTTATAATGCCCAAATGCTTCTGTGGCATCACAGAATACCAGGTTGGAAGGGACCTCAAGGACCATCTGGTCCAAGCTATCTTGGCAAAAGCCCACTCTAGACAAGCTGGCCCAGCACCCTGAACAGCTGAATCTTCTAGTGTCCAACGCTGGGGACTCCACCACTTTCCTGGGGAGACGATTCCAATGGCTCATTGTTCTCATTATGAAAAGTTTTCCTCTGATGCCCAATCAGAATCTCCCAGGAGTAACTTGTATCTGTTACCCCTCCTCTTTTCCATGGAACTCCTCATGAGTCTCCACCTTCTTTACAGCTGCCCTTTAAACAGTGCACTGTGGTGAGAAGGCCTCCCCTGAACCTTCTCTTCTCCAGGCTCAACACACTTGGATCTCTCAGCGTCTCCTCAGACAGCAGCTTCCCAGTCCTTGGATTATCTTTGTGGCCATTCTCTGGACCCTCTCCAGCCCATTCACATCTTTATCATCTACAAGTCATACAGATACAGGTGTGCTTTCTTCTCTGCTCTTGCTTCATAGCAACTTTCTCAAAGGGTCTCATAAGCTTTTACTGATAGCTGGTATAACGCTATTAACAAAACACATGACAAAGAATCACCAGGTTAGGTCAAAGCATTCTGCTCCCTTCAAAGTGTCCTCAATCCTGTGTTCTCCTCTTGAAATTAAAAAAAAAACCCTGTGCTTTACTGAGTCCTTCTCAAGACCACTATCAAGCTGAATTTGAGCATACCTCGGTGTATGTTTGAGCATGTGATGATGCGATGCTCACTACTACAGACCAGCTCTTAGGCTGCTGTATCTTAAACCAATCCCTGGGCTGTACTCAAGGAGGACTCAAGAGCTGCTCAATACATCTTAATTGAATGTTACCTGTCAGCAGCAGATTTATTTACCTAACATGACTAAGCCTTCTGTAAAGTACAGCAAATTAAACATTCATATCTACGTAATCAGCGCTATGGAATTAAGACTTCTCCACAGATTCTCCTTCCCTGTTCCTGGCCTAAGGCAGCATCCTCATTTGTAAAATAACGGTATTTCATTGTTACGAAAGATTCCCAGCACTTCTATACGAGCTAGCACACCTTTGATTTTGACATTACCTATTGATGAAACTATTTCCTCAGACTTCTCTATTACTTTCTACTGTGTTCCACTTGCCTGTTTGCTGACAACTGCAGACTGCAATAAATGTTTTACTACTGCTTTGTATTTATTCTGGCGAGGAGGGGCTGCTGCTGCAGAACAAGACTGTCATTATGTTTCTCGGCCTTGTTTCTGGATCACTGGGCAGTATGAACAAAGGCTAGAGCCACGTTTCACACAGCCCACCTCCTCAGCAGCGTTTTGTCATGTAACGCCATCCTTCAGTCATTGGTATTTGTCCTTAAAAGTTTTTTCCCAGAGTAAGCACAATGCATAGCAATGGTGACACATCCTTACTCCGTACTTTTAAAAGCATAACCAGCTACTATGAACTGCTATTACACGTATGGAAGTCACTCGACTTTCACAGTTTACTCAAGGTAAGAAAGCAGTTCCAGCTCTGCTGTCCCCTCCATAAACACAAGCACACCATCCATTAGATCAGGGTGATACAGGTACAGAACAGACTAAATAAAATACATCGGAGCATATAACGATGATGATTCTAAGCCAGGCATGTAAGCATATTTATCTCGAAGTAGGTGTTTATTTTGACTGCTAGAATAGTCTTTAAGTAAAATCCAGAGTTAAAACTGATCGCACTATGTAAGTAGTTCCCTTCCAACATCCTGCAAAAAGGAAAAACTTTGTGCTTTCTGATTATCATCCTGACAAGAGGGGCCAGCACTTGCTATAAAACTTTCAGTGGCTCTGAGGTTTTGTACACCTTTCAGCACTCTGAATCGTCAGACGAGATACAACCAAGGACAATAAGCTCTTGTACAGTGTGAAGTCTGAAGAACAGCTAGAATCAAATTAAAAGATCCCTTTGTAATACAGGGAAAATCCACATTTTTAACCTTTAAAAGACTCTGCTTTTTATCTTGCTGCAGGTATCTGACCACAATTATTTTTTGTCCTTTTGGAAATAGGTAGTTTAAAAGGTAATCTAGAAGTTCATGATGACTAAGCTTTATTTCAGACTTAAATACAAGATTCTTGTAAGCTCCTGACACCTTGAGAAACAGCCGAAAAACCCCAAACTCACTCCCATTAGGTAGCCTGCTCACTACAGTAACTTACTCCAAAAGCAATCTGCAAGAAAGGATGAAAAAACAAGAGGCAAAACCACATGACACTGCAAGACTCCTATCCATCAAGCACTGAAACTTTAAAGGTCACATGAATTATACTACTGGTAACCTTCTAATTAGAAAAGCATTATGCCATTTCCCTCCTGCTGCAGCTCTGAATCATAAGAACATCATCATCTTTTCCAGATACAAGAAGATAGCCAGGAGACTCCAATTAATTATTATCTATATAATTCATCAAGCTACACATGACAGAGAAAACAAATGTATGAATAACAAAAAAGTATGAGATTGTGCCTCTCCTACTTGTTCTTTGAGAGCATTTTAGGACACACGATTAAAGAAATGCTGTTATAAACTACAACAGCCAGGCAAAGAACTTCCAAAAACACCTCTTCTGTTATAAAAGGATACTTGGTCTAACTCTTTGTTGTTAGCAAAATAATGGAATTTCTTCATATTTCAGAAGACAGCACATAACCCTGGGTATTAGTAGGCCATGATCAAATGCAAACATCTACCACCAAGCGCTAGTGCTCATCAAGTATCTATTAGATCCTAATCCATGCTATTCAAGGCTTTCAGTATTATTAAGTCCTTGGTATATAGAACTATTTTGGCCATATCTACCTCTGCGGAGGTCAGCAATCTTTTACCTAAGTTAGTGTTATGAAATGTGACAAGCTGCACAGGAAAACAAACCTCTGCAGTTACACCTGTAACTCAGGTTACCCTTCAGTTTTATAGATACTGGCAATAAACAGCAGAATTCCAAGTCTCTAACTTTGTTTTAAAAGATCCTCAAAATGACACTTTACTGTTCTTTAAAGAAAAAATGTAAACCCCTTCCTTCCCTTGTGATGGTGTTTCACCCTGCCCCAGCCCTCCCCCTGCCCCAGCTTCTGAGAGCAGTTGCTGAAGAGGAGGAGGGGGGATCTTCGCTTTGGAGGGTGAAGTATGTTACAAATGAGATCTCCTACACAGAAGCCTAAAGGAATCCCCAAAGAGTGGAGGTAAGAAGTGCCTCAGTGCCATGCCACCTGCCTCAAGTTCACCGCTGGAAGGCCTGAAGAACAACCAAGCTGCAGCTTCTCCTTTCATGGGAAAAGGAGGCGACCGAGGAAAGAACGGCCTGAGTGTTGCTTTACCTTCAATGTACAAGACAGTGTGAACAATTCAAACACAGAATTTTGTCTCGAGCTTAAGAATACAAGGTAAGACTCAAAGATGGGAGGTCAAACTTATCTCCTCTTCTCTTTCTTTCTGCATCTGAGACACAAGTCCGAGGCTCCTCCAAACATCGCTAACCATCACAGCCTATTCTCCCCACAGTGTTAGAGACAACTTCAAAGGAGAAAATTATTTCTCTTTACAGCAAAATTTCCAAGCATTTGAGACCTATTTATATGCATAATTATGCACACATAATCACACAAAATGAAGTGTCATGCCTTAAATCACAAGTGGGAGACATCTAAGTGTCTCATTTCACTGCAGGTGAAGAACATTTTAATCATACTTCTCAGGCACTTAGGCAGTCTTCATCCAGCCCCCAAACTTCTGTGCAAATACAACTGCCCTATTCTCATGATTTTACTTACAGCAGTTACAAAGCTCTGTTTGCACTTCAGGGTAATGAAAACAGAGGTTAATTTATTCCTATCCATTTTTCATGCGCTGCCCAAGACCCAGGACAGCGTTCTCGCAGATGTCACCGGCCATTAGCCACACGCAGCACGCCGTGGTAGGACTCTGCATTTTCCAGCTTTCCTGCACTGCAGAAACCCCCCTGTGGTTTTACGCCAGCTGCTTCACCCTCGATCCGTGCAATAGTTACCACGCAGACCTTTACAGGCACTGTTACCACCTGCACTGCCAGGCACGCACAGCGTGTTAGTTTTACACCCAGCAGAACCACACCTCTGCAAAGCCCATCCTCACTCCTAAGGGCATTCCCATTAGTTGATGCTTCCAACCTGCCCTAAAAGCACAAGCCTTTGTGCAAGAGTATCCATGTTAATTTCTAGTAGAGTTTTAAAATTCAAATACCAGGGAAAGCTACCACAGAAATCAAGACAGTGCCACGCTATTTGTATTTAATTTAGAGATTTGAAACTTTGTAAGCATACCTCATGCTACTCAGGCAGACAGCTGAGCCCTGTCCTGTAAAATACTACTGAACACCTTTGGTAAACCCCCACATTTTTATCTCAATTTGAAAGTCTAAAAATACCTTGTCCCCAGTTCCTCTCAACCTGCAAAGCTGCACATTGCAGTGCTGAAGCCATTATTATTCCCAACAACCAACTGCAACACAAACTGACATGCAAGAGTCAGGTACAAACACCGGGCAGTAAAACACCCCTCTAACCAGCACTGACGAAAATCTCTTGACGTTAAATATTTACAAACCTACTGTTATTTCTAAATGAAAAGGAGTAATGTTACAAAACCTGTTAAGATCTTCAGAACAGCAAGCGCTAAAGAGGGTGAAGTTGTGTACACCTGCAAAGAAGAGAATATGAGCCGGTGAAACTGGCAGGCATGTGAGCTGGTCAAAAAAAAAAACCAAGGGAGGAAAAAAAAAGAAAACAACTGAGCAGAAAGATGTTTTGGGAATCTAATCAAATGTTGCCACCAAACACGTTACTGCTTTGGGATTGGTGACCAGCATGAGCACATCTGGTGACAGCTTAGAGAAAGCCCCAAGTAGCCCCTTCAGCGAATAAACACCATCAGAACGCAGCAATGGCCACTCAGCTCAGGAGCTTTGGGCCATTGATCGTTCCTGAAGACGCAAAAAAAAAAATCAGTGGGCAGGTGACCCAGTTGGAGAAAGTGAAATTCCCTCTCAAAGTGAGAGCTCTGTTTGTCATTTGGGTTTTACAACAGGGCTTCCACAACACACCAAGCTTCTTGGTACAACATTTAAAAGTACAAGCAGAGTTTCACTTACAATTCCCATAAAATCAAGTGTGACTTTTTTATTAAAGAGAAAGGCATTTCCAAAATCAATCACCATTTTAGTTTCAGAGGAAGCATCCAGCGCGACTGCTTCTTACAAACCCCTGAAAAGCACAGCCAGATGTGAGACATCTCTGAAGCAATTTTTCCTTGAATTAAAACACATTTTTAGAAAAGGATGAGTGATACGAAGATTTGCAACATCGGAGAATAAAAGCAGCCCACCGTTTTCCTCCTCATGTCTCAATGGAAGCACCAGACTAAAGCATGACTCTAGCACGATTTTTTCATTCTCTAATTCATGTGACTCTTCAAGCACGTCTCACCGATAACCAAACCCACGCGCTGCTGAAAGCAGGGGTAACGTTACTCTGAAACTTTTATCAGGTACAGAGTTAGTATAACCGCCACACTCCCGACCCAAGCGTCACAGCTGCTCCTGCGCCATCGTGCGAGCTCAGGCTCCTCAAGCCTTCAACTCCTTTTAACAGCTCCTGCTTCCCAACTCAAACCTCACCATTTACTAACACATCCACAATGAAAACTAAAACATCAAATTAAAGAAAAACAACAAACAAAATCAAACCCAGAAACCCAAGCAAAATCCCCAGCACCAAGAATGTCTAAAAGCTAACACCACAGATACAGGGGAAAGAAACAAGATGAAAAATAGGGAAAAAAAAAACCCAACAAAATTTGTCGATATTTATCAATTAAAATTAAATTTTACTCAAGCCTTTTCCTGCAAGTTTGGCAGTGTTTACTTCTAATTGTGTAAAATTAAGAACTGAAGAATACAGGAGTTACAGAAGACTAAAATGTGGGAGAAATGCTTTATAAGCAATCCTGAAAACTTAAACTATTAGAGGGTTGGCTTTTTTTTTTTTTTTTATTAAACCAGCTCTTTCTCAGTCCTTGCTGACTGGCATTTTTGTTCTCACCCACACCATGTATCAGCTACTCCAGTACCTCGCCCGGGATCCACATCAGGCCAACACATTACCTAGGTCACCCTATTCATCCTCCTAACAATGCTGGCACAGCAGCAGATCTCTTCCAGTCCTTTCCCATTTTCTCAGTGTCCTAAGATTGATTAGAAATCAATAAGGGAATTCTGCCAGGTATTTCAAACTCCGGGGACTGGGCAGGCCTATTTTTAGCAGCTCATTTTCCATTTATACTCAAAATGGGAAGTATCATATAACACGTTTCATGTACCTTATCCCTGAAAGTAAGTATTATTATTATTTAACACTCGCCTGCGTTGCACTAAGAGATCTTTAAAATATATAGGCTGGTGTGGGTCTGTCGTTCATCTTGGGGTTTGTTTTTTTCTTAAGCTCTGACACTAGGCGTTTTTCATAGCAATAAAACACACCAGCTACCATTTGTTCAATTGTCCTTGTACAGTATTCTCTTTCTATAAAATCCCACAGAAGGATTTTATGTTTTCCCTGATGATTTTTCTTAAAGGTCTGGTTTGCCCAACAGTCACCTGCAGTTTCTTCTCCTACTTATTCAGGGAAAGGACTCGGCAGTAACTGCCAGCTATGCACGGATCCTTCCTGGTCTGCACCCATCTGACTAGCACAGCGAGACCACATATTTTTGGCTTCCAGACACACAAGAAAAGTTCTGTCTCCTCTACCAGATAGAGCCAAGTAAGAAGCTTGATCATTTTTATTTTCTTGATACCTCCCTCAGCTGTTTCCTGAGTCTCTCCAGCCTCTGAGGCTCCACTGAGCATCAATCTAGTCAATGGTTAGGCTCATTTAAAAAAAAAAAATTATACAGAGAAGAGATGCAAGAATGGATACGGCCGTCAGTCTGAAAATAACTAACAGTGGTTAACTGGAGACATGAACCCAGAGAAAAGAGTTAAAGATGACAATTACAGGATTAATATACTGGAAGAGGGTACAGCAAAACACCAACTAGAACAAAACCCCACAAAACAGTATGGATATTTCATCACAGAAATAGACGCACTCCAGTCACAAGGCAATAACTTCTCATTTGAAGCTTTAACATTCCAATTAGTGCTCTAAAAGGTGCAGCAGAACAGAGGTATTTAAAAGCTGCCCCGTGTCACAAAGATGTGTTGAAGCCTTTCAAAACTAGATTTTAAAAGGTACTGAAAATCAATGTTAATGCTTCCAAAATATCAAAGGCTTGTAACTGGGAACGTATTTCAGGATAAAGTCAAAGTTCCGCCTAAAACAAACACAACTTTTTTTCCTTCCAAGACAAAAAGCAAGTATTTGGTACTCATTCTGCATTAACGTCTTTCTAACCCAAATACAATCTATTTTGTTTTCAACAAAAGTGGTTTTATGTGCACCCTGCCAACCAAAGCCTTTCTCAAGGGAGATGAAAGCTCATCACCATTGCCACTGCACAGCCAAGAACTGATTACATTTCACACAATAAAAATCCCCACCATGCACAAATTCTCTTAAATTAGCCCCATAAATTCAAGATAAACAGTACTTTAGACCTCAAATGCAAAGGCAACCTGGAAAGCAGTTTATGGGGCCAACCAAACCTTACTGTTACCAGGCCAAGTTTTAAATCTTTGCAAAAGCATGTGAGATGTTAAACAGGCTGAACCCCTGCCAGTAAAGCCCAAGCTTAGCAAAGCAAGAGGGAAGGGCAGCAGCGAGTTTTAGAGAACTGTTTTTTTTTTTAAATATACATCTTGGTTTGTGCTAGCAAAAAAAAAAATCCATTTATCCTGCCTGCTTGCTTGCTTCAAAATAAGTTGTTTCAGAAGAGCAATTACAACTAGAAAATAAATTCTGTACGGACAATGGTGACTTGTACATTGTGAAACGAAATGCCTATAGCACATGCAGGCAACAGACAACGGTACAATACCGACCCCTCTGTATTCAGTATAGAAAAGACTCCAAAAATCCTGGGCTTTACCTTCTAAAACAGGACAACCAATGTTGACGAGCAGTGGAAGGTGCTCTACTAAGAACATGCACCTACACGCATTTCTGTAGTGACTGTTAGCTCACTCTGACAGCAGAACATGATTATCGATACGTGCGAAGGACCAAGAAAATTAAACTAGGAAGAGTAAAAAGAGAGACAGAAAGACTTGTGCAGTTGAGACTCTCCCCAGCATTTACAGATCTGCGTAGGTGAAGACACAGATGAAACTTCCCACCTCTGGGGTGAGTTCTATTCCAAGCATTACCTGTTTGCAGAAAAACTAAGATTCAGTGTTTAATGATATCCCACTGCTTCGTCGTCCTGCATGTGCGTGTAATGGCAGCTCAGACTGAACGAAGCACGAGACCTACACCATCCAGCAGCACCCTTGTGTGACAGACTAAATCCAAGGAGCAGTGAAGAACCTTTTAAAAACTAAGTTCCAGCCCTCTTCAGTTGGCACTTCAGAATTCCAAGCAGCACGTACACGCTTTGCTTTCAGGTCCATCCCAGGCACGGATCTGTGCCACTTTACACTCTGCCATTCGGGGTTTTAAAGAAGAGCTGCTCGACTCCCAGTCTGCAGCTGAGCTAGCAGCCTTCGTACAAGCAGGGAGCTCTGTTTGCTCAGCCTGCCCCTTCCACAAACCGCCGTTCCACGCAGGCAAATCCACACCCCGCGTTCTGACGCAAAGCACTAACGGTTTTTCTTCAGTCTATTAAAAATTCTATCTTCAGCTGCAGAATTCTTTTTTTTTTCCCCAAGACCTTTTACGGACCATAGATAATGCAGTATGTTTACTGTAAAGTTTCCTGTACTGTAATTCCGCTGAAAACCAACACAGAAACAGTAGTGCAGGGAAGTGACTGGGAAGGGAACTGCCAGCTCGCTGCCTGATGCTCGCTGCAAGCAAAGTTTTAAAGACAAACTCATTCCTTACCTAGATTAAGAGTAGCTGCTATGCAAGTAAACAACATGAAGTTTTAATTACCTCTGTTTCATTAGGTGACTACAAAAATGTTACTTTTTTTACACACAGTATCTTTCTGAAGTGACAATGTTACTTGAAAAAATACATTAAACCTGGAGTCAACTATTCCGTATTAATCCAGGCACAACCTGGTGAATAATTAGATTTAGGATGCGAGTATCAGGCTTAATTTCATCTCTGTTAAGCAGCTGAAGAACATCTACAATTCAAGTTGCAAGTCTTATTTTTCTTTCTTATCTTCTAGTAGCCCAGAAAAATGGTCATTCTAGAAGGACCTCATCTGAGCACTTGTTCAGAGGTCGGACTGCCACAGTAACATGTCACAGGAGTGTTGTGGGGTTTTTCTCCTTTAGAATTCACAAATCAAAAATAGTTGAAGTATAATCTTAATGGATTGCAACAGCACAGGTTTCTAAGAAAACACAGAGGGATTAAACAAATGGGATTAAAAAACTGACAAAAGGATATTCTTAAAGATCGTTAAAATACTGCTTGTCAACCTCAATCTAAAAAAAGGAGTTTTGTTTACCTAGCAGACAGGAATACAGTATTCTTGCTTGTTTCCTAAATATTTTAGTATATGTATTTATACTTTGGTCATTGCTTGTTTACTAAATACTTCAATAGCTGCTCACCTGACACAAACAATGTAAAACAATATAAACAGTGGATTTAGAAAACAAAAACCAAACACTGAATACATTTTTAAAAGAAACAAAACCAAAGGAGTCTGGATTAGTAACACCTACTAGCTAGAATATTTGATATATCAATAGTAAGCAACATTTTACTACAGTCATGCAGTTAGAAGAAAATATCTTCATGGCAGTTTCGTAGGACATCAGGTAATTTCAGTGAATACTAATCAATAGAACATTCAGACTGAAAAAAGCGTGATGTTGATTTGAGGATGTATAATTACTGCTGTGATTTTTAAAAGCTTTTATTTAACAACTATTTTTTAAAATCCAATAGAACTTCAAAGCTGGACATTGCCAGAGTTAACCCCAAATTCAGCTCAACTCTAAATTACTATTTTACCAATATTTTATCATTAATGTCATTGCTCTCTAAAATAAAGCAATTTCTCAGGACTAAGCCTGTGCTCCCTGCTTAGGGTGGCAAAGGAGTATTCTCCAACAGAGCAAAAGTTAGACGGAGAAAGCACAGCACCTGCATCCTACTTCCAATTCTGCTATGAAAATCCCAGCTCAGCTTTAACACCCAGCTGCCCCACACATGAAATAAGGGTACTTACTTTTCTCTGACAAGCTTTATGTAGTTAGACATGAGCACTACTCTATTCCAGAGTTATATATTGCCACTTAGGAGTTCAGCACACACAAAACCGGGCATTTACCATCATCACCTATATTTCATTGTGCCACAACCTAAAATAATGAGTTTTAGTGAGACTCTATGGCAATTAACATCACGCCTGATATTTTTCAAGTTCACGAAGCTCTTCTATACACATTACCTAATACACACAATCTTGTAATTCTTTTTCCGCGCTTCACTGGCTTTTATACCCACACGTGGTATCGTTCTCCTGTTTAAGCCCAAATCATGCAATCAGCTCCACAGGAAAATGTTTCAATGAAGCTGCAGCGTAGAAACCCCTGGGATGTGTGCTCGGGGGTCTCGCACAAATCAGTTTACAAGATAAAAGATGCGGATGGTACAGTCTAGAGGGCTTGCTTTGTAATCTGGCTAACACGACGGAGCCATGCTTGGAGGGATCTGGAGGATACTTAAGACAGATCAAGCTACCGAAATGAAGTACAGCAGAAACACAAGATTAATAGCAGTGTCTAATTCTAGGGATGACCTACAGGCTGGATACAAACTCAGTTTGATAAGAAAACACTTCTCTATTTCTAGCTTGAATATGCAGTCTAAAATCAACAGAAAGGCCAAAGGGTCAGCAGTTTAATCCCGACTAAATCATGACTGTCATTAAAAATTCTAGTGATAAATGTTTCCAATCTATTTGGACTATTAAGAAATAAATAGCTGAACTACAGCCATTTCTCCTCCTCTGTTTGTCAGACAAAAGAAAAGAAGGAATGGATGACGTTTGGTTTTCTTTTTTCAATCGAAAGTATTAAAAAAGACAAACGAATAGAATGACAAAAGAACATCTGGAAATTACTTATGTTCATTTTTCAAACAAGCAAGTTTCAATTTAATGCTATCTCTTCAAACAACTCCGTTTAGGCAGACAGTGTTACTGTACAAAAATCAAGGTGATTACCGCCAAACCCAGAAACAATCGCACAAGAACGGGAGGGACGCAATCCCTGTATCACCCAAATAACGCAGGCCTTCCTCCACGAGCAAATACACTGACATTTTGCCACTTCGGTCCAAACCCTGCCTGTCCTCACCATGACAGCGCCGTGAAGCCCAAGCGGTCCCTGCACGCCCGTTACTACGGCGCAGGGATGCTCGGCACTACCCAGCGCCGGTACCCGTGGCCGAGGAGCCGCCGGCGGAGCCGCCCGCAATCCCCACAGCCCTGCCAGGCCACCGCGCCCGCACCAGCTCCGCCGTGCAGGACGGAAAACCGCCTCTCCCCGCCAGTAA
>VZZY01012634.1:12396-25543 GCA_013400335.1 Eurystomus gularis | reverse complement strand
GCAATTTGAGGCCATTTCCTCTTGTCCTATTGATTGTTACATGGGAGAACAGACGGATTCCCACCTTGCTATAACCTCCTTTGAAGAAGTTGTAGAGAGCAATAAGGTCTCCCCTCAACCTCCTTTACTCAGTACCCTAATACAACTAAGATATTAGAATATTTTTAACAAGAACCAATTTAACTGGCCATTTTCGTCAATTTGGGATTATATCAGAAACTTTATTTAAGGGATTGATTCTAAAATGCCACTTCAGGACACAGAGAGAACTGGATTTAAAAGCTTTCACTACTGCAGAATCCAGGATGCAGATCAGTTTCAGCTCTGGAGGGGGCAATGGAACCTTTGACTCTGCTACATCAGAGATTCCCTGTGTTAAAAATATACATATATATATATATAATTGTGCCTGGGATTCGTGGTCGTTCAAATAAGGTCTTTATTTTCTCCCTCTCTCTGCTAGTACACACTTAAAATTCTCTCTACAGAGCAACGTGCTTTATTTCAAGCTTTGTTATGCTTGTTTTGTAGTAGCTGAATTAAAAAACAACACAACACAAAACCAAAACTACAAACACCAAAGCCCAACAGTACTACAGTGAAACAGAACACTTAAATAAGGTCTACTGTCAGCCATTTTAAAAAGAGGTAATTACATGCAAACAATTTCATTACATGCAATAATTTATTATTTATTGTGGTGTTGGAAGGTCACTTGATCCATGTGAAATGCAATATAGAAGCCAGCATAGTAATAATTAATATTTAATATTAATTTTCATTGTTTCAGCACACTTTCAATGGCATTTTGTACAGTAGATTATTTTACCACAGTAAAAAATTTTCTGTGCAAGTATACATGTATACAGAACAGTTAGAGGCAATGGAGCGTTTGCTGTCTGCACACAATGCAAAATATTTTGTTAAAACTTTGAAGTACCATTATGTTAAGTGAAATGTATTATGATGCAAAGATTAAAATGCATTTTCAATTGACTCACATTTCCAATTAAATTTATGGGCAGCAGAGACATAATGATATTATCCACAAAATTGTACCAGATATGATAATAGCACTCAATTGCATCTGTGTTGTAAAAAGTATAACAGTAGTGCACTATAACTGGCTCTAATTACCTCCTATCCTTTAGAGAGTGGCAGATGGCCAACGAAATGTGGATATAAAACCAGAATATAATCAGATTAAGGGAGATGAAGCTGTTATTGGCTTTTAGTTATGTAAATTAAGAACTTTACTCAAGTTATTTAGTCATCCTGAGGAGTGCAAACATTCATTTGGAAAACTAATAATACAGTGCTTACTATGATTAGAACACCCAACTGTACTTTATAGTCCTTGTGATAGAAACATCTTGAAATATATTACGTTTGTAGTGAGAATGACTTTTGTTTATTTATTTTACAAGAAATCTCCGAAGAAAACCTAGTACAGATGACAGCAATCGGCACAGTGGTGAATCTGTAGGAAACTCTCCTCTAAATTGGTTCTCTTTTGCTTTGCCTTTCAGACCTGCTTTGAGTCAATATCTTGCACACAGATGTACTCAACTACTAGAAATAGTCTTTCAGATGAAGCACAAATGGAGGTCCTGATCACTTGTGGTCTCTTGAGATGGAACAGTACATTTGAAAGGATAGCAGTGTTTGCTCATATCCCACCAGGATTCCTTAGCTGCTAGGCTAAGCAAATATAAGGCCTATTTTCTCCATAAATATTTGACTGAAGTATAAAATGAACTATGATTTGTACTGTGCCCATGACTATATTGCATCTACTTCATACAAACATGATTATTTCCTACCACGGGTACTCACTGAAAGAACTGTTTTCACTTGGGTTTTGCCACGGGGAAAAAGCCTCCATTATGCTAATTTCTAAAAGGCTGTGTTACTTAACCACATGAGTCACTCAAGAATAATTGCATTTCATTATTTATCTGATGGACTGATATGTCATAAACTGTGACTTACAGAGGTGTGTAATCTACAAGCAATCCATACAAGAATAATTTGATAAGATATTTTGCATGACAAAACCTCAAAAGTATTGTTAGTTCATGTTCATTCCAATGTGGAAGAAATTAAACTTCTGACATAACTGCCTCTAACACTGAACATTGTGGGAGATGAGAGAGATAGGGGATTGCAAACAAGGACAAGGGAAGAAGCAGAGGGTTTTAGCCCCCAAAGACATAGCAGGGTCTATTAAGGTTCACTGTGCAAGTTTCCATTGATTTTGCAAAGTGCTAAAATACTGCAGGTTGTAACATTAAAAAAAAATCCTAAGTAAGACAATTTGTTACTATTGTCTTGGCTACTGCAAGTACAATTATCCTCCTTCACAGTCATATTGACAAACCTCCAAAAGGAAACATTACTTTTAATCTTTAGGACTCTATACCATCATATTATGTTTTTTGTGCAATAATAAACACGATTACATTTTAAGAATCTTTTTAGTCTTTGTCTTCTTATCAAATTGCTTCAGATCAACACTTCAGTCAATTTTCAGGTTTTTTTTTTTTTCCTTTTCTAACTTCTACTCTGCTTCTTTGCACAAATAAGTGAGCAGGTTTCCAGATAGCTACTGTATGTTTAAAATCGAGCTCCAAAATTTACAGCAATAATCTCAGCAAAGGTGAGGCAGAAATTGTCCTGATGCACAGATATTCTTTCTTCTCTATCTTTTGTATATGACAAAAGATGACAGGATTTGAAGCCTTCCACTCTACCTCTCACTTCTTTAGAGACTTTATTTTTTTTCTAAAATTTTTTTCTAAAATTTTGTTTCTGAACTTCCAAAACCTATGGGAAAGGCCAGATTCAGACCCCATATTTGGAGGAGGTCTCTAGGTCTTCGGTAGGACAGAGAAAACAATCTAATATTATTATATCTAAACCTTGGTATGTTTAGATTCAAATCAAGACCAAAACATTGCAGTCCATGTTGTAGTCTAGGATAACTCAAGAAGATTTTACTGGGATTTATAAAATCAGAGAGACATCTTTTGTAGCCACAGGATAACATACCTCTTATCTTAAGTACCATCTATTTGAAACGCTATTCCTGCTCTCTTCCTTTCAGGTTAGCAAAATGATTGTTTTGCTGACACCAAAAGGTAGAAGTAAGAAAGGTACCATGTGTCCCTGTGCAAGCAGAGAACAGCAAAGTGATTTGTGACCTGCTTTTGATATATTTGTTTGAATCTGCGTGCACAGTTTTTATATGATTGGTAGGCAAAAGGGAAGAAAAAAAGAGTAAGTGTTCAGTAGGTCAACTATTGATGTAACAGTCTGAGCAAGCACCTGCAAAATTCACTACGATAATTTATCTGCATGGGTCAATGGCTATTGACTGTCTGAAAATAAAGGTCAATCTCAGTGATAGATTTCAATACCATAGCTATGAACATAAATTAATAAACGCAGCACAGAAGTGGGTTTTGACTCTGGTGGAAAGGACAGATAATCAATATCCTTGTGTCCTTGCCCAGGCTGAACTTTGTACTTGGATTATGCTAATTAAAGCCTAAATAAAGTGCTGATGCTTTCATATAATTAAGAAATGGAGGAAAATAATAAAGTGATAAGTGGCTTTTGTTGGCCATTGCAGGCTGAAATGAGCAAATAAAACACCTAAGCCATCCAAGAAAAGCAACATTTTGGTTTTTTGCAAGCACCTTCTCCTGTCCCAGATACTATTTCTACTATATGCTTGCCATAAGAGTAAATTCAGCACTTTACACTGCAAACAAATATGGACAAGCAGTTTCGATAATTTTTTGTACAAGAGCCCAGAACGTTTGAACTGTTATTTGTTTGTTTTTTTCAGACAGGTGGACAAGCCATAAAGGTCCACTCATCCCTGGATGTTTCATCCAGACTCAGCATTTTTTCAGATGTTTGAAGGTCCCCTTTAGATAGAAGCAAAAGCACAGATTCCTGGTAGCCTGGAAAAACTAGCCACTTGATTTGGTAGGAGTAGGATGCAAATGTAGCAGCTCCCCTCTCCACATGTGCTGTTGAAAATGTCAGGAGGATGGGAATAGGACCATGAAACTGAGGCAGGGCTCAAGCAGTGTGGCCTTAAGCAACCATAAAATCGTGGATGTATCCGAAGATGCAAACTGCAAAGGAATTAAGCTAAATATGCATTTCATCATGTGTAACCTGTTGTTCTGTGAAACGATTGAATTTCAATCCCTTGATGCAATGACTTGCACAACAAGTATTCTATTATGCTGTTTGACTTCTCTATCTGGTCATTGCAAGAGTTGGCTACATTAGTGAGGTATTTCATTAAATATGCGGCATTAATATTACAGCCATATAATGAAACCAGTTATTAAGTGAAATGACTAAAATTTCCGTTCATTTAGAGAACTGTTAATTTTCTGAAATCATATGTAGAACTCTATGAGTGAAGGGGTGAGCACAAAGACTACACAGTACTATAAATATGTATAGTAGGAGTAGTTTTACCTCTCTTTTTAAGTTACCAATTCCAAATAACCAGGAGGTTATTTGTAGGTATTTTACATATTATCTACCTATTATTATCCATATTTTCCTGTTATGAAGAAAAGCTTTTGCCAATTCTCAAACTGCTTAGGTGCTTATGTTTACATCAGAACAGTAACATAGTTATTTTCTTTTAAAAATATTTAAAATTACCTTGAATGCACAATAAGCAGTTTCATTGCGTACAAATACCTAAACTGCAGATTCTTAGATAATTCCAGATGAATCAGGCTTTCAAAATTGTAAACTCAGTTCTATACCTACACATGAAAGCACACGGAAAATGCCAGGTGCTATTAAATTTTTGTTTCCCTTCAAAGAGTTTATAATGTGGACACACTTGGATAAGCCTGCATCTAGGTTGTAGCCACATACCACTTGACAATAACCAGGCAGTTAATGTGCTCAAACTACTATTTGTTACACAAAACAAGGCCATTTTACACTTGCATTATGTTCCCTCTTGGTTTCATGCACTTTTCCTTTCACTGTACAAAAGTTGGCATCTTTTTCTGAGGCACAGAACAATGCCTGTTGTAAAGAAAATAGCCACTTAAGAAGTGCTGTCAGAGACATGTAAATAATAGTGAATGTGTAGCAAATCAGAAGCATAGCAGTTAACTATTTCTCTTCAATCCTTTTCTTCTTCCCTCATCTCTTATATTAAAGCTTTTTAACTTTGTTTTTTCCTCCCTTTTCAACTGAATGACTGCAACAAGTTAATTGGCCTCCTAGTGGCTCTATCAGTAAATGAGTTTTAATTCAGTTTCTTAAACAAAAAGCATTTCTTAGCAACTTGTTCAGGATACTCCTTTCCTTCCAAAATGGATTGAATTGTTACTAAACCATAAACATGGATATTATCACCTAAGTTGAATGTAACAGGACAAAATGGTTTTTCTGCTGTATTTTTTTCTGTGCTAAATTTAGCTGAATTTTACCTTTAAGCTCAGTTTAAAATTAAAGATTCAGATTTTCCAAACTTTTTTCAATTTTCTTTTTCATTGGAACTAGAGGTCACATTTAAACTGAGTTTCTTAATAGTTTACGTTGTTTCTGAAAAGAGCTTAGTCTCAAAAGACTTTTTGCTTCACAGGCAGTAATTTCAATTTTCAAATGAGCTTTTTAATCCTTGCCACTTTATAACTGACTATTTCCCCTAAAGCATGAAGATGACCTACAGTGCATATGAACTGTAAAACCTTTAGCTTCTTCATATTAACCTGTAAGGTTAGATCTAAGTTTGTGCTTAGAGACTTAAAAAAATTCTTAATTATTTGTCTTTACAGTTACCTGAATTTAAAATTCAAAGTTTATTTAGGTGCTCTTTAGTATTTGCTGTTTCTTCCTCCTGTCAAGTGACTGTACATATATTAAGGTATATGTTAAAGTCTAAGTACAACACAGTATTACTTATATGTATGCAATGTACCTCATACTTCATCATTTCCCTATTTCCATCAAGTAGACTGACAGCATTCACAATAGCTAAAGCTGCAGAAGCATACTTGATTTCTTAGTTCTGTGACCAGTTTTCCCACCCACTCACTCAAGATACTTCTTATCAGCTAAATCACTTATATCTTCTACCTTCCCATCAATCTGCTGAATAGGAAGAGAGTTCAAATCAATTAACAATTTAATTTCACTGTAAATAAAGGTTTTTAGGTGTCTTAATAATCTTTTCTCCTGTCTCTTCTCCTTCCTCCTCTGTCTCTTCTCATACATTTCCCAAAATTCATTTTGAAGGTGTCAAAATCAAAGTTGAGTCTTTTCAAGTATTCTCCTCTATAAATAGCCCAAACTACCTTTGAGCTATACACCAATCTGTGGGTTGCACTGGCTTCCTAGTAAAATCTGTAAGTTGGTACACATATTTCATTTAAATAAATATATCTGCAGCCTTAAATATTGCACAGTCATTACACGGTATAAAATCAAATTAAAGCAAAATTCCTAACCCAATGGTAGACTTTCCATCACATAATACTTAGGTGTCAGTAGTATTAAGAAGACCAGTTACAGTATAAATAATGGCTATTGATTTTCCAGTCATTTAGATCAGGTACCTGACTGCAGAGCACTCCTGGCCCACTTTCCAATGCAGGAGCTCAGTTCTTATTCAGGTGTGGGGTCAGACCCCAGCTAAGGCAGACAGCCAGGGTATTGGGCACAACAGTTAAGAAGAAACTTACCTTTGTGTACATGTTGTAAATCAAGTATTAAAAGTTGCAGAGATTTATGTATAGTTTTAATCTAAAAGCACTTTTCTCTTTAAAATGACTTGACATTTTTTAAAGCTAATTAAGCACAATTAAATCATAGATTATTTTACTCTTCCTAATATTTGGAGCCCACCTTTCTTTTCAAATATACTTAGTATCTTAACTGATTAAATAATGATTATGGAATGTGAATAGATAGGTAGAGTGATTCTACCTACATCTCCATCATAATGACTCCAAACCAAACAATGTTACTGTAACTCTCATAGCTAAATTCAGTGGTAATTAAAGACATTTCAAGTGGTATATGCAGACACTCTGGAGGTGTCAGTTATATACTTACTATTCTCTTTATCATTAAAACCTTTCAACTGTTTAATACTGAGTACTTCTTTTTCACAAGCACAATGAAGCTCCGCTGCCATTGGTTTTATTAGGTAGACTGAGTATGCATTCATGCTGGAAACGATTCAAGTTAACACCCCTAAACACTTCAGTCTTCATAATCTCTTAATTAATTTCCACATTAACAAATTAAATTTTACCTAAAGTTGTTACAACCTATTCCTTGAAATTACCTTCAAGATGGAGTGGTGTACATTGAGAGCCATAATTTCAGTCCAGACATCAGTGGCAAAATTTTCAGCATGATCCTAGCAGCACATCTCTGCAAGAGCACTTCAGGATTTAGATGAGGTTTTGAATGGGGTTTTTGGATGCTGGAAACCTGCTTCATGCTTGTCAGACAAACATCTTCACTCTGCTTTAATTGATTTTTTGCATTATTTCCTTTGAATGTCTTTTCAGACTTACCGAGGGGTCGTGCCAGGGCCATACCCATGGCCTGGGATGTGCACTCAGCCTCTCTTGGTGGTCAGGCAGACAGTCAACTTGGGAGCAGGGTCCAGTTCCTTGGGCTGAGCAGCCAGAGGCTTATTGCTTCTCATGTGTCTTTGGCCAGAGGAGACAGCTTGCATCAGGTTTTGAGATGGCCTATTTCTTATTTTTTAATGCCCTTCGCTTAACTACATTAACTTATGTTCATTCATTTCAGTTTGTGCTCACCATAATTTAAACAAGTACTGAAATTAATGATTTAACGCCATCTAAGTATTAATTTGGCCAACCAGTGGGCTATTTTAGTGCCTCTCAAATAGTTAGAAGCATGAACACCAATATTGGTGTTTAGCTTCTCCCACAGCTGGGGAAGGAACAGGGCAGTTACCTCCTGTGTGACTGTAAGTAAAAGGGAAAAAATGTATCTCGAGGCTTTAGATTAAGCCAGGTTTTGCTTTAGTGAAGATGGTGCTATTCTTCCCCAGAATAGCAAGCATGGCCTGTGTTGTGCTGATTCATTTTATGCTGCCATCAGTTGCCTGATAACACAGGCCAATGCTGAACTCAACAACATCCCCTCAGAAGTCTTCTTTCAAACAGTCCTGCCACAAATTCCTGTGGGCCCAGCTCCTTCACTGCCCACTGTGGTGCCAGCATCGCCTGCTGGACACAACAGACAGAGATGGCTCCCTCAGTGGCCCTTCACATGAAAGGCCATCACCAACAGAGCTCAGCAAGGTGTGACCAGCCCCAAGAGAAGCCACACAGAACAGGAAACTTTTCTAGCTGATCATCTCCTGGTTAAAGTAGCCCTGGCCTTGCCCACCACCCCAGTCACAACCACCTGGGTGAGCGTGGAACCACAAAGACACAGGTGGGCCAGGTTCTGCCTCTGGAACATGAAGCCAATAGGAAAACCAAAACATTCTGCTAGGTTGTGACTCATTCACAGGTCAACTCCAACTTGGGGCCCACAACTCAGGCCCCAGCACTTCAGCCTGCTGCCCAGTGCAGAAAGTCATAAGGTTGTTTCCTCCCCTTTTTGGAGGCAAAGCTGCTCCTATGAGAGTTCAAGTAGTGAGATTTTTATTGAGGCTTAGAGTGGGCAAAGGGGAGAAGTGCCTCAGACTCCTCCTTTAATCCTGGATACCTGGCATAGTGAGACCACATTCTCTCCAAAGACATTCTCTGAGAAGATAAAATACCAATCTAAAAAGAGGATATAACAATCAGCTGTATAATCTTAAACCAATTCAAGAAGTTCACAGTGACTTTTCATGTAAAATGTTTGCTTGATCCCATCCAGTAGCAGCTCAACTGTCCAATATTCTTTAAATCAGAACAGTTGTTAAAATGCACTTCCTCTCTTGTCAGGGGGAAGCAAGTCCAGTGACTCACTGTATGTGAGTCCAGGGACTTCCATATTTATCAAGTACTAATATATCTCTATAAAGTAGACACATGCTGTAGGTGAAAAGATACCACTATCAGCATGCCAGCCAAACAAACCAAACCTGGCATACAAGTCCAGGTGGGTTGTGATTCCTTTTTGGTACAATGTGTTCAGCAAACTAGGGTACTCTGAAGATGCTGCACATCCCACTCAGAGAGGTGCCAGAAATAACCAGGCTTTTTAAGGCTCTATGGGCATCAAAAATACAGGGGAATCTTAAACCGACTCATAGTGTTAATTAAGTGGAGCTTGTCAGGTATTTTCTGCCAAAACATTTTTAATAGAGTTGACAGAACTGGTTACAGGAAAAGATGACTTTTAATGAGTCTCTAGATTATACAGGGATGAAAAAAAAAACCACCAACAAACCAAATGTCCCCAGAATCTCAGTTTCAAAAGGAAATATTTTATTTTCCTATGACTTATTTAAAAGGAAATACTTTATTTTCCTGTGATGTCCTGTTGTCCTGTCTAGATATTTCAGCACATTAATACTGGAAATAAAAAAAGGAAAAATATTTCAAAACCAGAACACTACTACTACTACTACTACNCTTCTTCTTCTTCTTATTATTATTATTATTATTATTATTATTATTATTATTATTTCAGAAATATTTTCAAGTCCTTAACCCTTAAAAGACACTCCTGGAAGGAAAAAAAACTCCTTAGCCACCAATAAGTCACATTATTAGGCACATGGATATTTCACGTGAAATGAAAGCATGTGAAGGATGCCAAAAATCTAGCAAGAATAAAGATTCTCCTTAGCCTCTCTGTAGTGCCCCAGTATTATTTTGATAGTGGGGGGTTTTTGTATGCTGCCTGGTTGTACTCATTTTTGCTCAAGTGTTTGATCTTTCTTCTTTCCCTTCTTTCACCATCTCTGTTCTCCTCAGCCTTTTCCCTCTATTATTGCCAGTATGTGGAACAAAGATGACCCCCCCAAGGGCCCATGTGGCAGTGGACACAGTAAGATGGATTGAAACATCCTTCTTTTGAGGGAGAGACGGGGTGAGGGGACAACAGAGTAAAGCTGGTACAAACCCCCTACCAGGTTCAGATTCTGCTCTTCATGATTTCACAGGTGTAGCAAAGAACCCAGCAGGAAGGCCAGACCTTCTTCCCTCATAAGTGTGCCAGAAGTCAAGGAGATCTTTCTGGGCAAGATACAGACTGGTGTTTATTTCCTTAAGACAAGGACTACAGAGAAAAGAGAAGATGCAGGAAAAGGATGAGGCATTTCTTGCTCCAAGGACAGATGCAGAGATTTTCAGTCTTGTTTTATTGGCACTTCATATAGCACGAGACAATGTCATAAATTTCACAACCTATTCTCAAATTGTCCTCATAGGTACTGTGGTGGAAATCAGACCTGTGGTTTAAGATCATAAAGTCCAAAAGAAAGTCTCTCAGGAACTTCAGTTTTACTACTTGGTGACTTTCTTTTTCTCTTTCTGTACATCAATCTTTCTTTTTCTACTGCTGAGAAAGATACAGAAAATGAATGTATATATTCTCAAGCCTTAAGATCTTTATGATTGAAGGATGGCTGCAGATGGAGGCACAAAATACACTCAGCATACAGGATTGGCAGTGTGCGATATTTGCTTCATGCCATAGCGTCAGTACACAGCAACACTGCAAAGGAGTGAATCGATACCGGCTGCTATTGATGTGAGGTCTTTTGAGATTACATTCAACGCATTCATGACTCCCCTACATCCCAACTTTGAGAAGATTAGATGTAAATTTTCTCTTTATCTGCTAGAAGTTTACAGAAGTTCCTTTTCTTACTTCTTTTACAGGTTGCTTGCAGACATTATTCACAGAGCAACAAAGCAAACTGTAAGAAAACAGCTAAGGTTTAAAAACTTTAACAGAGAAAGGAAAACTTGATGCTGTATAGAAAGCAGTGCTAACATTTCATTTTTTAAACCAAATTTGCCCAAAGCAAGCTAGCACTGGCGTTACACGCCTGCAAGAAGAACCTGGAGTGTCCAGAAGGAACAGAGAGGAGGGTATTCAAAAACAGCGCCCTGCACGCTTCCCACAATCCCATAACGAGTTAGGAGGGCGTTTCCAGATGTAAAATTGCCAGGTTTCCTTCCACCTGCAGCCGGATGAATCTTGTTAGCGTGAACTGCCTCTGCCACCATGTGGGGCCTTGCAGGAAGTGCAGGAGAGCCCTATAACCGGCAACCAGCATCCCTGCACTAAGCATTTCCTTTTAAATGAAGAAACTGGTCAGTATTGCAATTCTCTGCCGGCCCGACTGCCTGCAGGGAATTACCCCAAATGACACGCAGCCAAAGAAGATTAATATTTTCAGTTTTATTTATCAATGGATTAGATTAAAAAAAATATGCACCACCAAATTCCCAAAACTGCTAAATTTGAGTATGCACAAACTTTGTGACAGTTCTAATCTGGAACTATGTATTTGTCACAGACACTCATATCCTTCATAAATCACTGTAATGAACAACAAGGAGAGTGTTTTTCCAATAAAATACACATAACTTTAAACGGTGAAGGAGGAACTGTCAGCAGACACTCACTGCACAAATGCATTAATTAAAAGCTGTTTAGCCTGCTGGGAAACTGTCTTGATGCAGGCAGCTGCAAGCAATACCAGGACCATGAGCATATATTTCTTAAACCATCCAAGGGCTAGATGTAGTCATAGTCCAAGTTACAGAAACAAAATGCAGACACTAAAAAAACAGATTAATTTTTATGGACTAGAATATTCATACAAAAAAGAAAAGAGCATCTTGACACTGAGTATGGTGTGAACCCTTTTGGACGCCTATTTCCTATGCATTGTTGCAGACACACAACTTTTCTAAGCAATGCAAACACATAATTTAAAAAGAGAGAGTTTGTCACAAATATAATTCCAAAATTATTCCAGTGTCTTGTATTCAAGCTATCAGAAAGATTTCTGCACCCATCACATACTCAGTAATGGAGCTAGTTGGAAAAGAAGTGGGTGTAGAAGGGAGATGTGTGCATGTTAGTATTACCACTGTTTATTTCTGTTCCTTTCTCTTTTTTTCTCCTCTAGCTCATTCAAAATGCAGACCATTTTATGCCTTAGAACAAAGCAAAGATCTCAAGCGCTTCATAAGACTAATGCAACTACCTAAAACATAGGGAAAAACAATAATAAATTGTGTTAATTGTTGCTCCTAGTACTGTATATTCATGTATGTAAATATGTACATATACAAATGTGTACATATATGAATGACTACATGCTTTTATATACTGCTGCTTACACCCACAAGAAAGGGAACCTGTATTCTAAGATCTTCTTAGCTCCTCTATGGGAAGAGCTGTCATTGTAATATCTACCAATAGGATAGCAGTTGGTTCCAGGAAGGCCAAGGGTTAAAGATTATTGACAGTATTGTCTGATGCAGATAAAGTCCTCAATTCCCAAGCTGGTCCTGCAGAAGACAAGGGAGGGTGGAATTAGGGACAACACTACTGTCCTGAAGTTTTCCAGCATCACGACAGCAAATATTTTGATCCAGACTTAGGGCAAATGAGTTCCCGTGAAATCTGATTATCATTGAAATAATAGGCTCACTCTCCCCGTATGAGTTACATATATTTTACAAAAGTTGAGAGGTGCATAAATATCACTATATTGTAGCTGTCATTATGTCTTCCTTAACTTGGATGACATTTCAATAATACTATTAATATTCTTCTGTATCTGACTCCTTACGCAACAGCCCATCTTTATATGGCTAACCTTTAACATCTTGACTTGGTGTTTTCTGTGAAGCATTTGAGGATATCTTATTAGGTACTGTATTGGGTCTGGCTGAGCTGATTTTCCCCATAGCAGCCATCATGGTGCAGTGTTCTGTGCTGGGAGCTAGAAGGGTGTTGATAATACACCTGTGTTGTGACTACTGCTGAGCAGTGCTCGCACAGCACCAAGGCTCTTCCCAACATTCCCCCCACAGTGGGCAAGATCTTGGGAGGGGACACAACCAGGACAACTGACCCAAACTGACCAAAGGGATATTCCATATCATATGACATCAGGTCAGCTATAAAGCTAGGGAAAAGG
>VZZY01012630.1:466813-619401 GCA_013400335.1 Eurystomus gularis | reverse complement strand
TTTAACTTAATTTAATTTAATTTTATTATTATTATTAGGCAGATATATTCAGCAAGATTAAAATATGTATAAAAATCATACCTTTAAAAGCTATGAAAAATTGAAGGACATTAGAAAATTCAAAAAGGTTTAAACTGCAACATTAGTTCCTGATCTATTCTGTTTTGTTTATAAGTTTTATTTCAGACATTAGTAAGAAAGATTTTTAAAAACATGTGCGTGAGAATGTGATCACCAATATACCCAGTTACAACATTAAGTTAAAGAACAAGTTTTCCATTCTTAAGCATTTGGGATAGTCATTCAATATCAATAAAACCACACAATTATTAAATTAATATTGACTTTGAGTTGTGCTTTAAAAAAATAAACACAGCATTTGATATGAGAGTTCAGAAAAGGAAATATCATGGTTGACAACACAAAGTAACGTAAGTTCAACATGAAGTAACCTCATCAGACCTCTGACAACTGAGCCATGATGTGATTAAGGGGGATTCTTGTCCATCTTCACACATCTTTGTGACCTCAATGCAATGCAATGCCTTTCTAGAGCTGAATGATACACACGTTCAAACAATCCCTTCATGCAACCAATCTACATCTCCCTTTTTTTCTCTTTGAGTCCAGCTCTAATTCAAAGTTGTACTTCAGAAAAGAATACACAGGATAAAGAGACCCATTTAAATTTATTTTAGAAAATGCTGTAGTTCTTTTGCATTCAGAATCAATTTGAGTCTCAAAGGTCTGCAGGATATAATTTGTTACAGAAAAGTTGTGTTGATTAGTTTTGCTGCTTGTGATATATTAAATATTTTTCCTCCCACAGGTTCAAGCTGCTTAAATGAAATGAGTACCAATAGGAACTGCTCATTTAAAATAACCTTCCTCCATTTTCCTTCATTGCATAGTAAATCTCCGCATATCAATATGACTTACATTCTGCTTCATGACTTAGCTTCTTCTAAAGAACTGTACCTAAAAAATGCACTCCTTCACCTATATTTTCTCCTTTCTCATGCAAAATTCTAAAGCCCAGTCAAATCCAGCTCTGTGAAGACTGGAATGAAAAAAGTCTTTCATTCCATTTAGTACTCTTATGTACAATTAACAGAAATCCTGCTGCATATCCTAAGTATCACACAGACCTCAGTTTTCCAACAAACTGATTAAAAATGGAGGCTTTTATGACTTTAGGGATTTAAATGGTAACTTTTAAAAATCTTTTGGAACCCTGAATCTTGTTTAACCTGAATATTCAAAATACTTCAAATATCACAGACATTCATGAAGGCTAAATATTTCGGAAAGCAATCTGGTAGAAGAACTCTATTTTTTGTTTGTCCCTCTTTCTCCCAAGAAACCCTGGCAGCTCAGTCATAAAAATGAGAGCCTGCTGGTTAAATATGATTGGCTGTCAGTCTTCTGTCTTCTTTCTGGAGCCCTCTGTATCCCTGCTCCATAGACTATACAGATAAACAGATCAGATTCACTTCTAGCTTTAGCTCTTGATAATCTTCAATTTAGATCAAACTAAAATGGGAAAAATATAAAAATAATTTGCATGTGCTAATCACTATTAGCAGTTCCCAGAGGAAATGCTTTTGATACAGTGCAACAGTCCAGGGGGAGACAGTTTAAATTTGCTCATGGGCAAAGCACAATTTTCATCCAAAACGCTTCAACGTTGAATGGCATTTTGCTTTTCTGCTGCTCATGGTTCCTTTAAGAAAATAAACAATCTTTATTGCATTAAATTTATTTCTAAACCAAAATGGATTCAAAAGCCAAAGAAAGTAAAAGAGCAACTGAAGCTCTGAAAAACGTTGCTTCTTGGTTTAGATACCAGTCACGATGATTTACTGCTCTTTGGTGAGAAAGAGGAAAAACTGAAACATTCCAGCAAATTGTACTGGGCAGAAAGAAAGTACTTGCTTCCAGGTGGAATATTAATCCAATCTGATATGTTGTCAAGTCTGTGGAGATCTAAAAAGAATACCATAAGAAAACATTCATCTGTCCTAAATTGATGCCAAAGGCTGTTTTATGAAGACACACTACAGCAGCATTTTCTTCATTGCTTATAAGTCTCTAAAAAGAATGAGACATTTTATCTAATGAGCAGTTATTAAATGAAAGGTGATGTGGTGATACTAATGATTTAAGAAAACATTGATATCAGTGCTCAAGGTTTAAACTGACTCACCTCTCTTTCCCTTATTGTAGAAGGAATTTCAGTAGGAGAAGGGCTAGTGAAGCAGTTAGTTCACTGCTCAGTTCACCTAGCAGCCTTTAATGCCAGCTCCTTTTGAGTTTTTATGGATGCCCATAATCTCGCTAAGATTTACATACTCTTAATTGCCATCAGCATGGGAGGAGCACATGGCAGTCTGCTACAACCTGCAACATTTACTTCTGAGGGCTAAACCCTCTACTAATGTAAACTGACTCAGTTCAACTCAGTTTCAAAACTCTTTTAGAGCTGATGCTGTGCGCCCTAGAAAAGGAGACTCGTATGCATTATGGCAAAGCTACCCTGATTTTCCTAGTACCTAGTAAAAGGCACAAAAGTTTCAGAAGTGTGCTTGTGATTGAACCTCTTTAACCAGTTCTGTGTTCAAGTACTTGCACGTAAAAACTTAAAAGTATACTGAATTGTGTCATTTTCACATTCCCTTAAGTATTTATTTTGTTCTAAATACTATAAAGTACAATCATCATTTGTTCACATTTTGTATTCACCCAGGAAACTGAGACAAGCCTATTAGTAAAGTTCATATTTAGGCCTAGAACCTTCTTCTTCCATAAATCAGGAAGGAATAGCAACATTACAATCAGCTGCAATACAGCTGTTTATTTTGTCACATTACTGTAAGACCATACTGTGATTTATGTTATATAAAACATAGGGAATGTTTGCATTAAAACCAAAATGTAAAAAATCTCAAATAGCAGCGGTTTTTATTAAAAAAAAAAAAGTCCAAACCTCAAACCACAAGTGTCACTTACGCAGAAATGAAACAGGATGGCAATGGAACTAAACAAAGATTTATAAGGCAGGTGATCTGGAATCTTTCTATCTACCACCAACCGTCCCCCTACAAATTCTTGCAAAGCTTCATTTTTGCCTTGTGTAACAAGAGGTGCTATGAAAGATTAATTTTAATTTGGGATTTTATTTCATTTGAGAGGACTGAAGAATAGTCAAGTCTTGACGTTGTTTTACCTTTGCTTCAGCTCTTGGACACTATGTTTTCCCCTCTACCTTCACTGCTCAATAACGTTGCATCTTTTGCTATTGAATTCTCTTTTTATTTCTTGTCCTCATTTCCCCCATAGTCCTGGATGCCCTTGACTTTATCTTCAATTCCCTCTGATCACATTGTTTGCTGGGAGCCACACCTTTCCTTCCGTTCATCTCACTGTGGACTGGAGTTAAAAGCTGACCTTCACACCGCAACTCTCCTCAGCTCACTGCCCTCATGACAAAAGACAAGGTCTCGGTAACGTAAGTACTAAAAATAGGAGAGGGAATTATCAAGCAAGACTACAACAGCAAAAGTTACTCAGGCAACTAGAGCTGTTTCTAAGTTTCTACTGTCTCAACCAAAAGCTTTATGCTGCTGCCACTCTCTATTTTATCTCACCTTTCTTAGCCTAAAAAACGTAGAGTCCTAATTCAAAGTAAAGCAGTACTCAGGCCAAAATAATTGGGAAATTCAGAGGCAAACTAGGAGATTAGATCTTAAATGTCTGTCTAGAAGATACAGTTAACACGGGTCATTGTGACATTCATAAGACTAAGGAAGACTTTTTGAAGTCATCTAATACGTCCCTCTGCCCCAGGACAAGACCAGTAACATTTCAACCTCCCTTAGATTAATCTTTCAATTCTGTCTTGGGTGACTGAGTAAATAAGTGCCTTGCCCCTGATAATCTAACACAGAAGCACAATAGGAGCAAAACAAGAAGAAAACTCACACTAGCAAAGGTGGAAGAAGGTTAATCAAACTTTTTCAAGTGTGCAGAAGGCAAAAAAACCCCAAACCTTAGTCTTGTGAAAAATGTGATTCGGGTCTTATTTTATATGAGCAGATTATACTGAATCATTTCAGCCCTATAGAAGCTGAGGCCATGGGCACAAGACAAAAGCAGTCTGCTTTAGTTCTTTTCTGATTTATGCTGGAAAAGTGAACTACTGTACAGTACAGAGGAAGCAGTGTTGAACTGGCATTCAGTCTTTTTACAGATACGGAACAATTTGGGTGGCTGCATTACCAGATCTTTGAGATGTTTTCTAAGTGATGTGTAAATTATTTTTTCACTGACCAGGTCCAAATTAAGCCCCATATCAGGCAGCCAAGGCTAAAGTGACTATTAAACAGCAACTGAAACTACATATTGATTTTTCCATTTTAAACAATAACAAATTTCATTTTGCAGGAAGAGATATGAAACAGAGACCAGAACAAAATCCACTGCTACTGTCCCCATATCCCAGTTCTTCGATTCCTTTGGCAAAGGTCAGGATCTGATTTATACAGCCCAGTGGGAACAAACAGCAATAACCAAATGCCAAAAGCACTTTATTTGTGTTGACACTTTAAATTCTATTAACTTGATTTATCTAGGGGTTTCTTATCTGTGTTGTGCACTATGCAAAGTCAGAGAGAGAAACACTGGTTTACATGGCTTAGGCACTGGAGCTACATGAGTGCATCTATTTTGCTTCCAGGACCAACATATGACTAAAACCAGAACAACTGCCTTGTATGGTGTGAGATCTGAGGCAAGAAAAGTTGTGGCCTTAGACCTTCTTCATAAAAGTCAGTGGCTCACTATCACACCCCTGCAAACAAGAGCACTCATGTAGACTGCTAGCTTAGGCCTGACACAGCCAGCGTGGAGGTGGGGCTAAAAAGAACACCAATTCCTACAGAAGCAATTCGAGCTCAGTGCACTGTGCTCTCCGTTCAAGAAAGGCTCCCCTTTATCAGGCGTTACACCAAATCCAAGACTCCTTGTTGGAAGGTACCAGCAGACACTCCAGCATCTATGTGGGAATTGGCTCAGTTCCAGCAGGACTTGCAGCCTCTGCCTCGGTGGGACTCTCAGTCTCTGGCAGTGATAGGGCTGGGCTGACTTCACCAGAAACCTTCAGATGTCTCTGGATCTCATTTGCCTGTGCGCATATTATCAGGGAGATAATAAGGGGAGCTGAAGATACAACAGAGAAAACATGTACAGTCCTTTCCCATGAATACAGTGTTGAGGATAGGCTCAGTGAGTAATATTAATGAGAATAATGCTTATAAAGCATTTATTCTAATGTCACCAGTGAGGATTAGAAAGCTACCCAGTTACAAATAACAGGAAGGTGAAAACCCTATGGGAGGTGGCAAGTTCTCTAGGGTGAGTGCCAAAAACTAACTCAAAGCAAGTAACAAACTGATAAAAGAAGTTTATTAAGAAGCACTTCCTTTCAAGATTACGTATTAGTGCTACAGTCTCCTCAGGGAATTTCTTGAATTATTTAAAATTTTACTTGCTAAATTTTTAAATTTTAAAATATCAGGTTTTTATGGGGATATCAGTTGATTACAGAATGGAATAAATGAGACAAAAGAAGCCTTTCACATCTCTTATTGCTACAAATCATTGATCTTTGCCTCCTCTTGAAATCAATTCTTCTGTTTGCCTCAACTTAGAAAAAGGAAAAGAGACTTCCAGGACCCCATAGTGACCCAGTAAGCCTTCTCAAAGACAGGTGACATTCACAAAGCCAAGCCATGAGCTAAGGGCACAGTAAACATCCACACAGTGGAGAAATCTTTACTGAACAACACTGTCAGAAGTAGTAAAGTAGACCCATGGGAAAGGGAACTTGTAGTTTCTATAGTTATATTTTTCCTACTCCAACCTTTTAAATGAGTTTCTTTCTTGAAAGTGACCTGAGTTTTGGAAACTGCTATGGAGACGCTAAGTAAAGAAGGGGTAACACCACTCAGTCTGCACATGGCAGACTGTTATGCAGAGTGAATCTTGCTGACTGTGAATTTGTGGAGCTTAAAGAAAAAATACAAAAGATTTTGCAAGTCTAGCATTGGTTCAGTCTCCAGGGTGCTCCAGGTACTCAGTAAATAGCCAAATTCTAAGTTCACTGAGCCAGAAAGGGTTTCATACTCAGTGAATTGTAGAATATTTTCTATTTAAGTCCCTGAAAATAATGTACATTTCAGCTTTATCCCCACTTTTACTAATTGGAAAACTGAGCCACAGAGTGGTGAAAGCATTGCCCAAGACACAGAGAATGACATCTATAAATACAAGGCTGGGATTCCGGAACTTCTAGCTCCCAGTTCTATGACTGGCCCCTTTCACTTCTGATCATCCTTTCACAAAGTTGTTCTGCTTCAGTCCATAGTATTGGAACCCAATGATTATGTGCTTTCCAGTGCCTTTTAGTGAGCTGGGAGAAGGCTGATGTGGATGTGTGAGCCCCTTCTGTCACTGCATGTCAGCTGTGTCAACCTGGGATTACAGCTGGCACTGTTCTTTCTGCAGGCAATAAGATCGGAAAAGCACAAAGTTGTTGTTCAAGACTCTGATCCCTGAGGCCAGATGTTTATTTCTCACTCCTACTGTGTGAGTGTTTGTTTGTGTGTGTGTGGGTGTGGGTGAGAGAGAGAGAGAGAGAGAGGGACAGAGGGGCAGCCAGAGTGAAAGGGAAGAAATAGAATGTAACAGGAAGAAACATAGCTAGGAGAGAAACATAACTATATTAATATCTCAGAGGTCACAGTACTGTTCTGTCTAGCAGGATTCTTACTTTCCAGCAATTTTATTTAGACTGATTCTTCATTTGAGAAATATTTCTCCCTCTTTCTCTGCACTACATTATATAGCTACAATTTCTGTATCATCAGTTGACTGAACCAATAGTAACTCACGTTATGCCAGCAAAGGAGAAATTTATCAGAAATTTTTGGTGATACTGCTCATGCTTGGTACCTGGACATTCAGACAGTCATGGACAGTGAACATAAACAGATGAGAACAGCTCATAATATCTGAGCATTCAGACAGTTAGGACACTCAGACAGCTGTATATTTTAGCCTGAAATTGTTAGCAAAAGCAAGCTATCGAGATATACCTCCATCTCTTAGTATGTAATTACTACTCATGGAAAATGGCATGGCATGATTTTAGCAAGAAGTATGCTGGATGTCAAAGAGCTATATGGCTTGGATGTCTACGTGAATGCAATACACCTGTTCTGCACCATAGTGTCTCAGGGAGAGGGACTCAAAAGACCTGTAGTCTGTATAAGAATGTAATTCCAATATTTAAGGAAATCCCTTGGCCCTTGGTTCTTACATCAGATGTGAGAAAGGTGAGAACAACTAGATAGAAAGATGCATCAGTGCCCTACGGATAATATGTCTGGGCATATTTCAAAAGTCATCATTCTGATATTGAGCAAGTCAAGGATTGGGGAACTGTAAAGTTGATCTCTTCATGAGTTATACTACATGGCATATTATCATTGTCAAAAGGTAACACAACTTTTCATAAGCATTCATTCTGTGTTGCCAGAATTTGTCTTACAAAGAATCCTAGTCCTTAGGACTAAGCTAAGAGGAAAGAACTGAGATTTGAGAATCAAGTTCATCGACGTAAAAAGAACAAGAGAAACAGAGAAAAATTACAGATTCCACTAAACTGCCTAAGTTTTGTTTTGTCTTGGTTTAAATTTGATTCAGCAACGTGCTCAGAATACAGCAGAGTAACTTCTATCAAATTCCAGCAGAAGAGGGGGTGGGAGTATTTCCACATTATCAAGTCTCCCTGAATAAATTAATGAAGAAAGAAAGAAAGCATTTTCTTTCCAACAGAGTAATACAAATGTAATGGCAGTAGACATGATACAAACATGTACAGCTTATGTGACCTCATATTTCAGGTCACAAACTAAGCATAATAGTAGGGCAATTTTTTTTTAGAAGGACATCTTTTGCATCATATTCTTGTTGTTGCCATGGTGGTTTACTGTAATTCTCTAAAGCATCAGACACTTGGCTGCTTTCCAGCTCAAAAAGCTGATTAGATGAACAAACAAGCTTTGGGAGAACAAAATAGAAACCATCCCAAATCCAGGATCATTGGACAGAAGTGTCATTTTGACAACCGTTAAAGCAAATTTGCTTCTGACGTATTTGGTATTCACCTGTAGATTTGACATACTGGACATCTAGTGTGATTGAGGAAGACATAAGAATGATACTACACTAATTCTACTAACAGCATGCAGTGATCTCTGTTCTTTTTGCCAGCACTGACAAAAGGTTTTCCTTAAACTGTCAATACTTTCTGGTAGTATTTTCTTTATTCAGGCTATAAACAAGATAAAGTATTTTGGCTAAATTAAAACTAGTATTGCCTCAGTGGCATGTATTTGCATGTTAGAACAACCTTTCATGTGACTGTTATGTAGCAGTAATAGAGACTGCTACATGAGAATGCTGCTTATTCCTTCTCCTCTCTTTCCCACACCTCAAGGACTACCTGTGAGATCCTATGTGGAAACAAGTTGGTCATGGCTACCTGTGTGTATCCTTCCTTAAGTAAACTTCTTTAGTCCTATTGATGTTAAATAATACTGTACTGTTTGTTCTGCCTGGCTACCTTACATGTCTTCATAAAAAACCACACATTTCCCTCTTTCTTAATGCTAAGCTGACAGAAATGCTGGTGCTGCATAGACTACTACTCACATGGGCATGAGATATTTGGTGAAGATAAGTCTGCAGCTCACGCAGACTGATTGAATGCAGCATGTCATAAAAGCCTGCCTCAGTTTTGAGAAATGAAACTTTGACAGGAAAGATGAGTACTGGAAGTTGCAATGTAGTCAATTTTTCTTTTTCTCTCTGTTTTTCCTCTTCTCTGTCCTAAAAGACAGAATTTGGAAGACAGACAAAGCACTTCCGTGCAACTGTTTAAGGATAGGGGCAAAGTAGAAATGAACCACAGCATCATATGTCCTATGGAAGGGCAAAATATGAAGTACACAGAAGTTAAACTGTGAGAGTAGTGGCAACATTTACATAACTTCTTAATCACATCAGATCCTATCTCATTATGCAGTATGGATGGACATACAATAACAGGATTAACATGGGAGTTTTTGCGTAAGTTCCAAAGTGTGTTTGTCTGTTGGTGACTTAACGTGTGCAGGTTTACAGGGGACCAAAACTGAGTGTTCATATCATGTAGCCATATTTATCTGTTTTCCAACTTTATAAATATGTTATAGATGTTATGGCCCTGCAGTGACAAGCTACAATCAACCCTTGATTTCATCAACTTGTCATACTTTAATCATCCCTCTTGGCAGATCTTTCAACATATGTCACAGTACTGCCTTCAAAATGTGCTTCTCCAATGCTGTTTTATTAACCCTGTCTTTTTATATGTTTTAGGTTCATTATGAAAAGCAGTAAATCTGTCAAAGGCACTTTACATGCCATCCCAAATTCATGCTGATAGCAAGCATCTGAGAGCTCATTTAAGTCCTACAAAATGAGTACGATATGAAAAAACAAACCCCACAAACAAGTGTATGACAAGAACCCTGGGGATCACATTCAGCTCACGGGGCTAATCAAAATTCAGTGCTCTTTTTCCTAACTCATTACCCACTCACAAGGGCACTTGGATAGGAAAATATTAAGACCGCAGTGGGATCTGGCAATGCCACACAGAAATCTCTTCAGCCTGCACATCAAGCAACGAGATTTCTTAAAGACTCCAAGTAGTCAAGCACAAGATCCATGTGCCTCTTAATGGAGGCAACTGGATTCAGCCAAGCTTCTTACTACTACCTTGGTTTCAGAGGAGAGGTTTCAGAAGTGAGAAGGAGATCATATTGGCCTTAAGTCTGAAGGAGGGAAGGGATTGCTAAAGGGGACAAGAAATAAAAAAACCTCAGATCTGGGGGCTGGAGGGTGGAAAGAAGAGGGAATGAGGAGATGTCAAAATCACTCTGGAAAAGACAGACAGAATCTTGGGGAGCCAGGCTCTGCAAAGCATAGAGAACTAGTTATTTTCTCTAATAAGGCTCAGCTACCAAGAATTTGGAAATTGCTGAAGTAGCACAACATGAGCTGTGCAGGGGTACAATGCAGGGGGATCTAAGTACAGGCTTAGAAAGGAAGAACTTGTTGCAATGACTCAGACATCCCAGTTAGTTCTGCTTTTGAGTTTTCCTTGTTAATGTCCACATCAGCAGTAGACTCTGCATTACTGAGCTCATGAGAACTAATAATCACAATATTGCATATCATTTACAATATCAGAGCACACATCAGCTAAAGAAAGGATATGTAGTCTTCTCTTAAATCATCCAGTGATGCTACTATTAGACCATCCAAAGTTATCTTCTCCTTTTTGGCTAATGCATTACAAATTAAATAAAGCAAAGTTGGGAGAGGTAATATCCCATTAGACAAATTGATAACAGTTTAAAAACACAGACAAGCTTTCGGAAGCACAAGACTTTAAAAAAATTACAGAAGGAGAAAATTTAAATGTCACTGATAAAAAAAAAAGTCAAGAACTTATATATCCAGAAATGAGGTTGTTTTTTCAAATGTATTGGACTGACTTATAAAGACTGTCTGTCTTCAATAATCCTGCCTTTGTTATAATTGAAGACTACTATAGGCATAATACACCATTCTTCCATAATTAATGCACTCTTATTTCCTAGAAGAATAGTGTTAACTCTGTTTCACAAACAGGAGGGTTAAGTTACCCTCATTCAGGTGGTCAGCAGGTAGCAAAACACAGAGCATAGACAAGCTGGCTCAGTCCCCTGCTTTACCCTTGCAAAATCTACTGTCTCCCCATATTCAGCATAAAGCCAGTGAGATGAACCCAAGCCTTCACGTGCAAAGAATCTGGATGCAAACTTGTGAGACGACCTGTTTCAAGGACAAGATGTGGACTAATATATAAAAATCAGCAGCCATGGCTAGGAGCTATTTTCCATAGCTCCCCTCCATGCTTTACATCAAACAAATCCCTGCTAAATTTTGTCTTTAACAACTACAACAATCACAGCGCTGAGGAAATTCCTCATCATAACAAGCTCTTGTGTGTTTTGTGTAATTCCTTTACAAATAACCTTGAGCCTTGTTGTATGTCCTCTTAATATCTCAAGAGAGGATCTCACTTTCCCCTCCTCTCTTCCTCTCCTGCCTGTCTCTCCCCCCCCACCCCCCCTCCACCCCCCCCCAATTATCTCTTGCTGTCTTCTGGGTGGTTATGTTTAATCTCAGGATTAGGCAGAAGCCTGCAGTTTGCCTTGAACAGCTTATCAGCTTCCAAGAGACATTTACAGGGAGAGAAAGACTCCAGTTTTGATAGCAGTAATTGTATTTAGCTTGTAAGATACAAGGCTATTTATCTCATGGCTGGGAAATCACAGAGGGGGAGAAAGAAAATGTTGCTGATAAAAACTAAATAAAACCAAAAAAGAGTGAAGAAAAGAAACACCACCCTTCTCAAGGTCCCTCCAGTAGAGGGATGAGGTGGGAAATGGACTTTACTGAACAAAAAAATCATGACACTTATGGAAGGAGACTGAAAACATCAAGGGAAAGGTGATAAATAGCTTGATTAGTACAAGAAATGACCAGTTTCAAAGGCGACTGTGAACTCTGGTTCAGTAGTCACAATTGTGTGTAACTCAGGGAATTTAATTTGTAGTACTCCTCAGTTTGCTGGAAGATTTCTTGAAAGAAGCAAGAAGGAACTTAGCCAGCTTTATTACCTGTCTCATGTAACCTGCCTGGTACTAACCAAGTACATGAAAAAAATATTCCAACAAAAGAGGCTTTCATACTTTAGAAAGGACAATCTAGACCGGTATCACTTTAACCTGTGCTTCTAGAAGGTGTTTTAGTTCAGACAATGGCAAATGTGAAAGAATGTAGTTCAGTGAAGAACTGAAACTGGCATAAACCAGCCTTGTTGATAAAAAAAATCATGTTACCTTTCCACGTCCCTTGACTGATAATTTCCACTCCTATGTGGCCACTTTTTCTGGGCCAGTTACATGGTTAATAGCATTGGTAAAGTGATCACCCTGAGCAGGAGATGAGACAGATCAGAAAACACAAGTTTGACTGTTTAAGAAATAAGAGTATAGGAAAGAGTAATGAAAGAATGAGCATCTCTGTCCTGCTCCAGCTATATACTACGGTGAGATCCATCTACATCAGCATTTTGGTTTGAATCAAGAGCATGTCTCCAAGGTGTACCTTCCAACTTGCTACACTTTGGTTCACAAACTAAAATGCTCTCAGGGAATGCAAACTAGATTCCTTTCAAATGAAATTAAAGCAGAAGGTATGCCCCAACTGTTCAAGGGCATTCAGTCCTTGGGACTAGAACTATTCTAAAGGAAAACCGCAGCACAGATATCAGGGTCTCAGAACCAACTTTTTGTTTCATAGGTTTGTAGTTATCAGGCCACTGTACTTGCCATAGCAAAGTCCCTGGAGTGCTGCTGTCAAGATCTAACTGTCCAGCTTTTCCTAAAATTCAACTTCCGCTCAATGTGTACTTCAGAGAGAGAATGAAGTAGGGGCAAAGAGGATCAAATCTTTTTTCTTTTATTCAGTACCAACAGAACTGCAAATTAATGTCATTGAAAGGGCAGAGCCTTCTAAAAGCAGGCTGAGAGATCACTCAGGAGAATGATAAAAGGGAAAAATACAAAATCTGTATTGGGTGGATGAACTAATGAATCCTGATAAGGATCCAGTTGTCTAATGCTGTCTTACGTCTTATTTTTAAAAGTGCATTAATAAAATCCAGGCTCCAGTTCTCTTGCTAAATCATGTATTTCTTTAAATTACAATCTCTTCCTGCCTTTTGCCTCCTTTCCTTTTATCTTCTCCTTTAAAATATTACTCCAATTAGATGTTATTTTGGTGTCACTGATAGTCTTGATTTACAGCTTCTCTTCACTTAGTTTTGTTTCTTTTTCTACTGCAGAAAATTTAGTCAGTGCATGGATGAACAAACAGACTTGTTTCAACGTACTCTACAAATCTGGCAACACACAAAGTATTTCTTTGCAAGCAAAGACATTGGACAGAGAAAAAAAATCTATCTAAGAATTAATGAAAACTTAGGGACTGAGGTACTCCAGTTCTGTGTCAAAATGGAAGATTTGCAGTCACGGAAAACCACACTTTAGGAGATTAAAAATTATATATATGTTAGCAAAAGGTATATACCCTGACAGAGAAATACATTGTGATGACCAACATCAATGAATTCGGTATCAGTGAAGCCTATGGAAAAAGCCCATCTCCTTATTGTGTACTTGACAGAAAGGAGAACGGGCAAAAGTAATGCATGAATCATAAATGGCTCAATGGTTTTAGCTGAACTAAACCACAGCAGCTGAATTGCAGATGGCAGTCCCAGTGCTAATGCTGCTATTTGCCATCACCCAGTTCTTAGGAGCATTGTTTCAGATACCTTTACTGGGCCACTATTGGGAGTCTTACAGCCCAGTAAGAGAAACTCTGGCAGGGTTGGAATGGTACAAACGGGGAGAGATCAGCTCTAATGACTGGGACTATTTCAGACCCAAAGCCTAGCCCACCTTAGCTCCAAGTTAATTCTCACCTCTACCATTTCTGTCTAACCTTTTTCTCACAAGAAAGCATAAAGCTCATGCAGGTGACCAAGATGCAACTGGATGCTACAAAAACCAAAATGCCAGTGCCTGATTTGTAAGTGTGTTGTTTTCCTATTTTCCTTCCACTTCATTGTCTTTTATTTGAAGTTGCAAAAACACAGCTTTGGAGTCTTTCAGTCCATTGGCTAGTTTCATTTAGTTTCAATTTAACCAAAGACTATGTTTTGTTTTAAGGAAAGCAAATATTCTCTCTCTTTGCTCATTTAATGAATATCTCACTTTTATTTGTACTTTCCATTGAGCAAGTCTCAGGTCTTCCACTCAGTATGAGAAACACTACTGCAAGTTTGGTCTGTGAAATTCAATGAATTATTAATTTCAAAAGCTCCTGTTTGGTCTTCTTTTAAACTATAACTTGCCCAGAAAATTGAGCTAATAAAGATTGGTTTCCTGTAGTTACTGTCTCATTGAAGCTTGTCCTGAACCTGAGGCATTCATAACGCCTCTTTATTATATGCATATTCTGGTATTTAACATGAATAGAGATCAAGCCACAGTCCTTTCCTCTGGGAGGGTCAGAACACTGCCCTCTTCCCTTGGTTATTTTTCCAGGCCATACAGGATCTTAATTTTTTTCAACTTTTGTCCCTTTTCAAATTCAGCTAAAAACAGTTTTGAAAGAAACTGGAAAAAATAAGGGAGATATATGCACACACACAAAGTATGATCCCATAAGCCTTAGTGTCACAGGGACAGGCTGAAAATTTCATCATCTAAAGCCAGAAATTGAAATACATGCATGGAACGGAAAAGGTGTCTGGAATATAAAGGTGTCCTCTGTCCTGTGGGGTACAACTACATGTACTCAATACTCGACCAGAACATAAGATGAATGCTGATTTTATAAAACCATACAACTCCCAATTAAAACACAGGAATATCTTTAGCCAATATAAAAGCAGAATGTACTGAGGTAGTCTTTGAATGTGATTTATTCTCCCTTTAAAAAAAAATCTCTAAAGCAATGAGCTGAATATTTTGTTTCTTTCCAACAGGGACTTACTACAGCAAGTAATATATGAATAAAATTTATTCATGGGGTTTTTACTGACTGTAATTGGCTGCCAACTGGATCAGAGGTGTTTACCACAAAAATAATTGATGAAAGGAGCAGAAGAAAGATGCTCAGTTTGGGCCTGTCCTAGCAACAGTTCCACCTCTAACCTATGGATAGCAAAGCTAGAATCTAACTCAGCGTATCTGTCATGGCATTCTTCAAAAGCAATTATTTCACAGAAATAAGGATAATTATTAAAACATACTCTTTTACATGTACATCAACAAAACACCAACAAAGTGTCATGTTGAATATGTGGTAGAGAGCACCACAGGATAGATCACTCACATTAAAAACTTTCTCATGCATATTCTAAGTGAGTGGAAGAGATGAAATTATCCTCTTGGATTAATTTATTAGTGTAACATCACGTTAAACAATTAGAATACTCCTCATAATTTGAGGTTAAGTGGCTTGTGGGCAACTCCTACATAACTAGCAAATTGTCTCATGTTTATCACAGAATTCTTCCTTCTGTCCAAAGTCAGTTATGTACAATCTAGCAAGGAAGAACCGGAAGTTTCTTCGATGTAATATTGGAAACCAACAGAAGATCATAACCTAATGTTAGACAACAACATGTGAGTAAGAAGAATGTGGTTAACATTGAAATTCTTTCATTGTGTTCCTCCTGCCTTTTGTAACTATCCACAGCACCAAGCCTGGTCATACATCACATAGAGCGTGACATACAGCAATCTGTTTTTCACTTGGGGTAAGTTTGACCTTTTAGCACAGTGACATATAGTACCACGAGGTTGTGATTTGTCAGTGGTGGGATAAAACATGGGACAGTGACTCAAGAATCAGTTGTTCACTGTTCCTAGTGGATTTAGGGTGATGATTTCCAAAGCGACACTGAATTGTTCTACTGCATTTTGTCCTGAAGTCAACTAAGAGTAGATTGTGTGTCAACCTTTATAAATGCACACCTAAAAAGAGAGAGTGAGATTCAGATGTTGAAAAATTATGAGGCAAGAATAAGGTCTGTTAAAATATTCTCAACTTAATTTTCCACATCCCTTACACTTCAACTCTGTATCTATATAGACAACACTTCAACCCTGTATCTATATAGGCAGTATCTTAGGTATGGCTAGAGTCACCTCTCCTTTTTGTAAGGTCTGTTCAAAACTTTTCTCCCTTAAATAGCTGGAAAATATCACAAGTAGCAAAACCAAGTTTGTTGAATCAGTTTGTAACTCTCTGCAGAACCAGGATTCACTTAGAGACCTCTGAAATAGCAGGGCCTATGTGCATCATACCACACAGTTGGCATCTTATTCTTCTAGTGTAAAGGACCATTACTTTGTTTTCAAACAGACACAGTATGCACCACCAGGCTGGTCAATTTATTGTTGAGATGAATCATAGGACGGTAGGGGTAGGAAGGCACCACTGGAGATCATCTAGTCCAACTCTCCTGCTAAAGCAGGTTCACCTAGAGCAGGTTGCACAGGATTGCATCCAGGCAGGTTTTGAATACCTCCAGAGAAGAAGACTCCACAATCTCCCTGAGCAGCCTGTCCCAGTGCTCTTTCACCCTCAAAGTAAATAAGTTTTTCCTTATGTGCTTCCTTATGAAGCAACAAAGATTTATATAGCAACTGGTTGTTACTAAACATTAGTTTGCAGGTATAGATACACTGAAACAAAGAGAAAAAAGTATGTACCTGTTGGGTAGTGTTCATTCACTGGCCAGCTGTCAACTTGAAGTGTGGCATTGCCACCATTCCTGGTAAAGCGTACCACATGGTATTTGCCATCATTTACAGGTGTGCTTTCCTCTTTAATAGAGATGTCCACTGTGCCAATATTGAAGACCACACCAATCTTGCCTTGCTCCTAAAATAAAAGAAAAAAATGCTTGTTAATTGCTGCCTATTAGGAGAATGTTCTTGGCCTATAAATCTCTAATGGATAATTGTGTCGGTAGATGGCACTGAAGAATACACAGAAGCATCATTTTGAGCTTTGTTAGGATGCATTTCATTGGCTCTGCTTCAATACAAATGTCTTTTGCACTCTTCTTTACAGCATTCATCTGAACACAGAGACTCATTTGTTCCCTTAAAACAACACAGGAGACAGGTGAGAAATCAGGCAATGAAAACCAGGCAATGTGAATAAATAGTTATCTGAGCAACATCTCTACCAATTGTTAGTAGTCACTTGTTCAATTGTCATCTGAAATGCAGCCACAGTCAGGCTGCACCCCAACAACCATTTTGTTCTGTTTTTCTCCTTGTGAAACAAACTGCTCCCACCCCAAACCAAATAACTGTGGGATCCAGTGGAGAGAATGCAGTAACAGGATGGATGAAATTAGAAGGGAGCGAAAATATAATTAGCCAGCTTTGATTTTGACCACCTGAGGAAGATAATTGCTCCTAAGCCAAACAGAAAACCTTCCAGACTTTCAAAAGAGAGTAGTGGCCACAGTCTTCTACTTTTCTACATCACACCCCAAGCAGTGCCTTACCAATAAAGCAGTGTTTTCCCAAAACTTTTCACCAGTCACTGAAAGGGAAGAGTAGGCAAATCCAGTTCTACTAGCCACAACGCTTGTTCCTGCAGCTCCCCTCATGTAGTTCCAAGTAACGACCATATTCAACTACTTTGGTTTGTAAAATACACACCCAGAGTATATTCATATTAGATATCAACAACACTTAATACTACTGATTTAAACTGCCAGAAATTCCCCTAACTGTACAATACACAATTAACAGGAATGCATCTTCAAGCCCTCAAACAAGGCGAGGCACAGTACACTGGTGTCAATGTTTATGAGGGCATATTAGGTGTACTGCACAGATTCAAATCTGGTGCAGACAGGCAGAAATAAAATGTATCATATAAGAAGCCAATACATTTACAAGCCACACACTATAAAGCTAGCAATAGCTTTGTTAATTGTTTCAAAAGAAAAATCAAGGAAGAAACAACAATAAAGAGTAGATTGCTGCCTCATATCCCAATATAGCCACTACAAAAAAACCCTGGGGTGTACTTAATGGACAGGAGACAATTTTTTAATTTACATGTCTGCTTGGTGGGCAGAGGACTCCATCCTTCAGGTCTGTTACCCTGACTGACCCTCACTATATTCACATTAGCAAATCTCAGCAATAAGAAAGAAACCTCTCCTCTTGTACTTGAGGATTTAATCCTGTCTTTTGGTACTAACAGACCTTTTCCTTAAAGTCCCCCATGTCTTCCAGTTTCTCACAGAGGCCTTTCCTGATTGCTGCTTTACATTTCAGTTTACCCCTACTAAAATACTTGTCATAAGTTCCTTATATATCTCCAATACCCTTCCTTTTTTGGACTTTGTTTTCCCTACACCATCCCCTCTAGTCCCTTTGAGGTTTAGGTTCAATCCATCAGACCTACAACAGATGCTTTCTGTTAACTCCTCTTCCTCCCGTCCAACTAGAGGAAGAGAAAGAGGGTAAGGGAGAGAGACTTATGGCCCCCTCCACTCCCAAATGGGAGAGGAAGGGAATGAGAGAGAGGCTTCTGGATTAGAAAAGAAAACTAAAACAGCTTTAATGAAGATAATAATAATAAAATGGAATATATACAAATATATACAAACCCCAGTATCGAACCCAACCTCCCTCTGATGGTAATTATGTCACTGTCACCATTGAGGCTGTGGAGCAGGTACCAGGAAAATCCCAGACTGGGCTCAGCAGCTGACGGGAACTGGGTTCAGGAGCTGGGTTCAGGAACACAAAAATTGGGATCAAAGGCAGGGCCGAGAAGAAAGAAGGATGAAGGGAAGGTCCAGAAGGCAAAAAGGCCCCCCAAGGGAAATGAAGGGCAGAGACCCTTGTGATCTCTCAGCGTTACACTGAATATGACGTATATGGGATGGAATACTTCATTGGTCAGTTTAGAGTCACCTGTCCTGCCCGCTCCTCCCCGTGGGTGTGGCCATTCACTTTCTGCACCCCCCAATGTGGTAGCCAAGAGTTAGCAGTGACCTTGGACTGCACACCAGTCCTTGGTAGTAACTCTAAACATCAAGTATTATCGCTGCTAGAAGCAGACACTGTTAACACACTTAATTTTCGAAAGTGCAGTTATTTAGCAGAGACTCATATGAAAAGTAAAATCACTGAACAGAATTGGTTTGGTTCTAACTCAAACCAGGACAAGTCCTCAGACTACAACATTGTTATTAGGAAAGGAAAACAAACAGTCCTGTAGCTGAAGAGGCCATTAAATAATTTGGACTGTGCTTCGACTAGTTGAAGTTTAACACTGTAAGAATAAGAACTCTGCTTTTTCTCTCATTACAATGGTAAACTTTAGACTATACTAAATTTATGCTGGATAGCAACAGTCTCATGTACATTCACACTGCAATGCTTTGGATGGACTTCCCTTCAAAATATCAACTATCTTTTTCAACTGAACACGGGGCAAGTGGATTCCTACTCCCAGCAGGTACGTGAGCTCAGATACCATTTCGAAACAATCAACCTTGCTTCTCTTACGCTACCCCAAAAATAAGGGAATTCATTTCAGTGAACAGAGATTTATTTCAAGCAAAACCATTGCTGGCACAGCTTTACCACTTGTTTGACATATGAAGTAAGTGATCTCCCACTCCCAGTAGTGAATATTTTGCTGGCAACCATATAATTATCTTTATCTGCATGGCAATGAGTGAAGAACAAGTGATTAATTTTTGCTCCAAGACTCAAAGAATGTCTACTGACCAGGTAACCTGCCTACTGATGCCATTTGGTTTTGCAAGGTGCTGCCTTATAATCAACCTCACAGACAACCTCTCATACAGCTTCCCAGTCACCATCAATACATCAGTCTGGCAAACTGGCCGCTCTGAGAAGAGTCATCCTTGGTAAAGGCATAACATAAGCAGGTAAGATGAAGAGCTGTGCCTTGTCTAATGGAACAGATCTCCACCAGCACAGAAGAGGAAGGGATTAAGAGATATCTAGCAGAGTGAAAGCTGTGTACCTCCAAGCTGTACAGGCTTAACAAGGCAGAGATAAAAACTTGCAAGTGGGAAAAGGGAAGGTGGGAAGTTTAGCTAATCTCCCCTGCAGAAAATGTTTCTGATCTCTCCTTTGAGGAAAAGGAGATAGTGCCTTTTGCCATTCCCTTTCCCAGGGCTCAAAGAAAAACGTTATTTAAAGAGACAGTCATAACCCATGGATAAGAAGGGAAACTGGGAAAAAGGTAAGATTCTGGAAGCAGAGGACTGCAAACCTCCAATGGCCTTCAATCTGCTGGAGAGAAAAAGGAAATAAGCAAACTGGTACCCTCCCCACCCCAAGCAGATTGTCACATTCTCCCACAGGTAAGGAAACCCAGTGTAACACTTCGTTGCAACTGAGAAATGCAAAAATTTATCTAAAAAAAGATAATGGACCTAACTGAAAGCCTCTCCATCCCAACTTAAGCAAAGCTCCCTGTGACTCTTTAACAGGAGTTTTGCAGAAGTACAGCTATATGCCAGATCTTTTTCATGACAAGCTTCCACTCAGTCCAATGGTTCTGTTCCACTTACCAGGATAAAACACAATATAGCACAATATTCCAAAAGCAGGGCTATTGAAGCCGAATTGCATACACACTTCAAAATACAGTATATTCACGTTATTTTATATCTCTAGGGCACCAGATTCTATCAAAAAAGCAATAATTAGTTTATGCATACCTGGCAGAAAAAAAAAAAAGTAAAGCAAATCACAAAGAAAATCCTACAGCATAACACAGTGACCATAGACACAGGAACAAAATGCAGGATTTATTTGCACGATCTCTTCAGTTCCAGTTTCCTATACTACAACACCTCATTAAAAGCAGCTTTTACCAAAACTTACCTTCCTTCTAAATCTGAAAGGCAAGCTTTACCATTAAACTTTAACACTTCATGATAGATGTGACCTTTCATTCCTTTCCCCACACATTCAGCTAGATTTTCTTTCCATGTTACCAAACACAGGTATTAACTAGACCAGTAAGTATGTGACAAAGGAAGATTTACTGTTGAGCCACTATCTGTAACATTTATTTTGTAGTTAGAGAAAAAAATCCTAACCATACAGCAAGAGAAAAGCTGAATACAGAGCCACACAGTATAAGCAAGTTACATGCTCCAAAAGAGTTCAAGAGAATTTTAATAGACAGTGTGTAATTTTTCCTCTCTGCATCAGTATTCAATGGGTTACCCCAAACACTTTCCATGAAAAAGTGACCATTAATTAATGTTTTTGCAACCTCCAAGTGACATCAAGTGCTGCCACTATGTCTTTGGAAAACCAAGAACCATGTTATTTATAAATAATGAAGTGAGCTCAGCATTCTATCCATATTTTACTTCTCCTCTTCTTTATTTAAGGCTACTGTGCCAAAAAGGACTTTTAAAGTTCCTCAAGAATTTATCTTTTGCTGATTTGTCCCATAAAATTGCTGCCCTCAAAAGCCACATTACTGTTTCCTCACTTACAGTCCTTCTGGAGATAAACTTCTGCCATGATGTCTCTAAGACTTCAGGGAAAGAATTACGATCACATAATGGAATGGTTGTAGATAAATTGTAAGAACAATAAAAAGCAAAGTACTAAGAAGAATGTACAAGGCCTCACCTTGACCTCTCTATTTTACACCATGTCTTTTCACAGGCTCCTGCCAATGGTTTCTTGTAATATGCACTGTTACCAAAATATTTTGAACATTATTAAATGTTATAGGGGCTAATCTACAGCCTGGATCAGGAGATCTGCAACCTATTTCTTGCCCTTAAGCATTATTTCACTGCGGGCAACTTTTTCTTCTACCTTTCTGTGAAACAGATTCTTTGTATGTGACAGAGGGGTGATAGTCACCTATCTTACCAAGCTCTACAATCCCTGTAAATCCAGCTATATTTTACTTAAACATTGATGATATCCCGACAATCCCAACCCTTTCAGCCCTGAAAGCAACTACAATCCAAGAGGAGCAGGTCCTAAGGTTTTCTCAGTTTCTACCTTCAACTCCTCCAAAACCGATTCCTTTCCTCTTGACGGAACTCAGGAACATTTCTGAGGTCGGACCTTTTTGCAGGTATGTTTTGTCTTCTGTTTTCCTCCACCCAGGGAGAACTAGAGCCTGCCTGCATACAAATTGTCAGGTCCTTGTTTTCTCCATGCTATGCCTTTACATTTTGAAGGCATCTGTCTTTCCATAGCAGACCAGGGAGAAGGAAAGTCAAATGGGGGTGGCAGTAATTTTCTAACATGAGCAGTTGGAGTGTGTTAGAAAGGACACTTACATGAACAGCCACTGCACTGTGTGCTCTGAAAAGGGCTTTACCTTTGCATCTTCTTTTTTCTTAATCTGAAATTCGAATAATCCAGACTGAAAGTATATAGCTGTTCCCTGTGTGCAGAAAGCATTTCATTTCAAAAACCAAGACAGAGAACCCCAGGAAATAGGACAAATCCTACTCTCAGCTGCATCAATATGAAACGATAGCAATTCTGTTGAAGAAACTCAATTCCTACTGATGCAAGTGGAAGCAGAGTTTATCCCAGTATCTTTATATTGTTTTGTTTCTTTTTCTGAACCTAAAATGTAGAAGAAAAAAAAAAGCATTTATAAAATATATCTTGGGATTCTAGTCAGATCTCAGTTAACTGTGTTTTCTTACACTTATTTTACTTCATAATTTTTTAATAGTCATTACTGTGCAGACTGCCTCCTCCTCCTGCCCTGGCTGGTTCCAACACGACTAGACACCAGCCCAAACTTGGAAGACAGTATTTCTAGTTACTGCTTCCTGAAGATCACTGCTGATTTTGCAGCTCTCGTTTGAAAGTGATATAAGCTCTTTCAGTAATACAACAAGCCATTTTGCACTGTAGGAAGGTTTTGTAAACTATCATTTTTTTTTTTCCACAAATGCCACACGCATACACTTCAACTTGCTACCCTCTAAATTCAGGAAAATTGCTTTGTTTTCTTATAATCCCAAGCACTGCTCTTCCTGGAATGGCTTCCTTCTGCTTAAGCTCCTCAGAATTGCAGTCTATGTTTTTAAAAAGAGATTGAACTTTTATTTCTCCCTCTTGGGATTTTTTTCCACTTTATTCTTTAAGTCTTTCCTTGCTTGATTTCCTTTGGGGTGGGTTTTTTCTGTTTGCTTGCCTGCCTGGTTGTTTTTTATTTCGCTTTGCCTGAAATTTGATTCTGGATGTTAGTCCAGCTGTCAGATCGCTCATTTTCTGTGCTCTGGGGGACTTTGCACATAGTGCTATATGCAGTGAGGTATCCAGGAGAACTGAAGGTATAGATGTATATCCCACAGAGGACATTCACTAATTACTACAACATCAGATCATTTTATGTGAACTTTCACCGTAAACAGTAACTCAGAAAGTTCTTTACTGATTAGAAAGGTAGTAAAAACCAGCATTGTGCTTAGAGGATTCTTCTGAGCTGCAGCTAGAACTAAATGCAGGGCTGGATAGTCCTTTCCAGTATATGGATATCAGTGGATTTAAGAAGGGGAAAAGTTAGAACCTGTATTCAGCACAGAGAATACGGCAGTTAAATTCCACTCCACTCTCTCTGGTCATATTTAATGCCATTTTTAATACCACAGGGAGGTAAGTCTGAAATCGGAATTCATTCTGGAAGCTTTAAATAAGGTTCCAACATTTCACAGTTATCTTGAAACAAGTAGAAAATGTTATTAAGGTAAAAGGAAGTACATAGGCCAGCTAATTTTGGCCAATTTTTGAGGGCTATTATAATGAGCAACAGGTAGTTTTTTGTGTTACATACTGCTTGTAACTGCTTCTTTAAGGTGCTGAACCATATCTACTAAATGCCAGTTACAAACCTATTTATCAGAGAGAATGATACACACATAGGACAAAATAAATAGAAATTATTACCCTTCGGGGCCATAGCTTTTAAAAGAAGCAATTCTCACAGATACATAATTTATAAGGCTAAAAAGGACAATTACTATCATCTAGTCTCCTCTAAAAATTTTATATGAGGCCATGTATCTTCTCTGAATTGATTCTGTGTTGAACTACAGGATACATTTTAGAACAACACTTATTTCTGATTTGAACATTTACAGCTGAGGAAAGAAACCTCAGAGTAATTGCAGTTGCTTCTTTGGTGAGATTGGCCCCGTGCTGAACATGGTCAAAAAGGCAAGTAGAATGTCAAGGACTGTAACAAAAAGGAACAGTGTAGAAAAGTAAAATCTCCGTTATAAGTTAATGGTGCACCTTTGACTTTAATTCTTGAACACAGTACACAGATCTGTACAGGCTGTCTCACAAAGAAAAAGAGGAGATATAAAAGGTTCAAAAAAGTACCAAACTGGAAATATATAAGCCTATAGAAAAATTAGAGTTAATTCAGCACTTTTTTCTTTCATAACTCAAAAAACAACAAATATGTAATAAAATCATTTGGTAATAAAGTTCAAGCAAAAAAGTACCTTTTTGAGACAGTACATAACTGAATTGTGTAATTCACAGCAACAGGATGTTTTGGATGCCTATGATACATTAAAAAATAGGAGGGGAGGAAAGTCAATCAGGAGCCTTTAAATACAACAATGTGAATATAATCTCTTGGTCAGCAGTTCCTTAAAAGCAGATCACTACCGTTTCTTTTGATTTTTACTTCCTATACTGTAAAACCATCTAGCATCATACTTCTGTGACCAAGTCAAAATTCCCTTGAAGGTTCTTACTGATTCTTACTAAGTTTATAAAGTGGTGAAACACTGAAGCTGGCAAAGTTTAATGAGAATCTATTCTTTCTTACTGAAGGTTTAGAAGGGGTAGTTTAGATAAACATCTGCCACAGCCAAACTGCTGTATTTAGTCCTGCGTCAGAGAAGAAAATGCTAGAGCAGATGACTTAAGGTTCCAGCTTCCTCTTTCTGTGACTGCAAACTCTCCCCCCAACTTTACAGAGCATAAAGGAAAACCAATCGGCTCTCTGAGTTTCTCACTTGAAAGCAGGTTTTCTAATCCTACATTTAATCTTCTCCATAGCCTAAAACTCCTTCAGTTTACTAATACTTTTCTTCAAATGTAGACACCAGAAGTTTTTAACTTTACAGAAATTACTCTGCCACTTTGTTTTTTATGTTCAAAGATCATATCATATCTTTCGGCCACAGTCTTACCACAGGGACTCACATTTGAGGCTTCTTCACCACAACCAACAGTCTTACTCAGGAATGCTTTCTGGGAGTGTCCCTTTTCTTGAAAGATGACCTCTACTGTTTGTTTTGAGATATGTTACATTATTTAGATTAAATTTAAATTTAAATTAAACCTTGAAAAGCTCAAGTAAAATGCATACCCATTTCCTTGTGAAGGGCTTACCAAGCTTTCTAAATTGCCTTTCATTTTTTTGCCAGTTGACTGTTTATGTGGGACACATACTACTAGATAATACTTCATTAATGGCCCATACTACAAGAAATTCCAGCACAGCAATACAGTGCTACTAAAGTATGTCTTATTCTTTCCTGTTCTTCGATTTTTTTTTTGGACCAAGCACCCTTGCAATATCATAGAAATACTGAGTCAGTAATGGGAGTATATTGCAGTTCTCTTGCTTTAGTTTTACCTTTATCTTTCCCTTTGTCTTTCCCTCTTCCAGTCTTTGCCTTTTGTCTAATAAAAGTTTATTTTACAAACAAAACTATCTTGAAGACAAGCCAAAAAAAAAAATGGACAAGAAGGTCAGCTCTGAGACAACTCTACCAAGGTCAGGAGTGATTAAGTACTACATCACACATAAGACATTTCAGCTAAAGAAGGGCATGTATGAGATACAGCAGTTGCTTTTTTTTTCAGCCCAGATACCCTGCACCTGACAAGAGCTTTATGTGTCACTGCAGGTTTTTAGGCAACATTAATACACAATATCAACAGAATTACACTTAGGAATTAACTTGGCATCAGAAGGTTCTATATTTTATCTAGGGTGATACCATCAGTACAGTTTGAGACCCTTCAAATTTTGAGTCACTCACCAAGGTAATTGAGTCTAGTCAGAGTACACGGTTGAAAGAAAATATTTCTTTTCTGCTTTTACTGCTGCTCTGCTGTAACTTGAACAAGGCACTTCTGTTTCTCTCCCTCCATTTTGTCTTTTTATACTATGGAGCCTCAGGCCTATCAAAAAGTATATTTGTATATTATCTACCTCAGTGGAGCCCTGGTATCCAGTGGGGCCTTCAGATGTTGTTGCAATACAAACAATTAATATCAAGCAGAGTACCCTTATCTACAGTATCACCATTACCATGACCAGGCTTGTACTAAGCTCACCCTAAACCCATTTCCTCAAAATCTGGGGAAGACTGCCGCACATCTAATTGCTCTTAGTTAAATCTGACACCCACTGAGCAAAGCCTAGTAATCAGTGATATTCAACAGTCTTAAAAGGAAGACTTGCTTCTGGGCTATTCAGTGCCTAAGACTGTGTGCCTAATTAAATCTTTTCTTCACGTGACCTAGGAAAGCACCAGTACACTGCCAGTCAATTACCAGGCAGTAAAATGTTGTAAGAAATACATGCAGGTGTGTTGAGGCCACACAATTTGTGGAAAACAACTGTTGTTAAACAGCTGGGGAAGGTCCAGCAATGAGGCTGTTAATCTCTCTCACATATCATAATGCAAGTACAGAAACAGAAATTAGTAGCATGCTGAAAAGGGACATTTCTGAGGGAAACAGAATGCAAAATGAATTAAGAAAGTGATACTTGTCCACTGGTTCACTGGAAAACACATTATTCAGATGGCTAATTTGTTCCCCCAGCTTACAATATGCATCATGAAAACCTGCCCTATGTGATGGTGTGAACTCCAGCTATAATTAGGATTAAGCATTCTGACTGTGCCTTTTGTAAATATTAATAGTATATCCTGGAAAGTTTTGTGAAATGATACCTTTTAGATATTATTCTGGACTACGGCAAAATCAGGAACCATTCTGAATTATGCTGTTGGCTTCTGTTTTTCTGAAGATTGAGCCAATGCATGCTATGTGCTGCATTTTGAACTCAAGGTATCTTCAAGCTGCTGCATTACAGAAGTTGGCTGATTAAAAAGAGGCCTTGTCATTTCTAAATGCTGCCAGGTAACACACTCTTCAGACAAAAATGTGTCACATCCACTCAATAAAGAAATTACTGCAGTAGCAAGTCAGATTTTAGTAGTGCACAAGAACAAGCAGCTTGCTCAAAAGCAGAAATCTTCCAGAGAAAATATCTCCATCCATCTTACAATGTCTTCTTTGGAGGTTTAATCCAATGGGTAACATTGCCAACAACTTACAGAAGCTGAAGTGGCAGTTACACAAAATACAGCATCAAAGATCTGATACTTACAGGCAGTGCGCAATAAACTACATACCTTAACTACTAGGCTACCTTATCAAGAACATTGGTACAATTGTGAGATGTCTGTGGGCTGAAGGCACAGCATATATCACTCGGTAATAGCAATCAGGGCTGTCTGTCTCAACTCATAACCCGTAGAAAAGTGAGCACTTGTCAAGAAGATGGCATTAAAAAAGGACGTTGTCATCTGACAGAAAAGGTGATCACAAATACCAACTTGCCACCATCCAATTAACCCCAGCACAGTGGATACAGAAGTGAAAGGTCTGAAGAGGCTTTGGACAAAAGTAATCCATTTAAACTTGGTTTTGTCTAGAGTATATTTGTTTGTAAACTCTCTTATACCCTTAATCATAAACAGTACTGTAGGGTTTCAGAGTGTTCCAAAAATACAGGCTCAAAGATATCATATGACTAAGCACTATATATTACTAGATTTTCTTTTTTCAGTGCTTTTTTCGTTATGGAATTCTAATAGAATTTAATGCATTCAGGGTCTATATTCTGTGTTCCTTTTGAGATCCAGGAAACAGATTTCATGAACTGTATATATCAACAGCATATTGTAAACAAAGTAGTTAGTCTTTTTTACCAGAGAAGCAAGAGGTTTGAGATAAGGTTCAATAGGCCTCTCCAATCAGACAAGATAATGACAAAAATAAGAGCACATGTAAACACAAAGAGCACCTGGATTCAATAACATCTTATTTCTAGCTTTTCAAAGCTTGTTTTCCTCTACTAGCAGATTGTTTTTTAAAGCAAGTGTAATCTGGCTTTTGAGATATGGCTGGACTCCAGCAGAAGGCTGAAACAAAGAAGTTTCCTCATATTTTGAATGTGAATAGAAGGCTCTGGGGAGACCTTATTGTGGCCTTCCAGTATCTGGAGGGGGCCTACAAGAAAGCTGGGGAGGGACTTGTAGTGATAGGATGATGGGAAATGGCTTCAAACTGGAAGAAGGTAGATTTAGATTAGAAATTAGGAGGAACTTCACTATGAGGGTGGTGAGACACTGGAACAGGTTGGATAGGGAAGTTGTGGTTGGATGGGGCTTTGAGCAACCTGGACTAGTGGGAGGTGTCCCTGCCCATGGCATGGAGGGTTGGAACTAGATGATATTTAAGGTCTCTTCCAACCAAAACCAGTCTATGATTCTGTGAAAATACAGATTACAAAACACACGAATGTGAACAGTATGTGAACATTACAGTTTGGAAAAATTTATATTTCTATTTAAAATAACTACCCAAAATAATTTATTTCTCTGCAGATTTTAGTAACTTTCTATGACAGAACGCTACTTGGTAAGGAACAGTGGAATATTAGACAGTGATGGGAAAAAAGAAGAGAATCACATAGTGCTTTTGAACACACAGTTCAAAGAAGGCCACCAGTACTATTTGCATGTTGGAAAGGAGAGACAAAGAGAAATGACTTGCCAAAATGTTGCACGAACCAGGAGAATTTACAGGAGCAGAGCAAATAATTAAAAAGCCCTTGAATTCTTAGGTCAGTACCTTGTCATTTACATTACCTTGACTTTGCTGCCAAAGAACATTTCAAACATTCACCTTTTACATACGCATAGGGTACACTAACTACTACAGAACTGAATATAGAACCCTCCCATTTTCCTTGACAGCCTTTATCTAGCTCAATGCATGTTTTTCCATGATCCACTGTTGGAGGATCTCTGTCTATTATTTTGTGCTGCTCATGTCCAGGCTCTTCAACCTGAGCACCTCAATCCCCAGAGGACTTGGCCCCTCCAATCCCAAAGGTATTTTTACGTTCATCTTTACAAAAAGTCAAAAGGCTGCATCTGAACTCTTTTGGAAACAGCACCTTACACTGAGGCTGAATTTTCCTACGGAGAAAAGATGAGAATGTTACTGAATCAAGATGGGTCACTGCGGAAAAAAGCCACAACTCGCCTGTTTGCATATTTGTTTTGTGTTGTGGAATTTGCTTACTGTAAAGCTGCTCGGCAAATCTGTATCAGCCAGAGACCCTTGACAATTTTGTATCATGTTAGTTAGATTGGAACTCCTGATATCAAATTGAAACTTGATTATTTGGAATGGATGTCATACAGAAATCTGAAGTACTTCCAGGACTAATTTTGTGGCACAGTAGGTGTGAGAAGGGTAAAGAGTAAGGAGAAGATTAATGTCACAATTTCATCTATAACTCTTTCTGGTATTTTCTCTTCTGCATCTTCTAGGAAAAAAAAAAAAAGAGATGCAAAAGGACAAACAATATATCAAAGGAAACAGCTTTTTTAGGGCTGTGCCGAGAGCCTTCAGCATATTGCAATCATAGCTGCCCTTAGATGATAAGAGTCCTCTAGATTCTCTAACACTTTGGAATCTGTAGGAGATAAACACAAGTGCATTAAGCATGAGGATGTATTCCTTGACTCAGCTTCTCTTTCCTTATGAACACTCACTCATTCACATTACGATATGTGGGAAGAAGTTATGTTTCATCAGGCCTTCAGGAAGAGATGAAGGACCACCTTTTCAGACAACCTTCTATTCGTAAATCATCGTAGCTACCATTAAGAGCACTGGGGTAAAGGCAGCTCAGGGCATGGGAGGTAAGACCAGTACAGAAACAGCCCTAAGATATGTATTCCTTGATCTGGACAGGGTTTTTGTGAGTAAACTGAAATAGCCAATGGAATTTAGAGCCACAGGACTGTTGTGATTTAGACTATACTGGTTTTGCTTACATAGTAGAAGGAAAAGTTTTCTTGCCTTTGTCCAGCACTCTGTGATTTGACAACACGCAGTAAATATTACCCAAGTACAAGAACAGAGTTCCTCTCCTCATTCATTATTTTGTCAGCATGCTGTTGAAATTAATAAATCAAACCCTGACATTTGTATTCAGGAGAAAGCCCTACAGAGGACCCAGATCTGAAAAAGGATTTAGCCTGCTACTGTATGTTCAGCACAAAATATCATAGCCTTTAGAACTCAAATTTTAAAGAACTGCCATTTTGTTCAGGGAAATAAGAGTAAGATGTGCCTTATCTCATATTTTTGCAATGAAATGACTACAGCCCTGACTCCCTAGGTTTTCTTCTACCTACACAATCTACCCACCTGACTAGCTAACTGGGAGAGTCAATTAAACTGTAACAAATTGATTGTGCAAAATACAAACTGGAGGAGAGATAAGGGTGATGGATGTCTGTGGCCAGCTATTGCGGCCGTTGCCTGTGGCTGTTCTTCATGCAGATGGAGGACAGTATTGGCAGCATATGGCATGGGAGTTTGGGCTTGGAAGGCAGATACAGAAGGCTACTGATAAAAGGAATTAAAACCAAAGCAACATGGTAGCTAGCAAGCCAGTGTGACAAATTGAACTGCTGACCATCTTCCTAGTTTCTGCACCTCCACACCTTACCCAGATGTCTAGGATCCCACCTCCATTCCTGCTGCTTGTCTTTTGCCTCTGCCTGAAAGACAGAGCCAAGAAGCCTTAGCTGGAAAGGACCTAAAGCTAATACCCATTCCAGCAGATGCATCCAGGCAACAGCCAGTCAGTTGGTGGGGCCAGCCTGGGTGAAAGTCGCATAAAAAAACTATGAAAACTTTTGTTCTTTGAAAACCTTACCACAGCCTGGCTAACAAAGTGCTTTAGAAAACAGTCATTTGGGCACTTCGGTTGGTGGGATACACAGAAGCATAAGGTGATGGAGATAAGCAGCTGTCCCTAGAGCAAGACTCTCACTCCAGCTACAACAGTAAGGCACACAGGAATGCAGCATCTCATGCCTTAGAGAATAAGTGGATACCCTGTACATCACAGAGTCCCCTGGCCACTGCTGCTACTGAAGGTAGCAAGGTCTTAATCTCTTGCACTAGCTGTGACCTAGTTTCCTGCAGAGTTAAAAGTTTATTGCCATTTCTTTTTCTCCTGAACAGTTTTAACATTAATCCTGGATAACCTTTCTTCTCCCATGGTTCTCCTGTCATATCAGAGTTTGTACTTGTTTCTTCTCCCAGTAGATTCCTTGTTTTATTACTTTTGGCACTTTTCATCCTCTTCATTTAAGAAGACCCAGGTTACTCTGTAACAGGAAGGGATTTCTCTTAAGTCTGGTAAAATCTCAGAATGATGTCACCAGACACTTTGTGATCTGTTTTCTGAATGTCTACATCAAAAGAGGAGAAGCTGGTTTTAGCTGACCCACTTGATAGGCAAATATTGAATAGATCATTAAAAATTACCTGCCTTCTTAACCTTACTGATTGGCCTGCCTATGTGCATGCATGATAGTGTAAAGAGTTAGTAGCCGTGTCTTTTCAATGTGTCTGCTATACCTATGCTATGGATAGACTATGGCCCTCAAGAACATTTTAAAGGGCAGCTACCAGAAACTTTAATGCTGCCAGTTTTAAAAATAAATACATAAGAAATTATATTATAGTGAAAACAGAGCCATTTACCTCTTAAAGCACTGGCTTTCATAGAGAAACAAATGCACCTGAGGACAATACACATCTTGAGGATCCAAAAGAATACTCTGCAAATTCATGTACAGTCCTAGTGACACAGCCTTGTCAGGCTGCAGCAAAAAGAAAACTTTACCAACAAAACAAAGCAGACAATATGTGTATGGATGTGGGAGCAAACGAAAAAAGAAAGAGGAAAACAAAAGAAAGGAATGCTGGCGTGGATTCCCTGTATTTGTAGCTATTTTGTGTTTCAGGTTTTCTCATATTACAGTAGGAAAAAGCCCAGAAAAGGAAAAAATGCAAAGAAGTAGGTTGTGTCTGATATTTACAATGTTCCTGTTCCTCTCTATGGAATCTCACCGCTCCTCTGAATAAATATCATTATCTTCAAATTGCTTTGTGCCTCATTACAATATTAATAATTGAAGACTCTCCTTCAGAAAATGGATACAGTTTTTTGGAATGAGTAATATGAAGAAGTTTATGCTGATCCACCAAACATCAGTCATGCTCTTGTACCAAAGGATAATGCAGTATGTGACAAAAGTGAAAGAAGCTCCAAGAAATTCAAGTAACCCCAGCCTGCATGCTGAAATAACCTAAAATATAGTTTTAAGGCTGGATAAAACAAGCAGATTGTGGTTCTGTATCATGATATCATGATGGTCTTTTTTTCACACTGGAACACAAGTGAAACAAATTACAGTCTCCCATAATAGATGGGTACAGTTGACAGCTTGAATGCATAGCAAATTCCTATGTCAGGGCTCTGAAAGTTCTGGAAGGGTTTGCACAGCTTCTCACCACTGATGAAAGACTGACATGGTGTTTGAAAGGAGACCATCCGTTGGTGGTCCGAATGGCCAGAATACTTCAGGGAGCGCAACAGCTGGTTCGACATTTCAGTTTTGTTTAGAAAGAAAAATATCAAAGATTTCGAAGAAAAAGCATTACTCTGACTTTTAAACTTTTCAGATTCTCTACAGGAAAATGAAAAATTAATTAAAAAAATCACAGTGGTTTTATTTAATTACACAAATCTTCTTAGAACATCTGCATTTCTAGATATATTACTTATTCTTTCATTTGGTCCTTCTTTCACCCTCCCTTTTCCTTTGAAATAAAAAAAGGAATCAGAAAAGACGACAAAATGAGATAAAGCAGAAATGTTCTTACAATTTATATGCCTAAACTTCAGATATTTTTAATCTGAAGACACAATTTACTGAAATAGAGAAAAAGCTAGTTTCAGTGGAAAATGTTCAAATCTAAAAAAATGTACAGTTAAAAATGGCCATATTATATTTATTTATTTGTACCTTTCCCTCAGAATGACATATGTGGGTTTCTCAAATTGGAATTAGATGCAGAGCATAAACACTTTGAACTGGTAACTAGTGGGTTCTAGTATTATCTTAAAAAAGACACATCATTATCATCTCTTTTAGTACACAGTATGTACTCCGTGCAGTCATGGCTATTGCTAAACAGGTTGGCCTTCCTTAATCTCCCTGCCTAACTTTGGGCAGTGCTATTTCAAGAGACCAATAAGAAGAATTACTATCACAGGAGATAACATTGCCGTCCTCCTAATAAGGACTCTTATTGACATTGAAGCACGCACTGTGTGGTGGCAAGGGAAAATTTGTTGGGTATGTTTTATTCTGGAGTTTCGTCAAATTTGTTGGTAGTGCAAACAAAGAGTACTTGAAAGGGAGAGCCTGGCTATACTCTAAATGTGATGTTAATTCTTCATATATTAAGTTATCTTACCAGTTTCATACAGTTGCTTTCTGCTAGAATCCAACATTTTTGTCAGCCATTACTACAACAATGGAATAGGATAAAAATATTTGAATATAATTTCTTCAAAGTTATTTGGATCTTATGGTGTTTTGGTGCTTTTAAAAATGCACTTACCAATTAACTTTTACCACGATGCACCTTATTCTTTCAAGTGAACGAGTCTTGGATTGTTCAGGGGTTATTTTTGTTTTTAACATTGCTTGTGAAACACTTAACAATGCCACTCTAATGTCATAGGTTCAGTATCACAGTCAGCAATTAACAGCTCTGCAACCTTTGAGGTAGTATTGGATGCATACACTTTCCCTGGCCTTCACAGCTACATTTTTCTTTGTTTTTTTCTTTGTGAAATTAGGTAGGTGGTTTCAAGAAGAAAAGGGAACATGAAAGCCTTGCCCACTTTTCTAGCAAACATTTCACCAACAGAATGATCTGAAATGGGAAGAAAGCATGAAAGAAGCTTTATTGCTTTTGTAAGAAATGTTAATAGCAACGGCCGCATTTAAAAAAGAAAATAAAAAACCGATGAGGCAAATAAAAAAAAACCAAAACAACAACAAAACTAGCAGTTGTGTCTTAATCTGGATCAAAGCAATAGAGAGGGAGCTCTGCCAAGTATCCCCCATGAAGCACCAAGTGTCTCCCCATTTTTTCTGGATAATTTTATAGACATACAAGATACAATATTTAATTAGTCTCTCTCTTTGTTTGGGTAAGCATCCAAACATGCAACAAACAGCAATGAGAACTCCCTACATGCCAAAGAAACTTCTGGGAAGACTCCAATGAAAAGCCGTGGGATTCAAACCCTACAGCTCATTCTCTTTCCAGGCTTTCAGGACAGATTATCTGTAAGGATCTGGGGTTTTTTGAGGATTTGCAATTTTTCAACCATTATCAATTGTGCTGAGACACAAACTCATTTGCTGGAGACTACCAAACAGCTACAAAAGAACTGTGATCTTCTTTTATTACCTGTGTGGATTGAGTTCAACTGCTAACTAGAAAGGAAGGGCATTGTTTAATCCTGGCACCATTCCTTTGATTTCAGTGATGTTTATCTAGAAACACATTTGGCTTGAAAACTGTTGCTTTAAATTGATCCTCTGAGTCTTCTTAACCCTGTTTGCAGTTGAGGATAGGGTATACTGCACTATTTTCTGAGATTTACCTGTGGTTTATTTGCAAATGCCTCTTTTCTATCATCGTATTGACACACAAATGGAACCTGCACTTAACCTTGCCATATTTGCTAACTGAACACAAATCAAAGATTTCCACTTTTCATTGTCAAAAAGATGAACTATTTTCCGTCCAGCTTGAACAGCCCTAGTATATCCAGATCAGTCACTTTCCAGAAATGATGTAAGCCACAATACCAGGTCCTGACCACTAACACCTCAGAACATTTCCCTCTTGGGACTATGGGTTTGTGTGTACTTTTCTTGCTGTGACAATCAATTTTGAGAAAAACATTCTGTAGTTCCATTTGTATATGTCACTTGTAAGTTATAGTAGAGCATAGTGCGTTTTCTCTTGTATACTAGGGCTGGAACAATGATCTGAATTGCTCCTTCCTGAAGAGCCTCTCACAAAGCTATGAAAAGGAAAAATGAGGGAAATAAAGGAGGAGGCAGACCCACAAAAGCATCAACACCATGTACCAAAATACTACTGCTAGCACAGATCAGTGCCTCTACTGGGTGTCTGAGATAGCTGAAGACGAGAACAGATGCAATGACTCATGATACTAAAGGTACAGTGCTTGTGATTAGAGCTGAGTTTCCTGGACTGTTACATCAGCAACTTCCTGAGTGCTGAATTAAATACATTTTAAATGGTATTTCAAAGTTACAGTTGGTTACATTTGGGCATGCTGACCTTAACAATGTCATGTTAAATATTTTCTTTTTAATTAAGGTAATACCTAAGCTCTGAAGATGATTATTGTTTTTCACTTCATTAATTTTACTGTTAAACCAAAAATACTCACCGCAATACTCATGGGTCCAGACCCATTAGTTTGCAACGCTAGGCATGATGTGTGTGCAAAAAGCCCTGATTTCAGAATTGTCAGGCACCCACAGTTCCAAACACAGCTCAAAGGATCGACCAATATGCACCCAATCTGACAGTCATGCTAGCTGGTACCCACACAGTACAGGTCAAGCTTCTGCATTTTTATTTTTTTTTTTAATTTTTTTAGCGGTAGAAGTGTAGTTCTGCAAGATCCCTTTCTTCTGGCTGCTGGAGTGTTAAAATTGAATACTATTCCATCATGATAAAGGCAAAATCTACATATGCCGACAATAACTTAGGCAACACAGAAAATGATCAACATCGCTTACTGAAGTTTAACCAGATTGCAACATGATATAGCTACCATGTAACATCATCCTACAGTTTCAAGGGAATTAGATTTGAATTAGAAAGTAAAATTAATAGAGCAATACAGAAACTTTTGTAATAGGAAAGTCTCAAAAACTTAGAGTACCTCAACCAGGAAAATTTAAAACAGGAAAAAGAATAAGAGATATACAAAACAGTGTACAAAACTAAGAGGGTAAGTCAAGCACCTTGTTTCATCTTTTCTGATTAATAGACAACTAATGAAACTAAGATAACAATTTACCTTCCTTTTTAACACAATGCTCAATCATAATCTAGGCACATACTTGCTACAAAATAGTATTGAGACCATTGCATTAGGAATTAACATTCATGCAGACAACAAAGGTTTCTAAGAATGCAAATTTCTTTTTAAGAAACCAAAAATAAAGACTCTTGTGCTCCAGAGTATGCTATGAACTGATAGTGCTTAGAGAGAAACTTTTGCAACAGTCCAAACAGGGAGCTGCTTCCTCTTCTTGTGTCGGCTTTGGCAAAAGTTACTGGCCTAGAAACGCCCTTCTGGAACAGGCTGATAACACTTCTGTGTTCAAAATCAGTATTCTGAATACAGGGACACTCACAAGCTTTCATCATGGTTTTGGGTATTGTTTCCATAAGCAGTAAAAGCTTAGCCTGATTTTTCAAAATTAGGCCCACTCATCTCAACCAAAATGCTGCCGCTTTACTCTTTAGAGTTATTAGAGATAAGTGTTAAACAGTAAGACAAGTAAACATGCTCACTCATGCTCTTTTTTGCAAGCATCACATCACTCTTGCTCACAGGATTTATTACAGTTAAAGGAAAGATTCTCATTGGATCCATTCCTGAAAACACTGGTAGCACATCCCTGCCCATGAGGTAAAGGGGGACATCTGGCAGAGCCTTTACTCCAGTGACTGCAAAACAACAAGTCATCTGTTTTTGTGCAGGGAATCATGGCTTAATAGATGGAGAGCTGCAGGTCAGAAGATCTTAATCCTACCTCTTATGCTAGAAGGGACTTGCTGTGTAACTTGCAGGGAGTATAATAACATTTTTGCCTCGATTTATTTCTCTTTAAAATGAGAACAACAATGCTTTTATTAAACAGTTATAGACTCCTCAGAGATCTCAGAATGGAAGGAGTCTAGACAACTGGAAACTTCACCCAAGTCTGACCTCTTAGCGAAATATTTGCAGATTTGTTTGCAGGCTGAACAGTTTCTGATAGCAGGGTAGCTTGTTTCACTGCTCAGTCCACCCATTCTGTCTGCAGCTGTTCTCAGGGGACACATATAATCATCGCATTTGTCGCGATGGCAATGGTGATAATGACACTGTGTGCAGTAATGAAAGACGAGGACATATTTCACTTTCTGTAGGGGTTGGTGCTTGAGCAACACTGCCTGCCAGCTGTCTCTGTCCACAGCACAACCTGTAATTTAGTTAACAAAATGAGCCATTTCAGAGATCAAATCGTTTTTCTGCCTGTTCTTATCCATTTACTGTTGCTGCCTGTGATAAACATTGCAGATCTCACAAACAAGGTCTTTTCAGGTGGAAAGTATGGAAAAATAAATACAGAAAAAAACAGGACTCTTGTCCAATCTGATCTGCCTATTCAGAGCTTTTTACCACAGCGCTGGAACTTCTACTTCTTCTCATCTCTAAAGTTAAGCAAAAGCATCTTGGACATGCAATTTAATCTCACTTTTGCATCTTCACTTGTAGCTTCCTTGATACTTTTACAGGCTTTTGCATGGTATCTGTGGTCTGACCAGAAATTCTCACTAAAAAGCCATTTCTGCTTTACATCAATCACTTGTTTTCAGATCCAGGTGGATGCTATGGTTCAGTTAGCCTCCTAGACAAATGAACTTCTAGGGGTCAAACAGCTTCAGTGGCTACAAAGAAACAATGTTTGACACTATTGGTGTTTCACCTCCCCTCTACATGAAAGTTGAGGAGGGAAGTTAGAACCTTCAATGATTTAACTTTTCCCTCTGTTGATGGAATAGATCTATCCAGACTCCTTTCCTAATCAGTAGGGGGAACACTGCTCACAGTTCAGTATTCGTCAAATGCACAGTGCAATTCTAAGCATAAATCATCCCACATCACGGTTTATAACTTCAAGTTCTCACTCATTTTTCTCCTCAGTGTTTCGTTAACATTTGGTATTACACCCTCCCTTAATCCAGTTTTCATTTACTCCACTCCTGTGTTCCCAACAACCAAAGACAGCTTGTCTCTTTGAGAAGCGCAAGGATTTGTACATCACAGGAATGAAGTGGGAAGGAAGGTCTAGTTTAGCCTTGAGGGCTTCAAAGACACTGGCAGAGGAGCCCTAACTAGTTTTTGGAGAAGCTACTCAAGTCTCCCACTGTTGATGCTGAGGGACATGCACACTCCCTGCTCTCTGAATGCAATCGACTTAGGTTCAAATGACTCTCCAGTTGATTTTAAATGGCTAGAGCCATAATATTTTCACAAGGATTTCCTCCATTAGATTTGATCCAGAAAATGGTAACTTGGAAAGAAAATTTAACCATATTCAGTCTACAGTTCACAGGTGCTGCAGTGGAGCACAAAAGGTGGAAAAGGGATGTGATCAGGTCTGGATGTTCCCTGTTCATACAACAAGAGTAATCATATGCTACCATTTCATGGGATTATTGTAAAGCCTACTCTGTAAACAGTTGTGAAGAACTGTGGTATCTACTGAAAGACACATAAATTGTTAATATATTATTCTCAGAATAAAATACAAACTGTGGTGATCTTAAAAATGGTTACTTATGTACTTAATCATAAAAAACAAAGCTGATTTGCTAGAAAAAGTATGCAACCTTTAATAAATTATCCTACAGAGTACAGCCACTACAGTACTGGAAGGTAACATATACCCCCTCTTTTTTCCAGACCCCCCCCAAAAACAAACAAACAAACAAACAAACAAACAAAACTTTTTTTATTCAGGATAGACATGATGCTCCTGAGAATGAGTCACCTGCAAACCTTACCTCATTGTCAGGCAATATAACAGAAATAAATGTCACAGATTATTAAAATATGATAATATAAACCCAATATTCTTTCTATAAGTAACCAAATGTATTAGGGCTCTTTGGCTCTACAAAGGTATAACAAAACACCAGATAAGAGAAAACAGGTGTCATCCACAATTTCAAAGGGCCTTTTTAAAAAGCACTCTACCAAAAGACACTATGAAAATCATAATAGGAGAAAAAGCGCTGTAAAAAATAAGAAACTGATAAAAAAATACAGTAAACAGAAAGCCGAAATTAAATTCTGGGTTTTTTTCAATAAGAAAACAATGAAGAAGTTCTGCGTAAGGAGCTTCATCTCACCTAATTGTCAGTGCTCTGGAAAATAAGGTAAATAGCAAAGAAACAAATCTGCAGCTGGCACAAAATTATTTAAGACTTCTTAGAAACTCTATGAAAATAGTCTACACAATGGCAAATTAAATTTACTGCTGACAGATGTAAAGAAATGCAGGCTGAAAATAAGTAATAACTGCATATATGCTGCTGAGTTCCAAATTAACTGGAAACACCAAGGAAAAAGGCCCCTGTGTGTATATCTCAATGTGTCTAGGCATAAACATGAGATACAACATGGGACAAAGATCCTAAATGAGGGACACAGCAAAACCACTCAGGCAGAAAACTTGAAATCCTCTGAGATTTATTGTGGAAAGCTTTTGTTCTGAAACCTCTGCTTACTCCCTATTTCCAACAAAAGCAAGTTTTGAGAACAAAATTTGGCAGACACTGAACAGCAGCAGAACAAGTTAGTCTGGGAGTGACATCCCTTAAAGGAACAAAGTTTGAAAAATATGTCCACAGATATGTCTGCATGCGAGAAGGCCACTGTAAGTATCATCTACCCTGGATCCTACAACACAACCAGAGGAACACTGGTTACATGAAGCTAGATGAACCACTGCTCCCAAGAATAATATTCACACCTATGGCATTGCAATGCAATCCAGTTTTGCCCTTGATAGTACTTTGTCAAGATGTACCTAGGTGAGGCACATATTCAACCTCCTTTCATTTTGCATTTGATTACAGAAGAGTCATTGCTCGAACTCAACTCTTAGATTTTCCAGATTGTGACACATCTCGGATGGATGGATGACTCATATCAAATGAACCAAAGCAACGCACAGCCCTACATCAGTGCTGGAAAGATGCTCAAAGCATAAGCCAAGTGTGTTTATTTCTCAGTGGGTTCCATTCCAGGCAAGGCAAAAGTACAGCCTGCTTGGCCTCGTGGACAATGTAAACAAGGAAGGCAGCATTCACATTGCAGCGTTTTGTGACAGAGAGAATATGATCTGTCAGAGGGATGGAGCATGTAGAAGGAACAAAACCTTCTGAAGATTTTGCCAGCATATCTATGGGTTAAAAATGTAAGATGTAAGAAGTAGAAAAAGTATTTAAGGAATGGAAGGTACAGAAAAATTACTCCTCCCCCAAACCTGAGAGCTCCCTATTGACATAATTAGACTAAAAAACGAACCACACAGACAGGGCAGCAAACTCACTTTGGGATATGATCTAGTTTAAGTAGATATGGGGCTGCTCAGAACTAAGGTAGAAGAAAGAAAGGCAAAGGGGCTCCTGCTTTTTCTTTGTCTTGCCCTTGTTACAAGCATTTGCACTTGTGCAAATGTTGAGTTTAAAGATTCATTCTCTACCAGAGCAGGTTCATTCCATTTCTATCTGCCCCTCCTGAGATAAAAATAATGTCAATGTGTTACAGGCAGAGGTGATCTCCATGTGCAAAAAGAAGGAATTTTACTAACATGAAATCAGTTATGGGCCATACATATGCCTCTTAGTCCTGCACATTGTGAGAAGACATAAAATTCAGAAATCAGAAAGAATGAAAGAAAAGGAATTAAAGAAAAAACCAAAATAATAATAATCCTTTCTTCACAGCAGTAGTCATCTTCAGGTTCTTATTAATACATCTAAGAGATAGGGAAATGGCAAAGGGAGAGGATAAATAAGCCACAAGTGTCCCTAATCTAACCTTTGTATCTACCGATATGCCTCATACACAAGCCAGACCTATTTGGAATGACAGTGTTTGGATATCTTCTACTGAGTTATGTCCCAGACAGCACAATCCACCAATCTAAACATTTGCCCAGTTTAAATAAAAAAAAAAAAAAGGCAAAACTGGTGAAATTGTGATATGAATAGGCTTGGGAGACAGTATTGCCTTGGACGTTTAGTGGAACGAGTAAGAAAGAAATAGGACATTTGACATATGTCTATATTGAAAAGAGAAAAAGGGCTAATAGCAGGTGCAATAACCTTGTCTCCTCTTCTCCTGCCTCCATAGCTTCATCCAAGTAACTCTTGTTATTAATGTACCAGGAGAAGACATTTCACATTTACTCCTTAAGATCAACCTGACAGCTTACCAGCTGTTTCTGTACTCTTCTTCCCACAATGGCATGAGTAATCCAAAGAACGTTCTCACTTTCTCTGCTAGCATCGTGGTTACCCGCTGTTCACTTCTTCTAGTCTGGTCCCTGAGCAGGAATGTACTCATTCTTATATTTCCCACTCACTTTGCAAGCCATAGGGTTTGATATCATATAAGCACAGCTCTTACCTATCTCATCCTAAAAGTTCTCATGCCAGGAAAATAGCCTCCCATCTCTTACTTCTAACACCACTGCCCCAGAGATACATTGGTCATTTCTTCATGCTATTCCAGTACCTTGGCCTGAGGAAGAAATGTACAGACCAACATATATTTCAGCTGTTTCCTTAAACAGCAGAGCAAAAGAATAAGTTGAATAAGGGATAAACATGATCCGCTTAGGGGAAGGTGCTCATCTCTTATAGGCACCTATTAGTGTCCAAGGATAGGAAACACAAGGGCAAAGGGCACTAAGGGTTCTATGATTCTCATGCTCTTAAAAAAAAAACTGTTAGAAAAAATACTATAAGAAAATCACTACCTAGGACTCAAGCCAATCCTTGCAGTTATGTGTAACTTATCCTGGGTTGCATCACATCACCCAAAGTCTGGAAGTCTGAGGAAAGTACATTTAGTATCACAATCAATAGCTGGAAGGACACTTGAAAAACAGAACGACACGTGCGCAAAATTCGCTGGTGTATCTCGTGGGCTGATGAAAGTTAAGGAACCAGGATGTGTGCAGCTTTACTTAACAGAAATCTACCTCCCTCCCACCCACCCCGCTTTTAGGATGTTTTTCCTGTTGCCTGTGCCATTCACTGTTTTCTGACTAATTGTGCCTGTGTAGGTAAAAGGCCTGTGGGATTTGTTTGTCCTTCTGGCAAACCATGCAGGCATGTCCTAAAATGGACAGCCAGACTTCCATTGTGTTTGCCAGCACCATACAACTAGCCTTTTTGAAATACTACAAAACAGAAACAGATTAAAGGAGGGTGACAGCGCTTGCCAAATGGCATGTCCTGTCATATGCACACACTGGTCTGGATAGTCACTTGGGTGCAGAAGTAAAAAGCTATTAGCATCGGGACAGAAACAGGCATCCAATTTCCCCACCCACCCAGATGGAGGAAAATAGAGCACCTCACCAGTAATGGTTTTCAGAGAGAAAGGCATACAAAGCAGGAAACAAAAGAGGATAGACTCCAAGAACATTTTTTTTTCCCCCTCCAGCAGGTTCTTTTTTCCTTTCTCTCTCTCTTCTAGTCTAATCCATAAAATAATCTAAATCTCATCTTAAAAAAACCCTCTCTGTTCCTGGACACACTTTAGAGACAATGCAGTATGAACAGAGGAAAGCACTGTGGTTAATAAAAAATGACTTTCCTGTCTCATTCTCTGTAATCATGTAACATCTTACATAGCCAATAATTGGAGACAAAGCATAGAAAAGAAGGAAGGCTCAGGATTCAAAATGTGAGCCATAGGTATAGCCAAGTTGTTTTGAAGCTTTTGACTGTCTCCCTGGAGCTCCCTTAAAACAAGGTAATAAATAAAATCAACACTAATAACACTGATACTGCTAACAGTAATTCTTTATCCTGCAGCGGAGCAAGAAGCGACCATCAAGAAAGTGGCCTCACCACACTGACTGATAGGATAGTGAACAACACAATGCAGGACAGGTAATGCTTGGTTTCTCTTTAAATAGGACTTTGTTAACAGTAGATCAAAGAAAATACACTGATGGAAGAGACAAGGAAACACAGGCAGAGACAAAGTCTCAGAAGGAGAGAAGAAGCAGAAAAGAAATTAATTAAATCACCAATCAACAGAGGTGGTAGGAAATTTTCAACATTTTTGTTCTTTGAAGAAAACAGAGCTGTGGAATAACACAGAGAAGTTCCAGCAAAATCCACATTGCAGTAGAGTCACTATTATTATTATTACTATTTAATAAAACTTTCTGTTCTATACAGACACAGCCCTAAGACCACCACAAAGCATTCTGAAACACTTTGGATTGAAAAATGCCATAATGGGAAAGTACAGATTTAAATTTTAGGTGCCAAGTGATTACAGCCCCATCTGAACCGGGTCAAGGAAGCAGGGCTAGCACACCTTCTGCTGTGGAAAACACACAGAGATATTTAAAGAACATAAGCACAGTTGGAAAGTCAGTTCTGCCATCTGTCTTAAATGTATCTTCAACAAGATGGTGCCACCCAACACCATTTTGAAGCCCTAATTTTGTGTCAGCTCTGAGACCAAGACAAGGGTTTTAGGTATCCAGCTTTAATGGATTTGAAAGGTAGCTTGAGGATCTACCTACAAGCTCAAGAACAGCCTTTATCCCCTCTTCAAACTTAATATAGCTTGTTGGATTAAACAAGATTGCAGCCAAAATCAAATAGAGCATCCATACTTATAATGGAAATTAATATAGAACTCACCTTTACCAGTTGGGGTTTTGTGTGTGTGTGTGTGCTTTTATTATTCAAGACCTGCCACAGAAAAGTAAAAGCCAGCATTTCACAACAAGGTTAAAGTGAAAAAAAACAGTATTGGTGGAGTAAATATAGGTAAAAATAATGTTAGTATGGTTGACAGTTATGCTTGCTCTGCTTGGTCCCCAAAAAGCTTGTTTATCTTGAGTAGACAGCTCATTATACCAACTCCATTCACAAAGCCAGGATTGCTGTGTACCAGAGGCTAGTCAAGTCAAATTTTAAGGAAATTCCTCTGAGGATATGTCTGTTCTTTTGTAAAACTCTGTCTGATTTCAAGCCACTGGCCCCATGATTTGCCCTTGGTGATAGTTCCAACAAGATCTGTGGTCATTCTGCACTTCTCTTATAGCTCTTGATTTTAGCATAGATTAAATTATCCACAGCTTTAACCAAGTGTAAATTCTAGAATTAAATAAAACTTCTCCCTTCATCTTCCTGAGAAGGGTAGCTGTGAGAAATAAGAACATACTGAAAGTATGGAGATGACAACTGACTGACACCCAAATTCTTAAATTGTGGAGGTTGCTGTCAAATGAAAATTCAACCCACTTTCATAGAAACTGTTAATATTGATGTTAAGTCATCCATCTCCTTAAATGGTTCCAGAAAACGTAAAAGTTCTCACTGTGTGTGGGAGCAAATCCTGTATGGAGAAATGGTGAGTACCAGAACCTCACACCATGAATTGTAAATACCATGCTCACAGTATGCAAGCATGACTCATAGATCTATCTGTATAGGTGAACTGCACCACCACTGGAATGAGATGGAACGTTATAGATTCTTAAAAGAACATAGCAACATCAACCATCACTTTAAAACAGGAAATGCTTATCCAAGCAATGTAGAACTTAATTATAGCATAATCTGACCCATTTGTCAGGCCAGTACATTTTTTCCAATGTTCTTGACTTCCTAGCAAGTCAAACTGCTGCTCCATCCTGAGTCTCACTGATACTCAATGTACTTGCAAAAGCTTAGAAACCCCAGGGAGCCACCTCTACTCTCCATAAACAGGCATTACAGCACTTGTCCATCTTGTCTTACTCAAAATACTAAGACAGAAAGGTAACAACATTATGTAGTATTATTACTGGAATATTTCCCTGTGCTTATTTTTTAAAATCCTTGTTTTCTATGTACTGCATTCTCACTAGATTTCTATGCAGTTAGCATCAAATTCTAAATAGTAATAGTAAACCTCATGAATAATTTTTGGCAAAACTTTCCTTAAAGTGACTTTGAAAAGGTGAGATACCTTTTGCTAGTTTTATCTTTGTCTTTTCTGACTGAAAACTGGCACCATCACACACTTAGATACATCCTCCTGAACTCATAAACAGGAGCATACTTACAGCTAACTTCCTACCTCTTGCAGTTTGAAACTTCAAAAAATCACCTTCCTAATATGTGCTTCTAATTAAATTTCAGTCCCTAACCACAGCTGCTGTGATTCATGCATACCCTGCAAGGTTCAGTGTTAATTAATGAGGGCTCTTTAAATTCTCTGAGCCAGGGTGTGGGAGGGAAATGGGGTGTATGCAAGACATGAGGATTTCTCACAGTTGGTTGTGGGGTGTTGTGATGCCCCTCTGGGAGGCAGCTCAATTACAGTATGCATCCAAACAAAAATGAAAAAGGAGGTGGAGAACTGGGAACAAAAACCCACACAGTGTATTATTCATAAGCAAATATATAATTATGCAGTCTCATGAATTAGGGATCTACATTTTCTTACAGAAAATAATGTGTCAGAATGCTGCTTTGCAGTGTATGGGTTTGATATTCCCCTCTTCCTATGAAAATTTAGAGGAAAAAGTGGGATATAGTCAACAGAACCCCAGAGGCCTCCAAGCAATCCAGGGACAATTTATGACAAGGTACAAGCTGAGGTATTAATAAATTTCACAGTGTGGATTTCTACAGTCCTTCTTGGGATTGCAGTTCAAGGCTGCAAATGAAAGGACACAGCAGCTCAGCATCTCTGCAGATAAAGAATTTCAAGGTGAAATTCTAGAGCTTTGCTATATGAATGAAGGAGTCAGTCTGGCTCTCAAGCACGGGAATTCATAAATTATCACAATTATTACTACGTATCTGTGTTATGCACAGGTAGGCTGCTTGCAATACCACAACTCTGTCTTCAGCTAAACGGCTGCCAGTCTAGAACAAAATATTGATTTGAGGAGGCTATAATTGGTTGGAGACAAGGTTGAGCATTTGTCATTTTGTACTTCAGGTTTGGTTTTTTTTGCTAATTGAAAAGCATCTTTCATCCTTTGTGTGTTCTCAGCAATGCAGCACAGAACTATAAGAGCCTAGTATTAGAATCTGAAATTAAGTAGCCTATAGCTAAATGAAACCTCAGAGGCGAGGTTTAGAAGAACAAAGTGTAAAGTCATGAGGAGGGGTTTGGCCTAAGCTTTCACATCTCCGCCTTTTATAAAATATTCTTCGTTATATTTAACAGTCCTGGGTAGTCATAGTCTCAGCCTTTGTTTTATCAAAAGACCAATATTACAGGTGTACCAAAAACTACAATCCCACAGGTGACAAATGTAGTGCTTGCAGTTGGGGGTGGAATCACGACTTTCCCCTCTCTTTCAGACTGAAGCTTGCAGTAAAGACATCAGCCAGCATTCCCAGAATCAATTTCATGTTTGGTCCTCTGAGGACTTGAACTAATGGTGGATAGACAATAACCATAAAGCCTTTCAAAACACAATATTTTTTCCTATTAGTCAAAATTCTGCATGGGATAAAAGGGAAAAGAAAGAATTTTTAAAGTAACAGGTAAAAAAAAAAAATTAAATAGCTAACCCAACCTAGTGCTTACTGTTCCCTTGTTGCTGCTTTAGAAATCCCAGCCCAGGGATACTCAATTACTTTTTTAAATAAGTAAGTACCAGATAATTTGATCATGAATTTTTCAAGCCAAGGGTTGGCTCTGCCTCTGCTGGGCTAGTCTGAGCTGGGTACTCCCTTAGCAGAGGGCACACGGCAGCTGCTCAAAGCACTGAAAAGAAAAAAAAAAAAAAGGCAGACAGACAAGAACTGTGAAAGCAAAGCTGGCATGTTGTCATGGTCTAAGCAAAATTTATGCATTGCCTAGATCTATAACCGAGCCAACCTCAGGAGGAGCCTTAGACGAACTTCTTCAAAATTTCCCCTAGGCAGAGGTGACTACTCCCTAAATATTTGCAAACAACCAGTTTCCCTTTCTGTGGATACTCTCAGGCTAAGGTTCTCAGCTCATGTTAAAATCTTTTGAGTTTTAACACCTGAGTCTTGCCTAATAAATCCAGAAACTGCACATATATTTCCACTAGAGCCTTCATTATTATTACAAGTTGAATTATCGGTAAGTTGAAGCCAGCATGGTGTAAGGACTGAGGTAAGGACAGCACATTGTCTTCTGTATATTTCTCTGTCTCCCAACAAGTGACGGCTATCACCAATTCCTTCTCAGATAGTTTTGCCATTGGCAACCCCTCTACTTCCCCCAGAAGCAATTATAAACTGGCTTGTCCAGTTTCTTTAAGATGAAAATGATTTACTGATAACTTTAAATGACAGGAGAAAAAAAGCTATCACTTCTTTTCCCCAGTTTTACTCAGAACAAGGTACCCTCACAGTCTGACTTCCTTGGAAGAGCAAGATTTTTCTTCCAGCTAGATTGAAGAAAGAGTCCAAAAACCACATCAAGACCAGTCATGCATGGAATTGCAGGTCTACATTGGTGATCCCTAAATATTATAGCAAGAGACACCATTTTTAGCTGAAGTAGAGGAGACCTGGTTTTGCACAGCCAAACCAGAACGGCTCCAGTTCAATTCAGCTCTGTAATCTCACATGCTAGATTTGCCACAAAAAAAAATTGATTATGTTCTGATTTCTCCCAGACTAATTACTCATTACAAGATGGAGCTGCTGTCCTCCAGAATCTCTAAATCCTTAGCTGATACTCTTACTGGATTGTAATTTGAATGTGTGTCCTTCTACCAACCTCTATGTCCTCCCTGCCTTTTTTCCACTACAGATCCACTGCACTAGCACTTGCTGGAAGATCAGATCCACTGATCTTCTAGCACTTGTTGATTTGTTTCTGAAAAGATGATATTCTAACCCAGTCATCTATTTCAGAGCTACAAGGATTCTGAAAAGAAGACAAAGGTTAGGCAGAGAGAAAACTAGATCCAGAGCACTGGAGAATATACGATATGAGAAAACTGGCATAGGTTGGAGGTTTTGCTTTGTCTACGTGCTTCTGATTCTCCAAAAAACTGTTGGGTTTAGGCAGTTCAGATAACACAATGGAGAAAATTACTTGGGTCTTAATCTAGGTCAGTTTTTATTTTCTATAAAAAGGCAAAAATTCTTCCCTTTACAGCACATAGGAGGGAGTTTTCTTACAAGTGATTCCGAGAACATGTCAGACTATGATGGAAGTAGCGTAATGACTTGTAACACTCATACAGAGTACTATCACAGCCCAGTCCAGAAAATTATGCAATGAATTTGATGTTTATTGTACAATGCTAAAATCTTTGGCCAGAGTTTGAGAAAGTTGCTCTACCATAAACTGCAAAGTACCTATTCAGTCACTTCTTTTAGGATCACTAATATAGCATTTCGCAGTGCTATTTCAAATGAACTGAAAACCCATTTAAAACAAATGGTGGCACCCACAGACCTGAGTATATAATTCCATTCATAGGTGCTTGTCCACAGAACTGACACCAAGAGAGCCTTCCCCTCTCCTCCCACACCCCTTTGGTGTCACACAGCATTTTTTTTCAACATGGATGGGAAATAACATCAACTCTGGTAGGTTTGGTTTCTTTTTTTTTTTTTTGTCTTCTGAGGCAATGAAGCTGCTGAAAAGACAAATCCCCAGGAAACAGCCTCCAGGCAAATGCTCTATTATCTCTCAAGACAAAGACAACAAAGAACTGACAACTCTCTGTATAATGCAATTATTTCCACCTTTAAAGCCATGTTAGAGTATCCTATGCCACATTTCATCCAGCCATGAAATTTTCAGGATACGAGAGTGTTCTCTATTCTTCCCTGGAGATAAGTCCCTCCAGCTTCATGTGATCAAATCATCACTACAATTACAGAGGGAGACAAAACCATCTCAGATTAGAGAGGTCTCCAGAAAATCCTGGAAATTGATCTAACCCTTGTTTGAGGACAACTGTTGAAAAGAACGTTTGCTGTTCTTTCAATATTCTCCACAATGCTGCAAAATAAAAAATAATAACTATGACTAAAACTCAAAGACCAAAGTCAATGTGTTACAAGTGAATTGAAATCTTGGCTTTTTCTCTAAGATGCCAGGAGATAATGAGTTTGTTTGTGGAATACTATCCTCATAATTTTTATATTTGGAGAAAGGATTGTAGAAGCAACGTGAAGAAAACCTAAGGAACAGAACAGTTGGCTTCCCACCCCAAATCACTAATGGCACTTCTTTATTCACATCACAACACTTAGCAGATCCTTATGTTAAAGTGAGATGAGGATTTAACAAATCATAACCTGCTTCCTAGACCTAAAATGAACACAGCCATACTACCATGTGCAAAGACGTTAAAAGAAGAAGGATAAACTCTTCTAACCTTTAGTCTTAATGGTATGTTAATGTCTGCAGAATCAAGTGGAGTTACGGCTTCATCCCATTACCTTTTTTTCTTGCTGTCAAAATGTAATGATTTGTAGTTTTATGAAATTGCCACTTTTAGAATACCAAAGAAATGTACACACAAGAAATGTAATAGCATGGTATCTAACTTACCAGTAAGTTTTAGTTCTGTAATCAGTACAACACCCACTAAGAACTGAATATTGCCCACTTACAATCTTTAGCAATAAGGACATGCAAAACTTTGCAATACATCCTCTGCAACTGCTGGTGATTATAATGATAACGCAGCCCTTTTTCCCTACAAGTTTTCAAGGCAACAAATTCCAAAGCTATCTGTGTTTTCTTGTTACAACACTGGTCCATAAATATTCATAATAATTTGCTTCTTACTTGCTAGTGACTTAGAGAGAAATATATATTTATACACATGTACATATATATATAGTGAGTGTGACTGATACATATTTTTATTTACAGTGCCATTCCCCAGTCTTTAGTCCATGCATACAATCCTCAATAGGTTTAAAAACACTAGTTTTACATTCCAATCTCAGCTCTTTCTTCTAGTTTTCCATAACTTCAAGTAGGTTAAATTATGCTGATAAATGAGCAATTCAAAATCCTCTCACTAGCTACTCAGGACCCTAGTATCTATGTGCAGACTGTTAAAAAATAAATTCCTTTCAGAGTCTTTGTTGAGAACAAAATTGATCATAGTAATAACTAGATTTTGGCTGAAATTTAACACTCATTTACTTTACCAAAAGCTATGCAAATCTTAGTCTCCTTACCCCTCACTCCTTATAAAAAACCCCATTTTCCACCAAACCACAACCTTTTGCAGAACTAACTGTTTCATCCACAAGACAAGAAAAAAAATGAGACAAATAATCTGAACTTTCTCCCCCTCCTCAGCTACTCAGAATTGCTTCTGCATAGTCCAAAGAGTTATGTCATGAAACAATGCTTTAACACTAATTTTTGTAATTAGTCAGCGAGCTTTTGCTCAGCAATACTTGGACGGGATACAAGTGTCACATTTTGCTTCTCAGGTTCTGAAACAATGCACTCTTCTATTGTTTGCCTGTCAGCTGAAGAACATGTTTTCCATTCTTTTTAATACAGTTACCAGAAACAATTGAATGTGTCTCTTGACTTTGAGATTTCTTCACAAGCCAGTTTATCTTTTTAATTGGGCTGAAGACCCATGCATAGGAATATCTCATATAAATTTTTGTTCTGTTTAACTAGATGACTTTTTAAATGTTGTGCAGTAGTCAGTAGAATATGACAGCTAACTGCCATTCATTTTATGAAATCTTCATTATCCTCTTTAGTCCTGTAGTTAGAGTTTGCCACTCTCTTGATCTTTCAACTATCTAAAGCACTGCCTGGTCCTTTTTTCAATCTTGAACTGTGAAAAAATACCTTAATCTCTTCCATCATCTCTGGTTGTTTCATAATATTTTCCATTTCTGTCAAATTTCAGATGGAAATATTGTCCACTCCAAATATAAGCCATATTCTCTGCCTAGAGATATAGATTTCTCTCACCTAGTGTACTGGGAGCCTTGCAGAAGACACTGTGTTTGGGGAGTTAGTGATCCTGACCCGGCCACGTTTGGTCTGTTGGGTCTTGTACCTGGGGCTTGATAAGCCTGTATGCTAGCAGTAGCCACTGCACAGGAACCTGCTGGAGTGGCCTGTGCTGGCCTATGATGTGTGCTGGTGGGTGTTATCACAGACGTAACATCCCAGCCAGTCAGGAGAATATACGTGATTCTGTTTGCTACACAAAATAAAAGCATCACAGCATAGGATGGAAATAGGAACCTCTCCACAGACAGAATCTGTGCAACATTCTCTGAGAAAAGGTACCAGGGCTCCACACAATGTTATATGAATACATGGCTCCCAGGAGCTGAAGGAATGTAAGATTTGCTCACTATCTATATTTCTCTTTTTACTCTTATTGAAAGCCTATTTTATTAAGCCATTTGTTGTCTGGCCTTCTTACTGAGATCCAGAATGAGCCCTGCTTCTCTGACCTCACCCTCCTTCCCTGGTGCAGGACATCTAGTCAGTCCAAGGGGTCCAAAACCTTACTGGAGTAAAATACGTACTTTGCCAAGTACTTTTACCTTTACCCACAAGGACATCAAATACTCCTCTAAAAGATCTTTTTCTGGTACTAAGAGAATACTTCATTAATTGACATCACAAACACTGACAAATATGGTCTGGGAAAACACACCATTAATCAACAAGCATTGGAATGATTGATATAAATTAAAAGCTTTGCAGTATCAATTGGTATTTATTTCATAGTTATGTTATTTGTCATCTGTTGTTGTTCAGGCAAGGCTCTTTGACAGTATCTGTAACTATGTACAAAAGTTACTGCCAGTATGCCAGAGGGTCCAGAGTCACATAGGTCCAGTGTCACATGTCCAGTGGGAAGAGTGGGTGCTCCACAGTGTGGAGAGGTTCAAAGTGGCATCCTTACTTACTCATTCACATATTCTGAAATATTGCAGCTTACGTGTGCCTGGTTAAGTGGATTTATGGATTATATTAGTTGGTTTTAACTAACTCTCACAAAATGGACAAGTGGCTTAAAAAGACTCTCGCAAAGAAACCACAGACTGAGGATAAGATTGATAATATGAGCAAAAGTGAACAAGAAAATGGCAGAGCTGACACTTCTCCTACTCCTAGTATGAAGTCTTCATCAGCCACATTATGAGTGACAATCTAATCAGATCTGACAGGAACTAGGCCAAAAAAACCGAAATTATCAAAAAGATTATTTGAAATAGGGTTTGTCATCTATAGTATTAACAATGAAGCTTGCCTTAAATGTATACTGTGCCTTGAGATATTAACTAATGATAGTATGAAGCCACTACAATTAGCAAGACATTTAAAAAATAAGCATGCAGAATATGAAGAGAAAGTTCTACATTTTTTTCAGTGGTTTAAACTCATGTAATATTCAAACAAGCACTTTACAAGACTTAATGATAACTGTTTAGCAGTAAGAAGTTTCTTACTTGAAAGTGAAGGAAAAAAAGTAATATACAACCTGGGAAACACTTGTTCCTTCTGCCATAGTAAATATGGCTGGAATAATACAGGGGAAATGACATGGCAACAAACTAAAATGCAACAGTAAATACTATTGAAAGATGCATAGGGATGACTGATGAAGATCTGAAGAAACAAGTATTCAAACAAATTATGCAGTGTGGGAGGTTTGCTCTGCAGTTCAGTAAAAGTACAGATGTTTCCAACATTTCTCAGTTTATGGTATTTGCTAGATTCTGTTTCAATAACAAAATAGAGGAAGAACTGTGTTTTTTATGAGCCACTAAAGGAAAGTTATACCAGATAATACATATTTTCAACAGTAAATGACTTCTTTAATTAAACTAATGTTTTATGGAAAAGCTGTGCAAGTGTAATCACTCATGGAGTGGATGTTTTGTCTGAAATTTTAAAAAATGCATTCCAGGGTAACCTTGCAGAGATAGCACCACACATGAAATTCATTCACAGCATCACTCATGGGCAAGCTATTGCAGCAAAGAAGTTGGAGCCAGAAGTGCTCCAAGTGCCACAGGATGTCACTGACATGGTTCATTTTTTAAAAACAAGACTTTAAAACAGTAGAATCTTTACAACACTTTGTAATGAGATGGGGTGGGGAGTGACCATGAAAATCTTTTTCTACCATACTGAAGTTTGCTGGTTATCTTGTGGCAAAGTGCTTAAAAGAACTGTCCAACTTTTACAAAAAGACAAGTGTTTCAAATTTGCTGACCTTTTCTGAGATGACAAGTGGCTGTCAGTAATATGCTACCTAGCAGATATGTTAAAAAAACCAAACACACTTAATCTGTCCCTTCAAAGTAAAAGTGACATTTTAAGAATGAGTGCAAAAAAGGTTTACTGTTCTGTAAACAAATGAAATAATTATTTTAAAATAATTTCATCTTTATCTCATCCTTTAAAAATTTCTATCTTTTGTGTACATTTTATAATACAACATATTAGTACAATAGCACATGCATATGACATGAATAAATAACTACACATACATAGGGGGTGCAAGCTCAATATCGTTTTACTAGTAAGAACATAAGATCAAAAAAGGTTGGAGATCACTGCTGTAATGTAGGTGGGTCAGTACTTAGAAAGTGACATATGATCCATAGCATGGTATAGGATGAAGAGTGGTTAACAGAGTAAGTGGAAACGACATATAATAACGCCAAAAAAGAGAGAACTAGGGAATAGTATGTTGCAGACAGCCTGCAAGAAATAGTTGAGCTGGTAGAGCAGCTGGCAAAGCTCAACCTGTGACTGAGCTGAGGAGGAAGCAGAGTTAAAAGGCAGTGTGGAGCAGCAGAGCAGGGGGAGTAGCCAATGGTATGTGCTTTATACACTTGGAATCACAGACATTCCTACATCAGCTGTGAACTGCAGCTAAAGCTGTGCTGCTTGCAATGAGATGCTGCTGAAGTGCATTTCTATGAATGCCCTCCGCTCATGTTACATGATGGCTTTATCTCTGCATATAAACCTTGCAGCTGCTGAAGGGGAAATAAAGAGAAGCTGTCTCTTTCTGAGCAGATGGAATAATATTGTTAAAGTGTACCACTGCCTCTTTGGTAGGTCCTTGTGAGAGCTGAGGAATGATGACTGAGCTTAAAATACTTCCTTGTAAACTGCAGAATTTCATCATTAAATCTACCAATCAAAGTTCCACTCATCCATTCTGCACTTGTAGTAATATCTGTTACTAGGGATGGGAAGCTGCCACATTCTTCCCTCACAGCTAATCCTTGTTGTTAAGAACCACAACAGCTGTTTACACACATTTTATCCCCTTATGTCAGTAAATGCACCCTTATTCACCTTGCCCTCAATGGCCTTCATCTTATCTGACTAAAAGAAAAGGACTAAAAGAAAATCAAGGACTGTGTATCCTAAAAGAACAGAAGGTAGTAGAATTAAGGACTGGTTGTAAGAGTGTTTTTCACAAGTTTTATCTGAATGCACCACCATCTATATAAAGACATGGGTGCGGTTTTTCATCTTTTGCTTTTTGAATATTCTTTGAATACTCCTAGTTAGACACCAATCTCAGTTACAACAGACCAAATTCTGAATGCAGTGCATGATTTGTATGGCAGGAGATATGAAGCAAGATCCAAAACTGGCCATATGTTTTTAGGTTACACTTTTCTACATGGCAAAAAGATTATTAAAACCAAAACTGCACAACATGAAATAGGAATATAGAGAATTCAAAGGAGATGCTTGCAAGCTACCATAGGATTCTTTTTAAGGTTGCTAAAGGCAACAAAGAGAAAATGTAAGACCATTGTATTCATGGCAATGTCCAAATACAGTAATTGAATGGACGAAGCAGCAAGGCACTTATTTCTTTACTGCCTTCTTTGTCCAGCTACCTGCTTGTATACTCCTTTTCAGCTGACTGGGACAGCAGCTTTCCTTTTGGAATTAAAGTTGCTGTTATTACATGGCATGAAATACTCTATAAAAAGAATCTTCCTTGATTAGTGCTGCCATGACAATCTGCTCCCTTCTGCCTTGTTGCAATCACTTCTGTAACATTGAACACCACCAAAACACAGGCAAAAATCCATAGCTTGGGGCAGGTGAAACTGCTTTTATCTCCTCTTAATTGTTTCCACTAGGGGACGTAACTAATTCATCTTTCTTTGGCTTTGACCCTGCTCCTCAGTTTTATGGTAACAGAGTCACAGCTGAGACTTACTCGTCACTTTGTATACTCAATTCATTCAGACCTTGTCGGTCGAAGCATGAGTAAACTTCAGACTTGCCTCTCCCTTCCCATTCGAGCCAAAAGATCACCCCCATCAGCAGCAAAGGACCTGTGACTCACTGAAGCATCACCATCAGAAAGGAGCGGTAGCAGCTCTAGCAACATATTATGCCCTTTACTATTGTCTAGGTTCTTCACAAACCGCTGCAGTGTGGTTCTCTTCCAGAGGGTTCAGTCCTTCAGGAACAGACTGCTCCAGGTGGGATCCCCATGGGGTCACAAGTCCTGTCAGCAAATCTGCTCCAGCATGAGCTATTCTCCCCATGGGTCCACACATCCTGCCAGGAGCCTGCTCCAGTGTAGTCTCTTCACAGGGCCACAGCCTCCTTTGGGCACTTCCACCTGCTCTGGTGTGGGGTCCCCCATAGCTGGCAAGTGGATATCTGCTCCACTATTAACCTCCATGGGCTGCAGGGAAACAGCCTGCCTCATCATGGTCTTCACTGTGGGCTGGAGGGGAATCTCTGCCCCGTGCTAGAGCACCTCCTCCCCTCCTCCTTCACTGACCTTGGTGTCTGCAGAGTTGTTTCTCTCATATTCTCACTCCCTTCTTTGGTTGCAGGTTTTTTGCTTCCCTCCTGAGTATATTATTCCAGAGGTGCTACCACCTTTGCAGATGGGCCTGGCCTTGGCCAGTGGTGGGTCCATCTTGGAGCCAGCTGGCATTGGCTCTATCAGACACAGGGCAACCTTCTAGCAGCTTCTCACAGAAGCCATCCCTGTACTTGGCCTGTCCCAACAAAACCTTGCCACGCAAACCCAGTACAGCACCACAGGTTCTAGAGGCAGAAAAGACTAATGTGGTTACACATGGTTCGGTTCTCTCCCTTTTACAAGTGTCTTCCTCTTTTGGTATTGTTTGGTATTGAGTATTCAAGCATCAAAACAACACTGGCTTGCTCAAAATTCCATTCCATCTTTTAATGCATCCAATGACCAGAGAAGAAGACATTCCTCTCTGAAATGAAAATGAAGGCAAGATAGTACACTTCCACCCTTGATCCATTCCTCATGGATAAATCTACTCCAAGCAATTTTTCTCCAGTGTTTGCATTCTGCAGAAAAGTTGCTTGCAAGTTAACAGTCAACATTTACAGGTTGTTAGTAGACAGAGCTTTCTGAAGCATTACACCCTTGGTCTTGGAACAGAGAACAACACACCTCAAATACCATGGAGGCATAGTTACAGGTAAATCTGACATTCGGTAGGTATTAGACTGACATAAGATTGCCAAGCTTCTTCTGGACACATGGTTATCTCACCATACTCCCTTTTTTCTAACGTATACCTTTGTGAACACCACAAGAACTTACCAGTTGAATTAAAGAAATTCTTTCTCAAATGCCCAATAGCTGTTTGAAGTGACTCTAACAGTTAAATTTCCCCGTTCAGTATTCAGCACACTAAAACTTCTGCTTTATGATTTGTTCATTAATGGCACTGTAATAATTCAGCACCTCGTCAGCTGCTCTAAACAAGCATTTTTTTAAACTAAATAATAAATAATTCATAAATATTTATAATTAATAAATTAGAGAGCAAAAAGATCAATTGTTGTGTATGCTGTATGAAAAGGACTTTCCATTAAGGCATCAACGGTGCTGTTGGCTGGAATATTAAAGAAGAGAGAAGAGTTGTGTATTGGTGGAAATGTAATGCCTTCTAGTATCAGATGTAATGCCTGAGTTTTTTTACATTATTTATACTGATTCAAACCTATGTTTCTACTAGATCTTGCCTACTTACATTTCAACCTGACCTCAGTGTAGTCTTCTGGCCAGCTTGTACACAATGTTTATCCTCCTTGCAGATCTCCAGGCAAAAGATTTCTGAACTGTTTATTCAAAGGTTAGTATGTCTGAAATTGAGCTCCTCAGCTGATTGCCCCAAATCTTTCCTTTCACTATCACTAAAGACTTCTTCCTACATCCTTTCCTATCACTTAAAGGATTGTAACAACCAGAAGTATTCTTTCTACTCTCTCTCTGGCTATGCCTTAGTTGGGTTGCTTCCTTCTCTATACCTCCTTTGGAAATATTCCCCCTGGTTCCCTTTGGAGTACTATTAAAATTGTCTTTCCTTCTCAGTTAATACAATCCCCTCCCCTCCAGCTTTTCTAATTATTTTCTTTCTCTGTTTTTTTTGTTTTGTTTTGTTTTGTTTTCCTTTTGTCTTTTCCAGAGCAATACAAAATGTTTTTCGCAAGATTAGCTTTGTGGGCACTATCCTAAGCATATTCTCTTGTGAAGCTCCTCTGCCAAGTTCTCCTTTCTTTCTGGAAAAACAAACAAAACAACCAACACCCCTGCCAGTGTTTCACCTCTAGGGTTCCTCAGCTTGTGCCATTTTTAAAATCTCATACCTGGCACTGCTACTGCTCTATTCCATTCCTCTACTTTTAATGCCGCTTTCTACTGTTTTATTATGTTTTTCTCTTACATATAACTTTGTATTCTCTAACACCTCAAAAAACAAAGAACACAGCTAATTACTAGTTGCAGGAGTCCTGCTAGCAGAAACATGTCTTGACCTGCTTAACCTTCATGTGTCTCCTATACACTATGACAATAAACTGCATTAAATTCTGAATGTATGGAATACTGTATAAGATGTCAGCAAAAAGCCAAGATTATTCCGCCATCAGACTTAAATTTTACCATCCTACTCCAAAAAAGGAAACTATTTGGCTAAAGTTTTCTACTTCACTATCCAGTACCTGAACACTCAGCACATGTAGTGTTGTAGCTCTTTTCACAACCCAAGCCCTCACATTTTTGCAGGCTACAGATACAAGAGTCCATCACTGAAATGCAGGCATCTCATGGCTAATATACGACAGTTTTTCAATTGAGTGCAACACAACACGCAGTAATTCAGGATAGGAAGTAAAGAAAATTCTTTAACTGAATTCAGAGAGATTATGATATCTTACTTCCAGGCACAGATGTACTGGGACACCAAAAGTAATATCCTTTTATCTTAACAATCAAGTTTAGATGACAACATGTGGGCAAGGAGGTCAGCAGAAGCAGTAGTACAATGCCTGTAGCCTGCATTTCCTTTTCCTTACATCTACCTCCCTTTCACATCCTTCTGTCCCCACTGCTGGTAATATGGGGAGGGGGGATGGGGAGGGGGAAGGGAGGCAGAATTTTAAAAAAGGATTTATTGATATAATTTTGAAAGATGTAAGGAACTAAACTTCAGCAAAATAGAATTTTTCCAATTTTCTTTGTCATCAAGGAAACTTCAAGAAAAAAAACCACAAAAGCTATGTCTTCAGTGTGCCATCATCATCTGCCATCACTCACTGCCATGGATTTTCTTCCTCCCTTGGTTCTTCTAACTGATTGCACTAGACTTAACCCATTAAATATTTAATTGCTATATTGGCTTCTGTACATCCGTAACTCACCTTGAAGCCACCTAGTTTTGTACCATGATAAGATTAAATCCCTATAACTGTTCAGTTTCTCATCTACCACTTTCCAAAATGATGTGGTCTAAAAGTACTTCTTTTTTGGCTCCATTTGCACCTCCTATTTTTCGCTTTAAAGAACACAAGACGATTGCTGCTCTATTCCTCCTAGCTGACATCAACACAAAAAAACCCCGAACAACATAGTATAAAATTTAGGACAATTAAAAAAGGGAATAAAAGCACAAACTCATGCAACAGTCCACATCCTCTGCTAACAGCATGGGCTGTTTTAGGTAGTACACAAGGCCTGTAAGAGCAGAGCAGAAGAGGAACTATATCACACTTTTATAAACTGTTTCCCTAAAAACCAGCAATGGAAAGATGGCAGCAATTGTGAGACAAAAGAAAACCACAAATAGTCACATAATAATGGTATATATGACACTCTCTTCCAAGTACCTTCATTAGCATCTGTTCAGGTCCCAACACTGATATATCCACAGCATGAAGATACTACCAGCCATGATCACCAGCACAGTTCTGAGAACAAGCCTCAGAGACATTCAACCTCCTCAATCTCTTGAGGTGTACCATCACACACCTAGCAGATGAAGGGAAGACAGTTGTTGTAGGGTTTTTTTTTATTTCATAAAGACTTTTGATACTGCTGCTTACAGCATCCTCCTGAACAAGCTGTCCACCTGTGGAATGAGTGGGTTCATGGTGCACTGGGTGAAGAACACAGGGCTCAAAGGATTGTAGTGAATGAAGCTATATCTGGCTGGCAACCAGTAACCAGCAGCGTTCCTCGGGGTTCAATTCTAGGGCCAGCTCTGTTCAATATATTTATCAATGATCTGAATTTAGAAGTTGAATGCACCATTAGCAAGTTTTCTAATGATACCAAACTGGGAGGTGCTGTTGACTGTCCTGAGAGATGAGAGGCCTTGCAGAGGGATCTAGATAGATTGGAGCATTGGACAACAATTAATTATACGAAATTTAACAAGAACAAGTGCCAGATTCTGCACCTGGGATGGAGTAATGCTAGATACAAGTATAAACTGAGAGAGGAGTGGCTGGAGAGTATCCCTGTAGAAAGGGAATCTGCAGGTGCTGGTCAAGAGCAGGCTCAATAGGAGTCAGTAGTGTGCCCTGGCAGCCAAGAGGACAAACTGCATCCCTGGGTGCATCAAACACAGCATATAGGAATGGCTCAAAGCTGCATCAGGGGAGGTTCAGGCTGGACATTAGGAAAAATCTCTTTACAGAGAGAGTGTTCAAATACCGGAACAGGCTTCCTAGAGAGGTGGTTGACAAACCTCATGCCTGAGTGTTTAAGAGGCATTTGGACAATGCTCTTAATAATATGCTTTAACTTTTGGACAGCCCTGAAGTGGTCAGGCACTTAGACTCATTGTAGGTCCTTTCCAACTGAAAATATTTTATTCTATTTTAATTGGCATGGGAAAATGGCAATTTGGAGGAAATTGGCTTTACTGCAGTATTTTCCTTGCCCGTTCTACAAGTCCTCTAATTCTCCAGTGCTGTCAGGCTACTTAACTCTGTCTCCACCTCACATGTGGAATCAGACTTAGCAGCTTGGAGATTAGTTACAGGAAAGTATAAGCCAGAGCTTCCAAGACCCAAGTACTGAGTTGTTTTCCTGTTGAGATTAGTGGGACACAGCTAAAGGACTACATTCATGGAAATAATTATGTTTTTGTGGTACCATCACCAACGGCAGAAGTGAGAGGACTATGAAATTAAACACTCCAAACTTTGTCTTTTGTCTTACCAAAAGGGTGAAAAACCCCTTACTCACCTCCAAGCACCACTACTGTACATCACAAATATCAATCATATAGGTGTCAGCTTGCCAGGAAAGTTGGAATCAACTGTTTCTTTGCATTCGTGGTATAACTGTCATTCTGCGTCATGATTATTTCTTTGCATTTCTAGTTTCATTCACCATTAAATCTCCTATCCTGATTTACAAAATACTAATCCTAGAGGCAAATGACACAATGGGAGCCAAAGAACTAGTGAGGAAGCAATTTTAAAACTAGCTCTCTTTAACCCTTTAACAGCATGGAAAATGACTGTTTAAAATCCTTAGACATATCAGCACTTACTGGTCTTCTTTTTGTTTAGTTTTCCTTTAGAACCTGAGGAAATAAGCGCATTATGGTTCTGTCATACACATCTCTCCCTCTTTGCAATGCTTCTTTCATGTTGTCACAGTTCCAGCTGACATCTGCATTTTTCTTATCTTTGTCATATCTACATTACATTGTAAAATCCTTCAGGCTGCCAAAGCAACTGATCCATTGCTAAAAAGTTTGTCTATGGCTCACTTTCTGTTCAGCAATATGTGCCTCTCAATAGTATTTTGAACAAAATACATGCTACGTAAATAAATTACTTAATCCTTGAAAAAAATGGAACAAACCAGCTAGATAGAAGTTAAATTTGGTAGGGTTTTTTTAAAGTAGATTTTTGAAATCTGTTCAGGAGAGTGTGAAAACAGATGGGATACAAGTAACTGTAGTTCCTGGTCAAGGAACTGACAACTCCTGAGCGTTTCAAGGGATGCTTATTGGAAATGCAGGAAGCAGAACATGCCATGGGATCTGTTACCTCCTGTTCCTTCTGAAATACAGGTTCTCTTCCCAAAGAGGCAGATACCAAGCTTCTCTTTTCTTCCTTCAGTCCTTACCCGTGTGACACTTGGTTGTGTTCCCCATCCCCCCTTCCTGCATTCATTACTGATTTCCTGTTTACAAACACTAGATTGAAATAATAAGAATATTCCAGTTAAGCGTGTAGGTACGTGGCTCAATGCCTTCTATTTGTTGTAGTGAGAAAGGTCCACCTTCTGCTTCTGATCAGAGGCTGACATCTTTGGACTGAAAGGCTCAGAGAAATTCTGAGTCATAGTACATATCAATATGGTAACAGGGTGGTGACTGCATACTACTAAGATGATCTTTACTGTAGTTTTTGACTGGGTCTTTATACATATTACAGTAACATAAATATTCAATTTCATAGCAGCAAGTTTGCGCATTTATGGAATAATAAGTTTGTAATAATACCCAAAGTTAATAAGATTCAGAAGTGCACTGTATTTATAGCAGTGTGCATGTACTCTCACTATATACTTCTTAGTATATAATAAGTATAAACTTCTTGCAGCAGTAAATGCTACTTCTAATCCTGTCCCTAATACATACTGTATGTGTAATGAATGGGAACCATTGAGGAGCAGGCATTTCACAGCATGGTGACTGGCCCAATATTCTCATAAGCAAATGTCACCTGCACATTTCTAAGACCTGGCTGGTGTCAGAGGTGACTTGATTCAGTGTTGGTGACAGTCCAGCTTCAGTTAGGAGGCTGGACTAGAGACTTCCATAGTCCCTTCTACCCACAGTTTCAGCCACTCTTATTTCATTATCTCTTTTGAGTTCAAAGGATTCCATAACACATTACGACAACTGTATCCCATTAAAATAGCCTTCTTTGCCTGACTATCCCATCCCAAAACATCACAACACTACAGCAGATTTATGGCAGGAATCCATCCTCAGATGGAAGTGAAATAGCATTTTTAGGGATAGATAAATTTTGCTAACTGCAATCACGGTGCTCCATGCCTATGGCTAAGAACATTTTTTCATAGGCTGGTGTAGTAAGGACCTCTGCTCATTTTTACTGTTAAAAAAATAACTATTTTATTGTACAAAAAAACACACCAGCATGTTATGTACAACATTGAATCTGAAGGGAAGAAGACCATGCACCGGAATCAAACTAATGGCTACAGTGCCTTGGTGACGGACTAAAAATACAAGAATACTGACGGAGCTTCAGTGTTGTAGCTCTTGAGATAAGACCTCATCATTATTTGTGACAGTAATGTCAAAAAGACCAAGCAGAAGAACTAGGTTTTCTCATTTTCTTTGGCCTAAGTCAGTACTTGCCAATTTAGCCCATATCCCATTCTCAACCAATTATCACCTCTTCCTGCCCTTACACCATGCTGGTGATGAGTTGCTTCACACTTCATTTACAGTTCTAGGACTCTTACTGACAAACAATGCCTTATTAGTTGTCACGAGGTCTATATAATACACATTTTCTGTATCATATTTCCCTCACCCTAACCTTCTTCTACCCAATTTTTCCTCCTGCAGCCCATCATGCACCACACAGTGCTGATTAGGACTTTGCCCTGGACAAAATGATTCAGACGCAACACATAGATGGAGACAGAGGCACATGACTAAATGCCAGAGACTTTAATAATGAAATCCGCCCAACATATTATGGAAATAAAATGCAACCTGGTCACTGTTGCTATTTAACGTAACGTTTCACTCGGCATAGGAGAAGCAATTAGACCATTGAAAATTGTGTTAGCACCCCCCATAATTCAATATTGACCATCACCAGTAATACAATATGTGGCCAGACTGATAACTCATTTTGTGTGCAATCCATGGAATAAAGCAAAAAAAGAACCAAAAAGAGATCGGAGGAAAAACAGACATGTGAGGTGCTAGTGTTGTGGGCTTGTTTGATGAAACAAAACAGTGTTCCACAGCTATAGCTGTCCCTTACTCCTTAGCACAAAACAGTTCCAATTTTGATAAAATATTGTTGGCATATGTACAGACAACCTAATTCACAATTGCTCTAATACTAACACATTCCAAGACTGAAAAAGAACATATTTTATTAATTATTCCCAGAAAAGCTCCCAGGAAAGAGATTCTGGGCGTTATAAAATGTGTGAGAATGTGTTATGAGATGGAGTTGAGAGGGCTATGAAAAAAAAAAAGCAGTTATTTGCAGCTTCTTGTTCAAAATGATACACCCTTTATGCATCACCCTAATTAAGTCAAACCAGAACAAAAGCCATGACCCAGATGCTACATCAATAAATACACGTCTGAATAATAAAAGTGCCAACAGTAACAACATAAGTTGATCACAATATACACAAGTAATTAAAACTCAAGGCCCAAGAATAGAGGATATCTTACTATTGTAAGGTTTTGGAACAGCATGTGTAGCACAAGCAGTGGAATTCCTGCTTTAGTATTCTAAAATTAAAGTGAACAAAAGACAAATACAATGAAAAAAACACCTCTAAATGACTAATTTGTTTTGCAAGAGACGGACAAAAAATAGAGTCATTTCTAGAGAAATTAGAAAACAAGAGAAAAAAAAAGTATTCCTTAAGGTTTACTCAAGATGTTTGTAGCAGCTTTGGACATAAGTAGATGATTTAACTAGGAAAGATCTCTAGTGAAGGCAAGGCAACCAGGCCTTTCTGTTTACACTCATAAATAAGTGAGTAGCAGTCGTTCTGCAGCCGGATTTTGTATACACACTTTCTGTGGCTTGCACTGAAGTGAAATATTTATTTCAAACAGCTTCACTGCCTTTCTTTCCTCTGAAATAAATGTGAGCCACTCTGAAAAGTGGAAATCTGAAACAGGATTCATTCAGTGACGTAAGACAAACAGTTCTATCAGATTATGAGACCCAATTTACAAAGCATGTAAGAATGCCATTAAAGGTAGTTATGGGACAGCTACCTGATTATTTCATAAATACCATACATATAACCAAGGACAATGAAGCATGGGAGGGCACATATAGATGTGGAAGTGTATACAAACATCTATTCATATCCATTGCCTCCAGAAAAAAAACATCAGGGCTTTCCCTGGAAGATTTTTTAAAATAAAAATTACTACTACTGCTTGTAGTATCTTTATTGATGGACAATGTTAGATGCATGTTACTTTAAAATTATTTGTCTTGCTCCCAGGAAAGGTGTATACAAGCATTGGTAAAAATTTAGCCCTGGGAGGACAGCGAAACCAACTCATCATGGTAATTACAGTCACAGTTCCTACTTCATCACTGGTAGACCACTCTGTTCTGAAGATGCAAGAAAACCACAATCAGTTATCTCTCCCTTCAGAGTGATGGTTTCTAACTGATCTCTAGATTTTAGGTTAAGCTACCTTTCTTATGGTCATCTCAGAGCTTGGCTAATATGAATAACTATCTAGGAAAGCTGCCCAAAAAATGGTAAAGTCTGTGGTAACAATTTTCTAAACATACTGCATGCATGCTGGTGTTGGCCTCAGCCATTTAGGTCTCCCACATGTGCTACACACAGCCAGACCCTGAAGGAGTTCAGTGTCACTAACCATAAAATGAAAGCTAGAAACAGGAACTGGGAATCTGAAACACATTAAATACCACAGACTTCTCATCCTTAACTGAGGCTTTGTATCATTCCCACTCTACCTAGTAGAAAAGTTGACACTGACTTCAAAAGTGCAGGCACTGGGACTGTTACTGGTATTATGAGCACCTGGAACTGGAAACAAAGAAGGGTGAAGCCCACTGAGACCTCAGAGGTGATCTGCTCAAACATGATTTACTCTAGTCATCCTCTGATACTTCTTTGAGTGTGCTTTGTAAGGTCCACAGAAATTTAAAATTATCGGCTCTGACCCTGACAGCAGGTGGCTGTCCCAAATCCTCTGAGATTTCCTGTTCCCATACACTAACAACGAAAGAATGCAACTTTTGGTTGCAGTTTCTGTTTCAGGAATAAGCTCTTTCAGGGTTATCTGTATACATTTTGTACTTCGATGATTAAATGAATGTTTGCTGACAAAAGTTCAATAGAAGTGTAGCCATTCCTTGAATTTACAGACCATCTTTTGCCAAACATCTCCAAGAACCCTATTAACATTCATGTCATTAGCCTTTTAATTGTATTTTGAAAGAGGTATAGAGGTATATATGTCTACTTTGAAGAGAGCAAAACTGCAGCACAGAAAAAAAAGTTAAGATCTTTCCAGGCAATATGTCCAAAACTATAAACAAATCTTATAATTCCTAAATCTTGTGTTTAATTACCAGCCCATTGTTCACTGACACATCAAATAGTTATGGTTCTGTGTCACCTCTTTTTAGAAAGGTTGCACTGCAGTAATTCAGCCAAGTGGCACTGAAGCATTATAATGTCCCCCTTCTTAACCTTTCCCTTCTGCCTGCCTGCCACTGATTCATACATAATCTACTGATGTCTCTTTCTGCCTTTTGGCCTCCTGCTTGAAGAGCTGGTGTAACCCATGATTTTTAGCAGACTAACAAGAAACAATGGGATCAAATATGTTCACCCACATTTAATTAGCCTTCAACATGACTGCTTCATGTGAGAGCAAGGAAAGCTCAGAAACATCAAACAGAACTAAAGTCTCAAAACATATCTGTGTTCTTAATTTACTGCTGCCATTGGCACAAAGGCTGCTGTAGTGAGGACTAGCCCTGCACTTACAGGTCAGAACACAAACTCAGGAGTTAGAAATGAGCAGATGTAGGTAGTCCATTATTCTAAATGACTGAATCAAATAGTTTCCCCAGCTAATTGCTTTTTCATAGCTTTGTATCTTATAGCTTCAGATAACTTTACTTCTCATGCCACACTTCTCTAGAGCTATTCATGTTTACAAATGAGGGAACTAAGGCCAGAGAGAAGACAGATGTCCAGAAGATGAAGTGCTGGGACCTGAGTTGTGGGCCTCCAGTTGGAGTTGACCTGTGGATGAGTCACAACCTAGGAGACTGTTGCGTTTTTCCTATTGGCTTCATGTTCCAGAGGTAGAACCTGGCCCACCTGTGTCTTTGTGGCTCTGCCTTCACCCAGATGGTCATGGCTGGGGTCAATCCGAAGAGCTTTCTGTTGGGCGTGGCTCCTGTTGGGGCTGGCTGCATCTTGCTGCATTCTCTAGGTGGTGTCCTTCCATGTGAAGGGCCACTGAGGGAGCCATCTCTGTCCAGTGTGTCCAGCAGGCAATGCTGGCACCACAGTGGGCAGCGGGTGAGCCGGGCCCACAGGAACCTATGTCAGGATTGTTTGAAGGAAGACTTGTGAGGGGATGTTGCTGAATTCAGTGTTGGCCTGTGTGATCAGGCAACTGATGGCAGCATAAAATAACAATGGCTGAACCGGCACAACAGAAGAACACAGTGAAAAGCAGTGGCAAAGATGGATCTGTTCAGGAATGCTTGCTCACAGTCCTTGAACCTCAGTCCATAAAACCTTAGTGGATCCTTCAAGCTAAAAAGGAGCAGAACTGATATGCTACACTAGGTCACTGAAATAAACATTAAAAATGAGAATTGTGAGCAAAAACTCCAGTTCTTGATGAATACACATCTTATTTCTATGCTGATCTAGAGGACAGATCAATGCCAACAACATTTCTGTGTTAAGGCTCCTGCTTAGTTTTCCTTGTATTCTGGTAGCATGTAAGCCTTCCACTAATCACTTTTCACATTAGCAATAGATTTCCAGAAGGACTGTGGCAGAGATCTGCGTGATGTTTGCAGCCATAGGACTCACTGCTTAGAAAACCCTTGGACAATTTTCAAACCACTTCTCCTCCTCCCCATTCAATTAGTCTTAATTTACTTCTGCTTTTTTTTCCCTGTACTCCCATTCTTTTTGTTACCCCACCACAACCACTTTGGTTTTGATTAGGCGATGATGATGGAGAAAGTAGTCTCCGCATTTCAGAAAGACAATTTTGCTCAGGAAACAAAAAGACATTTGCTAATTTCTCTCTTGAGTGGGTCTTGGAGACTTTCCAAGGTTCAAACAAAGAACGTCTCATTAACTATTTCCACAGCATACAACTGTTACAAAGCTTCAGCTTATAGTTCAAGGCATTTTTATTATCCAAATTAGGCAATTTTTCCATCAGTTGGCACAATCTGCCAGCAAGACTCCAGAGCACGTTACTCCTGCACACCTCTTGTTCCAAGGTTTGATGTAATAGCTGGCGTCCTCTCCTTTTTCATGTCTGCCAGCAATAAAAATGGTGCACACATGGTATCCTTCCCCCACCATTACAGTCCACCTGCCACAGAACAAGGCTACTGTGGTGCATGGCTACAGACAGAAACACATGGAGACCACCCTGACAAACAGGGTCATTGTGGGCACTGCTGTTCAGAAATGGATTGCTGTTCTCAGAGCAAGGTGGAAGCAAGCAACCAAGCCAGCTGCCCCTGAAGTGTCCTCCAGGCCACAGCTGCTTCCACACATGCACCCAGGATGCTGAATTTGAAGGAGCCACAGCACAGCCCCTGGCAGCACTGCTCGAACACACGTCAGTTATGTGTTCTATATTTGCCTGTCCTCAGCTTGCTGAAGTCATGCATGGCATTCAGGAAGCCAGCTGGATATTTCCTACTGAGTTCAATTGGATCTGAATCGTGCCCCTGCTGAGCATTATTGAGGTGAGCCTTTGGAAGAGCAACGGCAGGGTAGTTTTTAGCTAAGATGGTGAAGCCTCATGGATGACACAGGAGGACAAGCTGGGAGCGTGCTGGGAGCTTAAGCTCTTGTGTCTGTCTGTGAGGACCAACACATAGTTTGAGTGATGCGTTACAGCAGCACTTGCACTCAAGGATATTCTTTAGCAAGGGTAGACCCTGGCCATTATCAAATACAGTGCCTGTTACTATAATCACATTTTTACCCTACTGCTTTGCGATGAGAAACTGTCAAGCCATTTCTACCTAGTAGCTTCTATTAACAATTTATTTTCTAAGCTCTGCAATTTTTTGTTTTCTGATTCTGCCATGGGATTCTTTAGAAGCATCAATAACTGCCTGAGAAAAGATGCATCCTTTCAACCACAGAGTCATGCACAGGAGGGCTGAAAAGTTCAAATACCTCTCCCACAAACACTAGCTCCTACAAAACTGCCATGTTTGGCCTCCACTTGCAGGACAAACAAAAATAAACAACTATTTTCCATCAGCTTCACTCTCAAAAATGGCTAAGTTTTTTTGACTGGACTTTTTCAAAACAGTGCATCATTGAAAATTCTCCCTTTAATGCTAAAAATCGCTGAATGTATACATAACTGAAAGCAAGTCCTTGAAGTCGTGGTGTCACAACTTCAACAGGTACACTTCTCCCCCCATCCTTGATATGCCTCAGAGCCTGACAAGCCAGTGGGTATTTATCTACTTATGAAGATGCTATCTTTACATTCCCATCAGTTTTGGCAAAACATTAAAAGAGTGGTTTTAACCTTGCTGGTCAACTTCTTAGGTTGCCTCTTTCCTCAGACAAAACCTGTATCTCTCAAGATTAGCTGCAAATGTATTTGCCAAAATGTGACTCCCATTAAGATTGTCACAGTTGTACAACGATCGCTTCTTGAGCACAATTACTTGGTGTTCTTATGTGTGCAACAGTAATTCTGAGTCAGAGATCAGCGCAGCCAATGCTTCAGGTAATTAACATACTGCAAGAAAATTGACTATACTAGAAGTGAAAGAATGTGGAAAGAAATTGAAGTTAACTTTGTCAGGACAGGAGTGAGTTTGCAAAAAAGAACTAGGGGCAAGACAAGATGAAGCAGCATTTATTGATACATGAGATAACAGCTATGACATCTATGTCTGTATCTCCCACCAGCAGTTCAGCATTCTGTAGCAGCAGCACAATAGCAGTCACCGCATCTTACGCTTTCAGTGTAATTTTAGCCACAAACAAATTGGCCACTTTCTTTGTTCCTCTGAATAGGAAGGAATGAAGACTGAGTCTCCCAAAGGAATAACTTGGATGCAAAGAACCTAATGCAAGCCATTTATCACTACACTGATGGCCTTCCTAACGAATGTTCTTTAGATACAGAAAAGTAACATGATAATATAACACATTTTGCTACCTTAATAAAAATACCTCTGACATCTTCTCTTTACCTTAACTATAGAATACAGAACAATGAAGGTTAAATCATGTAGTCACTTCTTTGGAGTGAAAAAGATTTGTTCAGACAAAAAAAAAAAATAAAAAAAAATATCGGAGCTAAATTGCCACAGGGAACAAAATTTTAAATGCCTTTAAGGAAAAGTATTGAAACTTCTTGCCAGAGCCAGTTCTAATTTGATCTATCCAAAAAGAATCTGAAAGCCACTGCTACCAGGTGTTCAGTGGACTGTATGAAACAAGCAGGTAGAATTTAGTTCAGTTGGCAGTGGGCAGATATGTCCATCTAACGGAATCAATAAAGAGAGCAATAATCACTTTCCCTTCCTTTTGACACTTTTGCCAAAAAAAATGCCCCAACCTCCAGGTGCTAATTGTCTCACAGAAACCCAAGAAGCCACCAAGTCTGGTACAGAAAGTGAGGGATGCAAGAATTTTTCCACAAATCATGTCTGTGACATAACTGCTAACCAAATTAACAGAGATCCTCATTATCCTTTTCACAGCCACTGTTAGTACTAAATTCAGTTAAAATACTAAGCAAAAATATAAAATTATAACAACAAAATCTAAAAGAAAACAAACAAACAAAAAAGAGCCAAACCCACAAAAAGCCCAACTCAAAACCTCCTAAAACTTTTCAATTAATATTGTCTCTAGAAAAGCCACTGGTATTTCACAATGATCTATGAACATGGAAAACTACCAGTTAGTAATTATTTCTGGGAAACTTTCATAGGGTTTGATTTCTGCTATTATTTTGCCTATTACTACATTAATTATTTGTGTGCTAGTCCAGAATTACACATTCACGTGCCCGGCAGCTTGAAAAGTTTGATTCCTGCTGTAATCTCCCACTTCCTGACTGTATTGAGCAATGAAGCTGTCCAGCTGTTTTGTGGTGCCAAAACAGTGATTCAGTAAGGAGGTGATGGCATCAGATTTGATTTGTTAGCTTGTAGTGTGGTTTCTAGAAGCCATGAATCCTTCTCATTAAATAACCATCCATTGTGCTGAAGATTATTAACTTCTGAAGTCAGAATTAAATCAGCATTGAATCTGCACTGCTATTAGTATAGTTAATTTTCTGTTTGATGGCTCATATGCCAGGTGTCCATTGTTCAATGTAACTTGAAAAAGTGAAAAAAATAATTTCATGCACATGCTCTTCTTATTTCAATAATACGCTGGATTCAAATTTGTTTTAAAGAGTGTGTGAGAGCAGTGTGAGTTATAATGGTATTGACCTTCCCCTCTGTGGAGGATGCTAATGCTGCAAAGCAATCAATATACTAAGAAGATAACCTTAAAAAATGAGGCCACACTTTTCCCTTTCTTCCTTTAAGATTTTTACACTGATGGGCCAGGAAACTCATTTTACATTAGACCAATAAAGCCTCCTATACCAAGTGACTGATACATTAGCAGCTGGTGATCTGCTGTTGTCAAGAGAGCCCTCTTGAGAAAGATGTCAAAAGAGACAGGTTGCGTAATGGAGACTTTCACTTATTTCAGGAATACAAGAAAAAAATTCCCAAAACAATAGTCACCTGTCATTAAAAAAATACCTAGGTCATGCAGCAACTCTGTCCATCTTCCATTGAAACCACAGCTAGAAACTTACAAGCTGCTTCAACAGGAGGAAAAAAGATCCACTGGCTTGACAGCTGAGCATTCCTACTGCTGTCGCCAGTGCTAAGCAGAGTACAAGGTTTATCCTTTTGTTTATTAGGCAACAAGGTCTCTGCTAGACGTATAGACAGAGCCAAAGTTTTCATAGCCAGGATTTAGGAAATCAGCCTTTGCATAAGATGAGGAGAGATGGTGATCAGATCGTGGAGTCTTCTTCTAAGAAAAACACTGAAAAAAGATGGACTTCTTGTTAATACTTCAATGCTGGGCACAGGCATGAAGTATCCATAAAATAAGGCATCAGCTTCACTGCAGGTACTATGAATAACTGAGGCTACTCTGTGCAAAGGCCTGGAGTCTCTTCTGCTTCGCATTCAGCAGATTTTGATGATGTTACTCAGGGTTCTGTCTGTCTCACTCTATGCTTTACTGCTAGGTAGTGAAGCAATTCTGTTGCTTTTAGGAGTCCACCTCAACCAGTTATATCACTTAAATGACCAGAATAATTACTGAAGCCAAATGGGTACCCTCATGCAAATGAGATGATAATTGATACCAGTCAGAAGATGGGAGAAGCAACATGTAACAATTAGCCAGTTTCCTCCAACTTTCAGCTCTCTTGTAGTGCCCAGCCACTCGGGAGCTCTTGCCTTGTATCCTTCCATCCACAGAGTGCAAAACAGGTTGAAGAACAGATTGGGCAGAGGTGTGAAAGAGATAGCTGAGGAAGGAGCCATGTCATTGACAAACATCTTAACAGCATCAGCCTGCCCAGTTATGAGAACACACTGCCCAGCTATCTGACCCATGGATGAGTGTCACTCACTGAGAGACATCCTTGTCATCTTGGCAGCAAGCATCACAAAGTTAAATAAATTCAGGCTATCTGCAGCATGGAATTGCCATCACAAGGGAAAAGAACATCTTACAGAGGCCTGTTAGCCTCTATATAGAGGCTTTTTTTTAGATATATCTTTATAAAAATCTTTATTTATAGATATAGATTGTTCTAAAAAACAATAATTAAAAAGGCAGGAGTACTTGTAGGAGAAAACTATAGGAACAAGTTTCTGGGCCTGCAAACATCAGTGTAAGCCTTTAAACTTGGTTTTGGTAGGTGTGATTTTATCATGATGATCCTTTATTAATTTAATATATAACCATTCAGAACTTACAAGCTATACACATCTTTGAATACTTAACCACACAATCGTTTTAACTACTCCTTCCTTCTACTTGTTAAATTTGTCAGATTGGGCATTGGTAAGTTTTCAGGGCTAGGGACTAAGAATTACTGGGTTTTAGTTAGACACATGGCATAATTTAGCCATGTTACTGTGCGCTGTAGTCACTGCAGTATTAGGAGTGGAAGACTGGGAGAAACCTCATCCGAAAAATCTCGGTTTATTTAAAGAGATCATAAAAGACTGTATAGGAGAGGAACAACTTTACACAACAGATTCTCTGGCATTACTTTCTCTGTCCCCACTCCGTTCCTCCCTCCCTCCCTCCCTCCCAATTTCCTGGGACTTAATGAGGGAAATAGGCTAACAATTTGTATACATATAGTATTTGTCCCCTTAACCTCTTTTAAAAGCCAAAATAAAATTAAATACCTTTCCTGAAAACAAAGCCAGCCTTATAGCCTTACAGCCAATGTACCAAGTTAACTACATTAATGGAACCACTTCTCAAAAACAGCCTGGCATCCACACACCGAATATTCAATAGCATTTACTTGATTTTTATTACAGCCTTCTGCCATGCCATTGTTGCTATTTTACCGTACAGTTGTAGGCAGCTCGTTTTCACCATTAGGGACTCATTAAGAGTGAGCAATTTGATGCTTAATGAGTTGTTAACCCTGAGTAAATATATTAAAATAATAGAGTGATAAATTCAAATTGAATTGCATTGGGCTTGGATTTTTTTGTTCAATAATGACTTCTGTAGCATGAGAAAGTACCATTTAAAAAGCAATTTCTGATAAAATATATTCCAGATTGCTCACACTTAACATTCAACATACAATCCATCTTTCCTCTCTATGGTTCTCACTCTTTCATTTCCTGGGATTTCCTTTTGGTCTATATAGTTTCTTCAGCCATGGTGTAAGCTCTGATATAGAACACATTTGGCCTATTCTCAAGCACAGCTTTTAAATAGTTGAATTAGTCTTCCCTGTGTTCCAGTTTCACTCCATTCCAAAGACAATCTATACAGGTTTAGAAAGGATCCGCTCCTCTTCTTTTGCAGGATGTAGATTTATAAGCCAAGTCATGTGAAATAAAAATAGCAACACCCAGATTGTTCTTCTACTTGGATTTGCCTTTGCCTAAGGGCTGCATAATCCCAAATGTTCCTGTATCACTCCCTTTTCCTGTATACCCTAGCAAGAGGCAGTTATCATGCTTTAGCTTGTTCAAATCAACTAGGTCAACAGAAGAACAAACCAACAAGCTGCTGGTCACCTGCAAGTCTTAGTCTTGGTTCATTGGGTGAATCATCAAAGTGTCTGAATCTTTAAAGGAGCTGTTTGTAAACAATTTGTATTTTTGCCTGTTACAAAGCTCCTACAGCCAACTCAAAACTACCTGTCGAAATTAGGAACGAAGTACAACTGTTTTACACCATCAGCTTTCAGGCCCTGTCTGCAGGCACAGAAGTTTGAAAAGTAGCAGACCTCCAAGTTATATTATTCAAATTACCATCTCACTTTTTGTTCTCCGCTGCATTGTTCTCCTGAGTTATGCTGCTCATCTCTGAGGATGTGTGACCAAATACCAGAAGCCTTTTTGTTTTATTCAGTAGAACTCTCCACACTTGATAATGTACAGTTGGTGTGTTACACACTTGTAGGAAGTAGCTCTCAAAGTTGAAAAGCTGCTAAACATTACAGTATTATTTTTTCTACGATACATCTACTGAGTTTACTGACAAAACTGGTGTTGAAATATTTAATTTAGAGACAACATAGCTGCAAAAGGATGAGCTAGATTTTACTTTTCTTACATGTTGGACAAGTTCTGATTATAATGTCAACTGGGCCAAATGCTGACATCATGACCAGATCAATCCCTGCTATTGTTAATGGGATCATCCACTGAATGGGTCTTTAGGGCTTAAAGGAAATAAATGCTGTAAAATAAATGCCAGCTAATTGTAAGAAAAGCTCAGAGGTCTCAGGCTGAAATGTAAAATCAAATCTTACAGGTAAACTGAAGGTTAAATAATTTTAACTATTTCTATTCCCTACCTCTGTTTGTTAGACTTTCACATTTACAGAAGCTGTTACTGATTTGGAACCTTAAACCTATTTATTTACATAAAATTATTGCTTTTGCACTTAAATTCACATGTCACTCTCAAGAAAAAACAGAGGGTGCACAGATGTGGATAGCCTTGAGTGGAAGAGCATGCAACAGCTTTTTTTCCCCCATGCTTTTACTCAACAGATGTTGCACATGAGAAAGACAAAAAAACCTGTCATTAAACACATGCAGAAAGATGCTTCCTCAGAGCTAAAGTGCAGCGTTTGATTTAGTGGCTGCATGTTGCTCAAAAATGATTTCCACAAAATAAATGACATTTCATAAGTAAGCAAAGAGGGTCTCTTTTGAACCATGGGTGGAGCTCAGTTAAGTGTTATACTTCACTTACATAAAAGGTACAAAGGGATTCTGGGACAAGAATAGAATGAAAAAGAAATTAAATGAAGACAGATAACAGCAAGTTCTACAGGTAGAATTATCCACTATATCTTATGGTAACCACTTTGATACTGTGTGTATTTTAATTTGATGGTATGGCTTTGATTGTACATATAGACTTAATATTGAGACAGAACACAGAGAACTTCCTGTAGTCTCCTAGTAGTGCTGTTTCTTGGATAGAATACAGCAACTTGAGTTCAGAAAAAGAACAAATACCAATTTAAGTTATCCCATAGAATTAAGGGAAGCAGATACATCAAATTCCAGCTTTCAAACACAGTAATAGAACAAGGCTAATATCTCTGCTCTTGGAAGGAGCTTGTAGAGATCCGACCAAATGCAAAAGACTTGAGATTGCTGCTTTATTTCCATGCAGAGCTGAACTGGGAGCTATTGCTTCAGTTTATTAAAAAAACTGCTGCTAGGGGATTTGGGTATTTACATTCAGGGTTTTGACCATTTGCAATTTTAAAGTTCATTATGGATGCGTCCGCAAATAAAATATAAAAAAAGGACTTGTTATCTTAACTGTGGCATTTTTTTCAAACAATAAAACCAAGAGGATGCTCAGACATGTCAGCTAACTGACACATACATTCCTCTATAGAGTGAAGAATAGAGGAAAAAAAGAGTTCCTCCACTGCTGCGGTAAATAATCAAACAGAAATCATTAAAGAAGGAAGTACAGCATCATGTGCTAAACCAGCTGTGATCCATGTGCTGTTCACTCAGAATCAGACTCATTTATGAGAACAGGTGAGCAAATGAACAAGTGAGGGAACAGCCCACTGTGGCAGATCTCTGCAGCAAAGACAACAAAAATACACTCTCTTTTCCCTAAATGGTGTGCCAAATAGACAAATCAATGAAATGCAATCTCCCCAAACTGGGCTGAGTTGGCATAGGCTGTATGACAGAGAATTGGCTGACCTAGTCTCATTTGATGCGATGCAATGAGAAGCTTGTGCTGACCCAGAGACAAAGCAGAGAAAAGAACACAGAAATTGTGTGGTTTCTGCTAGAAAACACTTATCTTTCCCTTGTTATGTTCATTTAGGGAAGCCTGCTAATCTTACAAGAGGTTAAGGCATGTTCTAGATTTCTTTTATGAACAGGACAGCCTTTATTTCACCTTATAAGAAATAATGAACAAGAAAGTCTGAAATTATTTTTTATCATTACAAAGCCAGTTTAAGGTTGAAGACTTTGCTTACCCTCTTTTTTCCATTGAAGAAAAAGGATTAGTCTATTTCTATGTTCTGTCATAATACAAAAGTCTGTACATCCTTCTCTACAAAAACAGGTAACAATGTTTCAAAGTGTAATACTAGGCAAGGTATAGACTGATAAAATACCAGTCTTTACAGGCTAAAACCCATGCAACTTCAATAGATTCCTTTATTAAATAGAGTTTGGCCAGTGCTATCTCATTTGTATTTAACAACGTTACTCAGAAAAAGAACTTGGGAGAGCAGAGAGAGATGCTCACATCTTACACAGCAAATTAAATCCAATGACAAGAAAACCAGAAAAGAGGTTATGCATGACAGCAGCAAGTTTTACTTGTATATTCTTGCGCACAAGGCATGAGAAAAAGTATAGGCATTATTTCATCTGCCTCTCTCTCAGTGCAAGGTTGTCTAACTTCTACTGGTATCTTGGTTTCTCTGTTACTAAGACAGGGTATAATTTCCTCAGGGAAGACAAGATGTTTATTAAGTAATTTGCTTATGAAGCACTTGAAAGTCCTCAGGTGAAAATATGACAGAAATCCAGAATATATTATTTATTTAGGGCATTTCCTAATGCTTTGTACTGTTTTGTTTTATAGTATTCAAATCACTATCAATACAAAGGGATGTGGCAAAAATCCGAAATCTATGGCACAAACACAAGGGAAACCACTGTAGCATTTGGAACAGGCTGCCCAGGGAGGTGGTTGAATCACCATCCCTGGATGTATTTAAAAGCCGTCTAGACAGGGTGCTTATGGATATGGTGTAGAAGTGGGCCTGGTAGAGATAGATAGTGGTTGGACTCGATGATCTTATAGGTCCTTTCCAACCATAGCAATTCTGTGATTCTGTGATTTAAGTGTTTACATTCCCCAATTTGCTGAATCTCAACAGCAGGAAGTTTCTTCTCTTAATCAGTATCCACATTTTTCTTTTCTTTACCTGTCATCCTTTCCTCCTTTTTATAACCTTTTGTTTACCCTACCAATTCTTTTCCTTTCTTGGTCGTTACACTCAGAATGGTTTTTGAGAGAGGAAACTGGATGAATTCACATCTCAGTGAAGTTTCATTTGCAGAGACTGAAAGTAAGGATATTGCAGTTTTTCATTATTTCAAAGATGCACTGAGTTTTGGTTTTGCTTAAGATTTGTTCCAAATTCACTTTTGCACACTAAGCAATTAGAATGATAAGAAATTAATTTCTGAGCAGCCAACCTTTTCCATCTAGCCTGTATCTCCTGTAATACTGCATGCAACAGCAGGCAAAGGAAAATTAAACACTTAAAAAGTCAGAGTGTGAGTAGAAAGTAACTCTCTAATGACAACAAACAGTATTTGAACATCCATCTATTTTTCCAGGTAATTGATTGCCTCTTTTTTATACCTTCAGAGACTTGTGGCTGATGTTGCTTACAATACGCAGAACTACAACAATGTAACCACCTTAATCCGTTCATTTTACAGCCATCACCACCGAAAGCGCAGCTGCCTCTCTGCAAACATGAACAGCCAGTAAGTTCCAGGGAGCTATGCAACACACAGCCAGACAGTTTATGAGCAAAGTCAAGTTCAAAGGAAAGTAAGTGCAGGGGAATCAGCACTTTGAGACCGATGGTGGGGAAGCCAGGCTGTGGTATTGCTTTTGCCAAGTACTGTATTCTGTTCCTAAATAGTTTTCACCTACCTTTTTTATTTTTTTAAAGCATGGAGAGGAATAGGTCTTTTGCAGGTGAAAAGTTTTGTTCAGACACATTACAACTGGATAGGGCTACTATAGAAAGACACAGGACACATAAGCGGTGTGGCAATACTTCAGGTGTATGCTGTAACTTATTTGCAGCAGCCTTTGTTTTTCAGCTCAGTCCTGCCCTTCAACATTGCCCATATAGCTTTTCTCCACTTAATACTCACTGCTGTTATTCACATTGTAATACTCCTAGTTGAGCTTTCTACAAAGCTCTGTTAATGCATGTGAGTCCTGGCCTGCCATTCCAGTACTTGAGCATTCCTGCCTCAGTTCTGGCAAACCTTTTCTGCTGTTTCAAACCTTCCTGATAGCTTTGGAAACACACCTTAGCCTTGCACCATCCCTGCTGCTTCTGTTTCAAGCCCTGGACACATAACTCACCTTAGTCTTAATTTTCACTATGACTTTTGTTCAATGCCTTTTTTCCAGCAAGATGTACTCTTTCCTTGACTTTCATTCCATGACCTTTGTATTTTCCAACTCAAACCCCTGAAGTTTAAATACTCTGTGAAAGTTCACAGTGAATATACATCTGTCTTCAGCCAATAACCGCTACTGCCAACGTGTGAGGTGCACTGCATGTTCTGAGCCTACCGGTTCCCTCCAACCTCCCAGATGCAAGAAATCTCTCACTGTAATTCATAAGCATAAAAACCAGTCACATTAAACAAAAAAAATTTGGAACTTTCACACTGCTCTGATCCCATTTGCCCTCCCACAGATACACAGCACAAGGACTGCCACATGTTCTGCTTCCTGAATAGGTGATGCCTATGCAGCTGTTGGTTCTTGCTGAGTATGTATGGATGCATCAATTTCTCACAGACCTAAGCACACTATTTATAATGGACAGTAAAAAGCTGTAAGGGTGGATTAGACAAAATGTAGCTTCTTTCCTTTGTTCCCTCCCCTGCAAATAACTAAGCAAATATTGTCTTTGTTCAAGCCAAGAACAAACAAAAAATAGAATCACTAAAGAAAACCCCCCTCTGAGTAAATCATCTCCAAAAGAGAAACTTAGAGATCTTCCCACCTAATGGTGAAACAGAAAAGGGGCTGTATATTTGCATTATTCCTCTTATTTGTAATACCTTTACCAGAAAAAAAAGAGTATGTGCAAATAGCTAAGCTGAAACTGTAGCTATATAGGTGCGATGAAACGCACTGCCGGCAAACTGACATTGAAGGACCTTGAGGTTCAAGGATATAGGAGCAGAACAAGTGAGTTTGGTAGGTGAAATGATCTTGATTCTAAATTGCATATAGGAGGTATGCAAAGAAAGCAGAATCACAGCTTAATTACCTAAAAGCAGAAAGTTAATATTATGTGAGTAACAAACATTTTAATGTTTGATGAATAAGAACAGAAAATGGTCAGTAGTTTTGAAAATCAGCTTTCTTCTGCATAAAATGGGGAAGAGACTGATCAACCAGGCACAGAGCTGTGAGATTTAGATCACAAATGATTACAAAGCCTTTTCAAACCATTAGTTCAAAAATGCTTGAGATGTACAAATACTAAGATCTGACCCATAACCCAGATGACACAGCATACTAACCCACCCAGCACCTCTAACATAAGCCAAAACAAGCTGTTTCCTTGTAGATCAACATGAGGCATGAAATGCTTCTAATCCAAAACACTTTAGCTCTTTGACAGACCATATATTGATCCTCTCTGATTGCTTTCTGGGTGGGGACATACCAGACAATAATTTGTTATGATGTTATGACCTATGTCCTGATCAGAGACAGATAGGTGTGTAGTAAGGTTATACATGAGAAAATATTTTCTTCTTCATTTAGTTGTGTTGGTGGCCTGAAGCCCCTGCTTCATTATCATGCTGGAGAATATTCATTGTGGAAAGCAAGGGAATCCAAATAAAGGAAGAGTTTGTTTCCCATACCATCAGAGGACCTGAATGGATTGTGAGAAGTATCTTCTCTAGTCAGACTGGCCATGGTCACAATAATGCCTATAGATCAGGACATAAATGGGCTGCCTACAAGGGAAATCAATATATGCCTTCCAAGTATCTTCATAGTTTTTGTCACATAGCTGTTTTCATATCTACATATTGTCTCTCTTTGTGTCAATAAGTCCACATATGTTACTCAGCAGCATATGTTAATCTCTTTACGGCTGCCTATTTTTCTCTGTATGTCTCCCCATTTGTGAAAAACCTCATCATATGTCTACAGCAGCCATATGAATACTATCTTTCCCCATGTAACTGCTGCTTATGAGCTTTTAAATTCACTTGTTTGAATAACTCCGTAGGAGCCTTGAGGAAAGTGAGCTTTTAAATTAACTGCTTTTCTCTTTTCTTCCCTCTCCCACTTGAGTTCAGATCAAAAGGTACAAGGTAGTACCAGAGCAGAACAAGTCTTTTTCCAGCATTTGCAATCCTACATGTCTTTGCTTTTTTCCTTAAAAGTGGCCAGAAAAGAATAAAACTGTTTTTGCATTATTTCCTGCTGTGTAGTTTTCTTCCTCCTCCTTTCTAGGAAGAAAGGTAGGTCTGTTGAAAAAAAGAAGAATGAAAAAAGACAGTTTTGCTGACTGATCAGTTTCCCAGCAGACAGCCTATCCTGCGTGAATCACATCTTCCTACTCGGACTGCGAGTGGGTGATTGACTGAAAACATTTGTTAGTGGCAGCAGATAGGAAGTCAGTCTTCCCTTGTTTTGAATAGTCAAGAAGCAGGACTGTTTTCCAAAGGCATATTTATTCAGACCTTTATGCAGCTGCATACATGTCTGCTAGGGATGAGACTCAGAGGTGCTTTGTGGGCAGAAAAGATCAAGGATATTAACAGCTTTCCTAGATGATGGAAACAGACATGCAAAGTCCTGAAGAGATCAGCATCCATCATCTACCCTCTTCCAGCCTAGTGCTGACACTTTATTTTCATACCTGTTAAGGAATATGCTCTCTACCTTAAATTCCTTGTCCTATACTGAAGTGTAGTGCCTTTGTGCATTGTTAATACGCTATCACATCTGGTTTTAGAGGTGACCAAATTGTACAGATGGGTGAGGTGATTCATGTCAACACAAAATTGTAATGTTCTTTCAGAATCCATCAGGATGACAAGATTCTATGAATAAGGCTGTTAGAAGACTATCAGTAGCATGTTTGTCAGCGTAAGATCACCTGAAACACTGGACTTGGCAGCAGAACCTAGAGTAGTGGAAAAACAAAGGTTTGTTTGGGAACTCTGCAGGAGCTGAGAGCTGCTACCTCCCAGGTTCGGGTACCTGATAAGCCTGACCTTAACCCACATGCCTGGCCCAAAAGCAACAACAGCAGATGAAAACACTGAATCTTCTTTATGATCTGCTTCAAAAGGTGATTAGAAAAAAGCATCAGGAAGGATGACAGTGTGTCACTCTGAGCTCATGGTGCAAGAAACAGGATTCAGTCATGCAAAAATCATTTCTACTTCCCCTGCATATGTTGTGACACAGAGGACATATGATGCCTCACTGAGCAGCTTCAGTACTGGAAAGAGCAATTTATACAAACCTGGTAGAGCCGAGAGGAAATGTGCAGAAACTCTTCAAAAGAGTCATCCCAAGGAATTTTAAACAGTACAAATGGAGAAAAACAGAGAGCAGGGAGTTCTAGAATATTTTTTATATCCAGGATCAATGGCTAAAGATGGACAAGGAAGTGTCTGTCACCCAAACAAATTTTGACAAAGTTCTATGGTATTTAGTATTTTCTGTAGCCACTTGAAACAGGGAAGAATACAAGATATCACGCAGGAAGGTCTTCTGTAAGACTTCAAGCCCTGGTTCAATTCTGAACCGGACAAGAGAACTTGAGTCTTGTCTTCAAGCATCTCCACGAAATACCGTGATGATAAGCCAGAGCATTTGGCAGCATTAAAACTTTATTAATAATGCATTATAGCAGTTGGTTATCTTTGTCTGTATTTAATGTTCTTGGTTTTTTGCTATCCCAAACTTGTAAATTTCCACAGCAGTCAGTCACCTGCACTCTGACAATCCATCAGCTTACTTAAATACCAAAGCATGAAAGGTTTCTTACTAAGGATAGAAATACAGGTTCTGTAGGCTTTAAAAAATACTCTTGCTGATATTAGCATTGGAATTTGATCTGTGTGAAAGTTCCCATGACCATGACATGCCCTCCCTGTGAGAGAGAGTTGATGAAAGTAGAATTTTAATCAAAGATAAATGATTGAAAACAACATGTGAAGACTGAAAAGCACTAGGGAATAGAACCCATACACACCCCCACTTACTGTAAGGTGAGTCAGAATTAACATACATCAAGATATCAAGATAAAAAATGAACTATGGTTACTTACAACACAATTTGGCTTTTGCAGTTCTACTTTTTTTTTTTTTCCTTGAGCAGGGGAGCTATGGCAAGTGTTACCAACTGTAACTTTTGAGACTCCTGTTCATTTTGAAATGGTACATCACACACTGCAACACTTTCACTTCAGATCTGATCATGGTACAGTGGAAATTGTGTTCTTTATCCATTGTGCTTACAGTGATGCAAAATCTCTATTTATGTTGGTTTAAGAAGCAGAAGAATTAGCTCTAAGACTTCAGTGATCTCTGTGTAAACCTGAATTCATTCTATTTTAATGAAAACTTTCTAGTTATTCTATTTTAAACATGGTAACAGCAAAAAACAAGGTCTTACTGTATCTCTTGGGCTGAGGATACAGTCATTGCAAAGGATAAGCATCTGCTCAGCTTGAGACATATGCAAACGTAAATCCAAAGTGAAAAAAGTTACAGGGGTTATTTCATTGCACAATTCTTTCTTCCTTCCCAAAACTTTGAAAACACCAAGGCTAACTGAAAGAAAATCACAGCTGTACACAGTATTACAGCTCCTGTGACAGCTCTATGGTCTCCTTGACATGTTTCTCATTCAAAAATGTGATGCAAATTTTAAGCTTTCATCAAAAGGCAAGAAAATAAACATTTTTTAAATTTCTTTGTTTTGGAAAGAAATAGCTGTCAAAAACCAACCAGATCTTGTGGTGGTGTCCCGTTAACCCAATTTTACAGAAAACTCTCTGCAGCCAGACCATAGCAACCTATAAGAGGTGATTCAGTCTGAAGCTGTGCCATTACTGTCAGTTATGAACCTTTTAAATGTCAATAGTACAAAAAAAAAAAAAAAGCGCCATTAAATGCACCCTCCCTCCCCAACATTTATGCACAACTAAAATGAGAGAGATGGTGGGTTTTGTACATTTTTCTAAAAAGTATTATTTAACACTAATCTGCACCTAAAGTAAGCCAGTTTAATTTCTCCTAAAGAATAAGTCTTTTAGTTTTCAAGGCACAGCAGTTTCTATCCTTGCTAAAAGAAAGAGTGGGTGTTGTGAAAATCAGAAACCATTGCACAATAGGAGGTCTTGTGTTGCACCTAAGTTACCCTAAATATTTAGCTAGCAAATTGAAGACTAAAAAGCTGTGGTTTTCCTATCCATAACTCTCACTAGAGCAAAGAGAGTCAGAAAGAGAAAGAAAGAAAAGTAAAACGGAAGGGTAACACTAGATAAAAAAGAAATGGCTCTAAAACACATCATGGGATGCAAATTACAACTGTGTCTCCTCATTACAAGACTTGGGTTCTGTGGTAGCTTTTCAGTAACAGAATAGAAGAAGAAATCCAGTGAGTTAAGGGATGACTTAACTGATGGATGTTTCTGCAGTTTTGGTGAGTGCTCAGGCAAGGAGCTCCCTCCTGAAGCCAGTCCCTTACAGAACATGGCTATGCTCAGTGATAACAACAGAGTTTGTTCCTGTGAGCCAATAGAGTTGCCATACACAGTCGAGGAACTAACTGGGAAGATTTACTGGAAAAGGGGAAACAGACACTATGTTGTGCCATTTATGTGCTATGAAAACTCGTCAGCTGGCCTGGCAAGGTATAATCTTCCTAGACAACCCAAAGTAAAAGCAGTCCGACAATATAGATTCCCTGTCAGAATAATCACTATTGTGTTATTATATAGCAGGCCCTGTGAACCCAGCTGTCTTTTAGTGGTGGCAGCTCAAGATCTTGCTGTGGGAAACCCATTCTCTCTCTCACTCCCACCCATGCTAAATGCCACTACAAGCCAACATTCCTCTATTAATATCACTCCACTTGTACATTACATATGATGCTTATGTTTAAATAACACCTTCAGATACAGCAGGAGCAATCTGAGCTTTCTGATGAGACTGAAAACCTGCTGCAGAAGATTTCACATTTTTCTTGTGATTAATTGTTTCCCTCAGTCTCTGATGTACACAGCATATCTGGGAGATGAGCTTCAAAGTCTCTGTTTTACTTTAGCAAAAATTACCATTTTAAGATTTAATATACTACCTTCCTGGAAGAGAATAATCTCCGAAGTACCCAAATGTCTGCTTTATGTAGCAAATGCCACTAAATAAATTTGAGTCTGTGTGCAAGGAGAGAAGAAAGAACACGAGGACATACAGAAGTGTTGCACAGCAGGACCAGCAAGGCTGCAGACAACATGAATGTGAACATCTAGGAAGAACAGGATTCTGAAACTGCTTTGTTTCCTGTCTGCAAAGGCATTGGAGAAACAGTAAATATATCCAAACTGTACCTCTCCCATGACACTGCATTTACTTGAAACCTCTCACCCGTTTATACCACATGCTGCCATCCTAGGTCACTGAAAAAAAAGTCAGAAGATGCAGAGCCACCCACCTTGCCCCCCTTCCCCCTAAGGCTTATACAGTATTTCCCACCTAAATAGTTTCAGTTCCGTTTTGGTTCAGGCTGGATACTACTTTGTCCAAACCAAACTACAGCAAAAAGTGCCTGCTAAAAACTTAGAAGAAAAGGCTAGCTTTCTAGACTGGTAAATGCTTACATTCCTGCAAGTTATTTGTGGTATGTACACAAATGAAATAGTGCAAAGAAACATTAAAACACTTCTGTTTCATTTAGTGTTTCATGTAGCAAAGCACTTCTAACTCTGTCCCTTCACCTTGGAGTAAGCATTACCTCACAAGGAGCAGAGAGCCAGTTTCACTTCTAGGAGTTGTCTACAGCACAGGAAGGCAATACTGTAGGCAGCAGCTTTGGTTGGAGAATGACATCTCAAAGTCTATGTAAGCCAATGCACAAACACCACAATATGACACTCCTCATGCTGTACAGAATGCACCCTTAACAGCAAACCTTAATTTGTATCTAGTGGAACAGTACCAAAGAAAGTAATTTGTAAAACCTTTGCTTTCATCATAAATAAATCTCACAAATAGGGGACAGTTCCAAATCCCATTATTTATGTGGAGTCCAAGAATATCCTAAGAAAAGACTGTGTCTTCTGCAGGAGGAACACCTGTTACTGCATTATTACTAAATCACACCCAAAACTTGAGAATAGTAGTCCCTATTATCCAAGGCCTATAATTCAACTTTTCATTTGACGCCTCCTTTGTATACCTTTGAAACAAACAGGTTGCCTTGTCTGAATGGAACAACAGTTCTCATTTCATATAACTCATGAAGCAACACCTCTATAGAACAGATGGGTCCCCTTTGCACTACACTCTATAAAAAGGAAGTGTCATTTAAACATGAGGCCTTTATTACAACTGTGAATGGAAAAATAGCCAGCATGGCTTTCTGATCCCAGCAGAACCTTTGTCTGCTTGCTTCCACTTGTATGCTGTTGCAGGATGAAAGTCTGAGGAAGAATAAAGAAATAAGGATAATCTTAGAATAGCTAAAAGCCAATACTTATCCCCCCAACTTCTGTTACTTCTTTCCTCTGATGTTAGGAAGAAGTATTTCCTCTGGGAAATAGTGATGAGTTGTGTACGTGCACACATGTACACATTTGCACAACTGGAGAAGAAAACATAACTTCAGGATTGCAGCCAGCTGCACAGGAGAACTCAACAAGCAAAATCTATCTGTACATAATCCCACAGTGCTGTCAACAACTCCAACAGTGTTTACTGGACATTTGTCCCAGTAGCACAACAGTGCAATATTTACAATCCCCCATCCTCTTTCTACTGCACAATTCAAGAAGAAACCAACACACTACATAAGCAATTGGTTTTTGTCTGGCTGCTGCATGATGCCATCTAGGCTACAATTTTCTTTCCCCAGCCAGGCTATGAAGTCAGGATGGCACAGAGCTATTTTGGAGGATGGCTACTGAACACCAGTCACAGCTTGAAGCTATTTTCTTCCACTGACAGAAAAAAGACACTGAAGTAATGCAGTTTGTTTGTGGAATTGAATTTAGCTACCTAACTCTGAATGACTGGTTTGTCTTCCACTTAGAAAGGAGAAAGGGGAGCAGAAAAGCATTATTAAATTATTATGTTAGTATGTACATTGCAGCTAGAAAAAAAATCCTGTGTGATAGGAATAAGGCACTTTTTAGGTTCTCGAAGGTAGAAAAGCGTAACACTGACAACTAGTGTAATACCAAGAACAGGCTCCTACGTCTCTGCTGAAGACAGGCTGAGAGAGTTGAGGTTGTTCAGGCTGAAGGAGAGAAGACTTCAGGAAGACCTGACAGCAGCCTTCCAGTACCTAAAGGGGTCCTATAAGAAAGCTGGAGAGGGACTTTTTACAGGGGCAAGTAGTGATAGGACAAGGGATAACAGCTTTAAATGGAAAGAGGATAGATTTAGATTAGATATTTGGAAAAAATTCTCTACAGTGAGAGTGCTGGAACAAGTTGCGCAGAGAGGTTGTGGACGGTCTCTCCCTGGAAGTGCTCAAGACCAGGATGATGCTCCCTCCCTGGAAGTGTTCAAGACCAGGCTGGATGGTGCTTTGAGCAACTTGATGTAGTGGAGGTGTCACTGCCCAGGGCAAAGCCACTGGAACTAGATGATCTGTAAGGTCCCTTCCAACCCAAACCATTCTATGACTCAGTGCTCTGAAGAAAACAACAATACATAGATTAATTCAAAACATAACCTCATACTCCAAAAAAGTTAACCATACACATTGTATAAGTTATTGTTATTCCCACAAAAGGGAGCATCCACAAAAACAGACTTTCTTTTCCACACAAAACCCACAGACAGCTATTGAGAAATACAGCTGAACTGTCAGGCATACAGAGATTCATAGGTTTCTAATGTCAGCTGTCCTTCCTTGAAATATCCTGAGGTACCCACAACTCAGCATGCCCCTTATCTACCCCTTCTTGAAGGGTAAGTGTGGTGGTGCTTAAAGTGTGCTAGCTTCTACAACTGCATCAAACATAAAGGCTTAGGCCATTAGACTGCCTCTGTGGATATGCAAGACTTAGGAAAGGATGACTGCCCAATTTGATGAATTAAGGAATAGACTAACTTTCAAAGAAAGTTTTAAAAAAAGTTCTGCTTTTTCTTAAAAACAAATCAAAACAAAACAGTTTTTTCCACATTAGGACAATGCTGGAGGTAGAAGTCTGAAGAATGGTTTCTCAGAGCCAGATAACCCCAAGTTTATGTGCTAGTATGTCCATAGAGAAGAGAAAAAGGAGCATGTAAAGGATTAGACAGATCAAATCCAAATTAGATTACAATAACATCTTCCTGGGAAATACATCCCAGTGAGATTTGTAGTCTATCAATCTCTTCCATATCCTTACATGAGAACTTTTAAAAGAGCTTCGTATCAGACTCAGTACTCCAGAGCCTTCCCAGTTGTCACTGTTACATGAAGATGAGTTGCTGCCATAAATCAGCCAGGGAGGAGAGGCTGCTTTTGGCTAGCACACAACTATGCTGGGACTGTGATCTTTGCTCTCCAGCAGCTGTGTCAGTTTTCTCACACTATGCAGTACCCATTTCCACATAAGACAACCTGTCTTAGCTTTCACTAAACACTACCAAGATCAATGGCACAAGTGACCTTTTAATTTTAATAACATAGAATGCTGCTCAACAGACACCTAAAATTGAGACTTTTGTTTGTTTGTTTAAAGGACATGAGCCCCTATATTCAGCAAAATTTGAAAGAGACATACATCTATGAAGAGGAACTAGTTCAGCTCTAGTGATAGGAGACTGAAATACCCTGCCTTTCAGGCCCCTTTCATCTCAGAAGTGAGCAGGTTGTAACAAGTGTGTCACATCCTGAATGTGCTATAACAGCACAATGGTTCCTTCCATTACTGTTTTCTTTCTCTTATGGTGGGAGCTGTACCAGAGAAAAGTTTTTGCCAGCTGGAGAGAAAATCATAGTGTTACTTTGTCACACCTTGCAGCTAGGTATCCTCCATTTTTCTCACTGCCCCGGGTAGCTCAGACCCTACCCTCTACCTCTATTTTCCCTAAACATACAAGATTTTGTCTATTTTCTTCCTACTACTCTTCTCCACATTGCACATACCTTTTCTTGCTTTATTTAAAACTAGTCAAGCTGTTATTCAGCAGCTGGAAAAAAGGAGATTTGATGAGACTCATCTATTGTTGAGACGATGTTGACCTGGATCTTTCACTCTTCTCTTTCTCTCCCCAGGGAGCTGCAGTAATAAGAGTTCAGCAACAATAAAAGCAATCGATATAGAGATGACATGGGCAATTACCAGGCTGGACAACTCGGAGGACTTCCAGTAAATAAATAAAGAAAAGACAAATAAGTTTTCTGAAGCCAAACTATTCTACCAGAAACCTTTGCTGGGGTGGTGGGACACAAGGGGTGGTAGCAGTGAAATAAATCAAGGTCCAAGGCAGATTAGGAAGACTGCAAGGAGGGCATGAGAAGTAGTACAACAGAAAGACAAGGATCCAAAGACATAAGGACCAAATCTGAGTTTGCTTTAGCAACGTCTTTGCACCACTATACTCCACTGACTACAGTGTTACAGTGGAAGAATCTGAGTATCTTCAGAGGAACTAGCATGGTGCAACAGCAGTGCTACCATACGGACTAAAAAAAAAAAAAAAAAAAGAAGAAGAAAAAATAATCACAGAAATGCAGAACAAAACACATATGTGATTTTGTATTTATTACAGGAATTCAAAGAGGACAAGAAGTGCCACTCTAACAATCCTTTCTCACAAGAAACTGTGATTCACAAGATAGGTATAGCACAGCAAGACTTTTAGTGTGCTTCAGTCCCCACCTGTTGGACAAAAGTGGCTTGCCTGCTGCTATGTTGAACTGCACAGCAAGCCAGAACGGAAGGGAGCCATCCAGGCTGAGAGTTACCCCAGCAACTTGCAGATATTCTATCCACAGTTACAAAGAAGTACCTTTAATCTCTGGAGATAATTTCATTTCAATTAAATCAGGAAATCTAGTGAAGATGGGTAATTCATACATGGCCGTAAGGGATCTCTACACATACAGCAGTCCTCAGATGTAGTAAAGGCCAAACTCATCTCTGGAGCAACTCCACTGAAGTTATTCATCTCCTCATTTGAGATGCTGATTTTGAGAGACTGGAGCAGACGGTCAGCAAATCAGTGACAGCTGGGAACATGCTTTGAGTTCCTAGTGTCACTGCTGTAGGCAACAGAGAATGCTGCGTTCCCAACCAAGGAGATTACTTGTTCAGACCTCACCAGCATGAAGATTATTTTTTTAAAAGATGAATTGATTCTTTTCAGCAGCCAGTTACTCCTCTTGGACCCTATGAGAACTGGAGCTGAGGTATTCAACAGCAGCTGACAAATGAGCAGGTCTTTGAGGTCACTACTTGCTACTGAGAGCAAGAGAAGGTTATGTGTTGCCTCTTTGCCCAAACTGTGCTACTCCCACTGCTGGAATCAAATGCCACCATTAGCTTGGTATGTTTACAAACTCACACCCATACTAAGGCATACCTTGAGGACATATTAACAAAGCGGTTCCACTTCTCTCCATTCCAACATCAGTGCACAAAGCCAGCAGCATCACAGCAAGCAGCTCATCTGCTTCAACAATTCCCTTTCCCTGGGGCCAAGACTAAATCAATTTCCTTACGGAACGCTGAGAGCACCAGTTATGGCAGCAGCCCAGGTTCTTCCATCACTCTTCAAGATGTTAATATAATCCTGGAGTACCAGAAAGCTCAAAGCCCCCATATTCATCATCTCAGTAATGCTGTACTTCCACCAGTCCCTTAATGTAAAATGGTGCTTATTGAAAGGAATTTTTAATGGCTCCCCTCTTGCACATTGGTTGAAATAAAAATTCTCCCAGATCAAACTGTTTGCATTTGCTTTCCCTGGCTGGTTTCTTTTGCTTTCCCATATCCCTCTTTTTATTTATATAGACATTCCTTGCTCCTTCAACTACCCAATATTCTTCCCTCCTTTTACTCCTCCATCTTTGCCACAGAGTGTTTGAGAAATCTGAAGCATCACTCTCTCCTATCACAATGATGCCAGAGGCAGCAAATGAGATGTCCTGAGACTGCAGTGCAGCCCAGTGGAACTATCTTTCATATCTCACAAAGCCGTTTTGCCACATGGCCTTCTGCATCAAACAGCTCTACATAAGTCTTCTGCACCTTTGAGGGATTCAACGCAGGCTCCAGTGGCAGCAGGCAGGTGGTCTGGAGAATGCCCGACTCTTTAATATTTACTATAAGGCTAGGCACGGGGGGAAGGAGTATAAATAATTCTTGCCTGTCAGTGACAATAGAAAAGGGAAAACAAGTGACACCTGCTTCTAACAAATGATGACTTCATGTTTAGAAAGGCTCATTCACACTGTAAGCAGATAGGATACATGTGGGCTTTGAGATCCTGAGCAGCTTAAGATACTGGCAAAATGTGGACGAAGGAAAAGAGGAAGATGACCAGGGCAAAGCAGAGGGGCCTGCAACCAGTGCTGTCAGTGCTAGTTTCAGGACCTCCGCTCTAGCAGTTTCTCCCCCTTTATCTCACAACTTCCCCGAACTAGAATTCTGCCTACATACAAACACTGGATGCTCAGCTGTTGAGAAGAGAGCCCAGTGTTGTTTGAGACCTGTAGTTCAGAAAGAAGTGACTGAAAGTGCAGACTGTTATGCTATTAATCAAAGGGCAAAGGCCAGGTCAGGATTAATCTGGGACAACAGAGGTAAGTGGGCCCTTAGGCACTGAAGTTCTACTATCAACCTCCAAATATGGGGTTTCTGCCTGTCCATTAATATCCACATGTGATCCTGGCACTTCTGCTATCATGGAGTCTTCAGCAGCCATCTCTGCTTCTGTGAAAATAGTTTGCCTATGCTGCATAATTCATACTGTGCTGTGCCAGGGGCATACAGCATCTGCTCTGAGACAACTATTGCATCCATTTTTGCAATACCAACCCTTCTGCAGTAGGAACTGGACTTACTCACTCATTTGTCACTTTTTTAAAATGGATGGCCATTAAATAGACAGCAGTGACAGAGAAATACTACAGCTCATTACCCGCTAGGGCTTAGCTGGCAGCCTTTGGAGACTGCATCATTACATAGATCATCTCCAGTGCTTCTTGGAGACCATTCAATGGACAACAGTTCTTCACACCTACATTCCCTCCCTTTTGCTAAACCTGAGGCAAAAGCAGCAGGAATACTCTTGTGGGGTTTTTTAGGAGTGAATCATAAAAGTGTATCTTGCCAATTTAGGCTTGGATTATCGACAGGAAGGTTGATGAATACTCCTGGCTTGAGTGATAAACTTGGATATCACAGAGTAAATCTAGCGGAAAAGAAAATCTATCTGTCATTCTTGGTCACAGCTGCAGAGCCTGAATTGACAACTGGGATTTATTTTCTTAATTCTGAGCAACTCAGAGCTCTCCTATGACCTCTTGTATCACCCCTCAGGCCCCACAGATAATACACCAGCATGTTTCATTTTAAAGCAAAGAATTTCACCTTAGATCATCATCACTCGCAGTCTGTTTGGGTTTATTTCCTTTTCCCTCCCCCACCATCTACACTTATCTCAGGTACTGAGACTGCCATGTCCATAATCTACATCCTTTGGCTGAAGTCCGAGAGAAGGGCAGCTGAAGATGAATTCAGAAAACAGCCAAGCCTACTGCCACTGTGCACAGGAAACTCCAAACTAGGTTCCACTTCAAGTCTCCACAAACACAGCTGGGTCGCTGCAAGTTTTATTACAGTATGGATTGTAGTCCCCGAGTATCTGCTGACATCTTAAACCCTTACCCCTTCTGCTGTGGGTGCAGCTTGAATTACATTCATGTTTTAGTCTCAGAAACATATCCTTCTGTGGCAGGCACTTGTGGCAATAACTAAGCAGCCTAACTTCAGGCATCTGAAAAACAACAACCTAGCAGAACTGGGCAACATCCAGGGATTTATGGAGACTTAAGGTTATCGTAATTCACTAACAGCCTGAAAATACATTGCATTTTCTTTCACAGCTCACTAACTCTCCTTTGGCTGCCGTCCTCAAGATACTTGCTATAAAGACTACGTCAGGTCAGATGACCTGAAGTAAGGCGACATTGACCGTACAGAGCATTAAAGATGAGTACAAGGTAAGTACCTGCAAGATGCATGCTATATAATGGCCTAGTATGAAAGTGGATTTGCTATGGCCATGCTTTATCGTTACAATTTAATCTAAAACTAATGATCAGAACTGCTCTATTGAACAAGGAAGTTTGTGTGGTGTTAATTATGCAACAGCAAATGATTTTGCAATGTCATACTGTAGTGGGTCTGGCTGAGCTGGTTTTCCACATAGCAGCCCTCATGGTGCAGTGTTTTGTGCTGGGAGCTAGATGGGTGTTGATAACACACCCGTGTTGTGACTATGCTGAGCAGTGCTCGCACAGCGCCAAGGCTCTTCCCAACATTCCCCACCAGTGGGAGGGGGTGGGCAAGATCTTGGGAGGGGACACCACCAGGACAGCTGACCTGAACTGACCAAAGGGATATTCCATACCATATGACGTCAGCTCAGCTATAAAGCTAGGGAGAAGGAGGAGGAGGGGGGGGGCGTTCCGTTGTCCTCCAGAGCAACCGCTACGCGTCTTGGAGCCCTGCTTCCCAGGGAGTGGCCAAACATCACCTGCTGATGGGAAGTAGAGAATACATCTTTGTTTTCCTTTGCTTCTGTGCGCGGATTTGTTTGGCTTTGGTTCTATTATTATTAAACTGCTTTTGTTTCTCATCTTATTTTCCTCCCCTTTTTTTTTTGCTCTGCTGAGGAGGGAGAGGGGAAAAAGGGGGGGTGATAGAGCGGCTTGGTGGGCACCTGGCGCTCTTCCAAGGTTAACCCACCACACTTACTTACAGAAGTGAGCATTCATTAATACAATGTAGGGAATGAGTGACCAAGCCATAAAGTAACAATCAGAATAAAAGTAGAGGTCAAAGAATAAAAGTCCCAAATCCTTCCTGAAAAGTGAAATTTTCATCCATAATAGTTCTATAGCACAATGTAATTGTGAGTACTGACTGCAGGAATACATGTGGGCTAGTAGTTAGGGTGTGACTAAAAAGAGAAGCAAAACCTTATAAAAATGTTATCATGTACATCAACATTAAACTTTTAATTAGGTTAGCCAGGGAAGTGGTACAAGGAGGGCATCTTGAAGCAAATAAACCAATTGTCCCTACCTCTGAGAGTTTGCTTCACACCAGAGAGTGACCTGAAAGACAAGCTCCAGCCCATCTAAGATACTCCTACAGTGGACAGCAATTTGCTACTCAGCCCCACATCAGAATTAGCTCAGAAGACGCCCCTGTGGACACCACATCCTCAGAAACAACTGTTTCACTTCACAGATATTCTCCCATTCTCCCATCCAACTTGCTAATGTTGACAACACTATTGTTTATTCTTTTACACCAGAAACCTGCCACAATTATTCTGACATGTACAATTCCCCAGTCATGTACTAACTTTAAAAGTACTAGCCAAGTGGTTTGCCACCCTTTTCCAAGAAAAAAATATTCTTCAGCATGCTGTAAACCTCTTCCCCTGTAACTGCTGCTCTAAGCTTGCCCCCGACCAGCCCTCCCTAGCAATTCATCTAACTGTGCATCAAAGACCAAGGCCTATCTCTGACACTACACAGTTGCACAAGCTTGCATCAAACTGCTGAGAAAGCTAGAAGACTGCAGAAAGACAGAAAAGGTAAAAATTTCAGTGAGAAGTAAGGCTAGCAAGACCAAATCATTTGTATATCAATGATTCAAGACAAAAAACACAAATACAGAAAGCTAAGAAATTCTAAAGAGAAAACAATAAGCTAGGCAGCCCTGTTGCTCTAATTGGAGACCAGTCAAGAATACGTACTTGGATCAAACACGCTAAACATCACTGTATCAGGTCTGCCTTAGCTGGAGTTAATTTTCCCCATAGCAGCCCTAATAGTGCTGTGCTTTGTATTGGGAACTAGAAGGGTGGTGGCAACACACCCGTGTTGCGGCAACTGCTTAGCAGTTCTTGCACAGCACCAAGGCTCTTCCCAATGTTCCACCCCCAAGTGGGATGGGGTGGGCAAGATCTTGCCCTGCTGAAGGGGGGCAGGACAGAGTGGTGCCCAGCCAAGGTTAACCCACTGCAATCACCTTCCCCAGGCTGCTCCCTACAGACCCTGGACTTGACTGGCCCTGCTTCTAAAGTACTTTCAATATTTCCAGGAGACTGGGAACTCTTACAGCACTGATGCAAAAACAGGTATCCTACAAGAGAGGATACACAGTTGCCAAAGAGTCACTTAATGGTAGCAGTAATAAAGAACTCGTTATTTTCAAAAACCATTACCTATTTACTCTCATAATGGCTGTTACCACCTTTGCGTCTCTGTGCACCCTGGTGCACACTCAATCGTGCACATGAAGCACGTGCTTCATTCATTTCCTGCCTCTTACCTTCCAGTTACATCATAAGTTCACTGAGGCAGGGAATATGTTGTGGTCTCCTTCTATGGCACACAATGAGCTCCTTTTTTTATTATTAGGGTTGCATTGCATTAGAGTGCTATTGATAAAAATGAATAAAATTATCCATGTGGCTCAGATGAGTCAGTGCTGCCTCATCACAATTTTTCCAATAAAAATAAAGTTAGGGCATCTTCACTGAAACAAAAACATACTTCCAAGTGTCTAATAACTGTCCTGAATATCTGGCCAAATGTAGAAACCTCAAGTTGCACACTCTCTGCTAGATTGCACCTAATGCATGGTTTACTCAGGTTATATCCATCTTAAATGATGTTTGAATTTCATTCTGCGCCTTCATCATTTTGCAAACACAATCTTACCTTCCCCAATCATCTTCTATTTCCTGTGTTGACCTCTATATCTTCTAAAATTCTTCATTACCAGCATAAAGCCTCTTTGCCTCATACAGCAATCCCCTCAATACTCATTTCCATGAGCTGCTTTTAATGTTACCTGCCCTTTACAGATCTTTATTTCAGCCATGTCTTTGTGATCAAACCTGAATCACCTAAACTTGTTCTAATTTTGCCGCTAATTTATTTAATGATTTTAGAAGTAGAAGCATGTGGGTGACCTTTATGACCTGCAGTCCTAGCACCTGGACTGAAATGGGACAAGGCAGTGGGAGAATGGAAGACACGGGAGCATTGCCCTTAGCAGGAAGCATGCTCCAAGGTGTTTTGCTGCAGAATGCTACCATACGGGAGGTGGTAACAGAACAAAAATCCTTGGATAAATCACAAATGTATGAACCAGAATTAACCAGTAAATAATGAGTGTCGATATGTCTGTAACATATGAATAGGGTAATGGCGATGGGGTGGGAGGGGGAGTATAAGCTGAAAATGCTGGTGACAGCAGGGAATAAGTAAATCTGTTCTGACAGCAAGAATGGATCTGAACTCCTGCCATATTAATGATAATTAAAAGAAGCTTGGCAATTGGAATTTTTTTTTTTTTTTTTTTTGGTGGATGGGGCAGCAAAGGAGAAGGCAGGGTGTATAATATTGTAGTGGGTCTGGCTGAGCTGGTTTTCCGCATAGCAGCCCTCATGGTGCAGTGTTTTGTGTTGGGAGCTAGATGGGTGCTGAAAACACACCCGTGTTGTGACTATGCTGAGCAGTGCTCGCACAGCACCAAGGCTCTTCCCAACATTCCCCACCAGTGGGAGGGGGTGGGCAAGATCTTGGGAGGGGACACAACCAGGACAGCTGACCTGAACTGACCAAAGGGATATTCCATACCATATGACGTCAGCTCAGCTATAAAGCTAGGGAGAAGGAGGAGGAGGGGGGGGCCGTTCCGTTGTCCTCCAGAGCAACTGCTACGCATCTTGGAGCCCTGCTTCCCAGGGAGTGGCCAAACATTGCCTACTCATGGGAAGTAGAGAATACATCTTTGTTTTCCTTTGCTTCTGTGTGCGGATTTGCTTGGCTTTGCTTCTGTTATTATTAAACTGCTCTTGTTTCTCATCTTATTTTCCTCTCCTTTTTTGCTCTGTTAAGGAGGGAGAGGGGAAAAGGGGGGGGGGGTGTGATAGAGCAGCTTGGTGGGCACCTGGCACTCAGCCAAGGTTAACCCACCACAAACATGGACAATGTGACTGGTATTTGCTGCCTTTAGTCCTCTTGGAAAGACAGACAGATCTGCCAAAATAATAAAACCTGCAGGTTTATGTCCCCAAGGACACAGCAGTAATAACAGAAATCAAAAGACACAGAAAAAAGAGCCAAATATATGGGTCAGGTAAGAGGCTAAACTGAAAAATCTTTGTGTTCTCTCCCTTTAAACCATCCTCATCATCCCCCACCACTGAAGAACCTGATTAGTGTCCTTTCATCATAAATCTAGAGTCCACTGCCCCACTGAGGGGAAAAACTTCAACATCTTACTCATGCCACCTCCTCCACAAATTTGGCTTTTTTAGCACAAATCCACCTATGCCTTCTGCTTGTAAGGACTTAAATCCCGTTCTTCATCCCAGCCTTCAGTGCCTTCTGCCACAGAAATGATCAAGAGTCAGAACTGGCTGTGGGACAAAACAGGTGTGAGAAAGGAAAGTGTTCAGAGCAGAGAAGAGTTCTGCTATGGAGTCCTGGCTACTGCGCTCTTCCTCTCTGGCACTCCTCTGACTTGCAGTCCAGGGACTAGCTGGTTCAGATGATGTAAAACACCTTAAGACTCTTTACATTCCAACAGGAGACATATTTATGTATTCATTTAAACATATGCACTGCTACACTGGGATGTGCCCTGATATCAGAAGATAAGTTAATCTATTCTTTGCAAGGAAAAACAATAAATTAAAAAAAAATAAATCAAGGCTAGGGATGAAGGAAAATAAAGAAACCCCTCAACCTCACCATCACTTATAAAAGGGGTTGAAGATATTTTGCTTCAGAAGCACAAAAACTTTTCTGGTACAAAAAGTATTTTTGCTTCCTAAATGAAACATACTTCCTATTTTCCCTAGATGCCTAAAAAATTGTAGAAGCCTTTCATAAGCATCTCTGTATGTGATCCTTTAGTACTTTGTCACTTCAGAAGCCTAAGCCACAAAGACCTTAGGTGTCTGTAGAACTCCACGTCCCAAGTTCCCAACCAGGCAAGCTGTCAAGAAGCAATCATTATCCTGCACCTCTGGGACCCTTCCAGGCAGTTTCTTTAGAGTACTGGAAAAGATAAAACATGTAAGCAGCTGGATGGGTGCCATTCAGGAGACTAGACAGGTTTCCATCCAAAATCCACTTGGTTCCTTTCAATGATTTCTCCAAAGCAATACATTCACTTGGATTTTAATTTTTTTTTCTGTTAGGAGATTACCATTTCCAATTAGAAACTTATTGACCCAGATCCAGTGCTCATTAATCAGTGTATATTACTGACCACAGAGGACTAATACATCTCTACATATACAGACACTCACTTCCTACCCTGGAGCACTCAGATGTCCAAAAGAGTGGGCTACAATATTTCAGAGATGTATGTGTGGCACAGCCTCAGGCATACTGCACCTGCTGAAAGGGTTGGAGAACTGCCAAACATCTTCCTTTTGGAAGAAGCATTTGCTTTAATATGTGCTAATTCCAGGAAGGGGGCTGTGTTGTTCTTGTTTAGCTGAGTCTTTGCATTCACAATGAACAAAAGGAAGGGACAAGGCAACCATCTGTGGGTGTTTCATAGAAAAATAAAACCCCAGTGGGCTTTCTATTACAGGGAGAAAAAGAGAAAGGACAGAGACAATACAAGCTGAATGCAACAAGCTGAAACCCTGAGCTCACTTCTCTACGGCAGGCTTGTTAAGCATTCCTGCCCAGACAACCCGGAAATCTTTTGAAATAAAACATAAAATCACAAGCTTTCCCCAAAACATCTCCTTTTCTTCCAACAGTTTTGTCCTATCTAGTTCAGAAAAAGTGGATCCTACCCTCTCTATACATTTCTACGGTCTTAAATGGAACACAGCCTGAGCATCTGCCAGACATTAATGGTCAGAAATACTAAAGGCATTTGCATTTGGCAACGAAAGATGCTGATGAGTACACTTTTTTATTTTGAAATAACACATATTCACCTAATTAGAAATATTTATCGCTATTCTGTGATCAGACTGACATCAATCCTAGAATTCATAACATGAGGTAAACTGAATTTTGGAAGTTCCCTCCCCCCTACGCCTCTGTTATGCTATTTCTGGTCACGTAAACAGCACAATAAGTGTTAACAAAAAGTAGCACAGTCTGCTTCCAAATACGGTCTCACATCTATTAACTTTATCAGCATCTCAAGATTACTACTACCATGAGCCAAAATGTAATGCTTTTAGTATAAAACTAAGGCTTCAGACTAAACCAAAAGAGTGAATCAGAAAAAGAAAACGCAGCCTGCTCCCCATACTGAGGAGTGAAGTAACAGCCTTCTCTCTAGAGGTTTCAGTAATGAATTCCTGTTTTAATTGAAGCTGCAGCCAATGCATGAGCTCCAAATGGGCCTCCTTCTCTTTCTCTCTCTAGGTGATACAGTGCAGGAAGGAGCTTTTAAATCAGTCAGTGAACATAATGAACTTCAATTTCCCTTTGACAAGGGCAAAATTACAAACATACACTTCACTTCCAGACAATTAATTAATTTGTTTACACAACTTCTTTGCTTTGTTTTACTTTCATTATTTCCCTCCCTCCCCACTCCCCTCCGCTTCTTTAGGCTCCATAACTCTCTAAGGTGTAGGATTAGCTTTTGACAACTCATCCTCTCTCAGGCACAGAGAAGTGAAACTACAATAGAGCAGTTTGCAGCAGGGGGAAGAAGCCTATGCAACTACCCTCAGGCTTACTGCGCATGCCCAGTGACAGTGTTAAAGCACCCATGCCCTTTCTGCAGATGACAGCACTGGCGTTTGCCCATTGTTAGCAAGGCAGACACAGTTGTTGTCACTTGGAAACTGTTTGCCCAATTACCAGCATTAAAAGACTGGCTTCTCAAACTCCTCATGTCCAAAAAGACCACAACCTGACCACCAGAGATTAATGGGATTGACCTCAGGGGGCAAAATTCTCCCACACCAATGGGATGAAAAGCAGAAGGCATCAAAGTAGCTAGCCAGAGCCAGCAACCACCAGTGCTGCACACAAGTATGTACAGCTTTGCCTCCCAACACTCTGCTTCCCACTCCTGTGGGATAAGGAAGCCAAACTCAAAAGCACTTGGGAGGAAGAGTAGTGGGGAAAAGGGAAAAAGTACAGTGGACTCAGTGAGGATAGAAGGAGTGCTAGATTTGAGATAGTGAATATAATTATTTTTTCTTGTAGGAAAAATGTTTCCTAGATAATGCCACAGATTAAATCCCTCTAGCAATATCAATACTGTCTACATTACCACAGTGGTACACGTTTAATTTCATTTCTGCTGCTACAAATATAGGCCAATAAATTTGACAACACATCTGTTATTTACTTGCACTCAATGCTGAAGCATATTCATGACATTTACTTTGCCAGTTTCAAATTTAACAGCTTTCCTTTTATTTATATCTACTTAGTGTTAAGTGAAAAGTGCTCTGGTGACTTTCCATATACATGCAGTAAGTGCAGCACATTTAGCAACTGTAAAAGAGTCCCTTGGCTATGTACCATTACTATACACATTTCTGATTACATAGAGCTAAAATATTTGAAAGTGGTACAAGATCGTTGCATCTACTCGTTTTGAATATAACTTGTAAATCTGTGCAGCTAAAACATGCCTGCAGTTGTCTCAACAGCCAAGACCCAGGAACTCATTTCAATGTCCACTGAGTTGCTGACACACAGTGAGGTCCTTCACAGACTTTGACTTACACACGAAGAAGCCATAGCATGAAATACTGGAGTCATTCCTACCCTCCCCACACTTTCATTATTCTGTTACATCTTCTGATCAGAATAAAATATGAATCAGGGCTTAAAAAGTTGTGACCACAGATAAAGGAAACACCACTCAGAAATTATTACACAGCGGATACTCATTAGCAGCATGACAGCTTTCCAAAGCAGTGGAAAGAGGTGAGGAGTGCCTCTAGGTCAAGATGGACAATCTTAGCATAGGAGTGCTGACAGGGATTAGTACCTCGCACATACTCCTGCTGCTGACAGAGGGAACCAGGGATTGGGACTGTGAAGAGAGAATGCAGCTAGACGGCCTTGCTCTTACATTGCTCCTGAGGTAACTTACCTGTTCCTCGTGGTTGTCAGTCTTCTGTCTCCAATACCATAAATCCAGTATTACAATGGGTAAGGCCATATACGCTCATTAATAGTTAGACAAATTACAGAAGACTGCAGAGCAAGATGAAAATTCATAAAGCAGTACAAGAGTACAGATGTGAAAATACAGCAGAAAGATGACTTTTCCTCTCTGACCTTCAGCTTGGCATTCTCTGCATTTTCATTGTACTACAGCTGGAGAGAGTCCAGAGAAGGGCCATAAAGATGATCCAAGGACTGGGAAGCCTGCCATATGAGGAAAGACTGAGAGAATTTGGTTTGTTCAGCACTGAGAAAAGAAAGCCTTATCACGATAAGGCTTTCTTTTCTCAGTGCCAAATAAACCCATGTTCCAGTGTTTAAAGGGTGGCTACAAAGAAGACGGGGAGTCCCTTTTTACAAGGAGTCACATTAGGGTTCCAGAAGTTGTAGTTCATTTACATTTGAAAAACCTGAACAACTACTACACATTCTTGTAGAGTGGCTTTTTTTTCTGGTATTATTTGTAGTTAATTGTACAAAGCTGACTCCTTAAATAAAAGATCACAAAGGCATTAGAACAACTCAACAATTGTGCTATGCTTAACAACAAGGGCCTCAGCCCATGGTCAGGCTTTACAGTTCCCTCAGATTCAAGTATGGTCTGTTGCAACAAAAACGTGCTCACAAATTGAAGACTATACTACAATAATTTGTTTTTCTAAAATAAGGTGTATACAGAACGATGTACATCAATACACTTCGTAACAGCAGGTTTAGTGTACACACAGCAGGGGTCTTTTAGAATCTATTTTGTAGCTTTGCAGATGTAACAGCTTTGCAGAGAGAAAGAATAAACAGTGTGTGGGAACCAAGTATTTATCTGTTGAGTGGATGTGGATACAGTGGCTAACCTGTATGTGTGTGTCTCTGTGGGAGAGGATGATGGGGGAAAATGGGATGGGACAAGACAAGATACTTCCTCCCTCCCTATAGCTTTCTGTCCTGCACTGATCAGGTACCTACTTCCTAACCTAGAGAAACCTTGTTGGCTCAGGTGGGGACACTCAGTTGCCTCCAGCCTTGTGTTTCCACCATTAGCAGTGGGATTGCTGCTGCTCCAGGCCCCAGCTTCACCAGCTTGCAAGACAACATGGTCCTTAATCCTTGTTTCAACAAATCCCTTTCCTTCTTGCAAGGAGGATACCTCATAAAGTTACACACCTTGCACTGGAAAATGCTGAATTTGTAATAAAGTAACAACTCCTGTCTTTCATTCTTCCTCCTATTTCACAAGCAGTTTGTCTTTTCTTCCTTTTTTTTTTTTTTTCTGGTTTCCCTCTCTTTCTCATTGCTGAGATGAAATTCCAACAGTCTATTTCTTATTGCTTTGTACAATGGCAACCACTGCAGAAAAGGCTGTAAAACTCAGCATCGGTATGGGGGGAGAGGGGGAAGCGCCATCACCTGTGCAGACAATGTTTTAGAGAAAGAGAAATTTGTTTCTTAGCTAACTGCCCAAGAGCAATTTTCAAGAGGAGTTGAGGGAAGCTTGGATAAAGAAATGCACAAATACAAAAAGCAGTTTAAGCCTCTGTCATTAGCTGAATGTCATTCACAGAGAAAGGGCTATTTTATTTAAATAATCTATAATTTTAAATTTGTCTTTCAAACTTAAAGCCATTTTTCAGTTAAAACTGAATTCTGGTCCATGCAATGCTCCAGGCTTGGGGAAGAGTGGCTGGAAAGCTGCTTGGCAGAAAAGGACCTGGGGGTGTTGGTCAACAGCAGACTGAACATGAGCCAGCAGTGTGCCCAGGTGGCCAAGAAGGCCAAAGGCATCCCAGCCTGTATCAGAAATGGTGTGACCAGAAGGAGTAGGGAGGTGATTGTGTCCCTGTACTCAGCACTCGTGAGACTGCACCTTCAGTACTGTGTCCAGTTTTGGGCACCACAGTATAAGAAGAACATTGCGGTGCTGCACAGGGTGCAGAGAAGGGCAACAAGGCTGGTGAGAGGTCTGGAAAGCATGCCTTATGAAGAGCGGCTGAGGGAACTGGGATTGTTCAGTCTAGAGAAGAGGCAGCTGAGAGGAGACCTTATTGCTCTCTACAACTACCTAAAAGGAGGTTGTAGCAAGGCTGGTGTTGGTCTCTTCTCCCAAATTACTAATGATAGGACGAGAGGAAACGGCCTCAAGTTGCATCAAGAGAGGTTTAGATTAGATATTAGGAGGAAACTCTTTACTGAGAGAGTGGTTGGGCACTGGAACGGACTGCCCAGGGAGGTGGTGGAGTCACCATCCCTGGAGGTGTTTAAAAAACAAGTGGTTGTAGCACTTGAGGCTATGGTCTAGTAGTTAGGGAGATGTCGGGATGAAGGTTGGACTTGATCCTGGAGGTTCTTTCCAACCTTAATGATTCTATGATTCTATGGAAGCAGTCAGGGACCATATTGTAGAGGGCGTACACAATCTAGTACCAGACATAATTACCAATTCAGCCTGTTCTTTGTACCTTTGCACTAGTTCTGTTCTGATCACTTCTAACCACCCTCTGCAGTGAGCCAAGTTTTACAAGTTTCCCTCAAGCTTAGTTCACTGCTTATACAGGTAGTCACAAGCTTTCCTGAACAAATACAACTATTTAACTCACTTAGGGTTTGCATCAAAGATTATTAATTTCATTTTCTTGCAATCATGCCCCCTTTGAGCCAGATCTTTGAAACTGAAAAATTTCTGGAGGCATTAATTGTGCCACCTGGCCCTTTTCTAGAAAGGTTCTCTGGGCTAAGTATTAGCAAAATCTTATTCCTGGAGAGAGCTATAACTTACAGTTTGTTTCCCATAACACTTTGGCAAGATCCTCACTAAGTTTCAGTGATAAAGGTGTAAGGCAACTGAACTATGAAGCAGCACCTTTTAAGGCAGAGGCCGCTATACCCCATAGTATTTATGATATACCATAGAAACTGCCTTCAGGACAGAACTCCTTTGTTATTATCATTATCTCCTAAACACATAAATTGGACACAGCTTCTGTCAGTTTACTGCAGATTGTGTCTCCCCTAAGGCTCTAGAAGACAGAGCAAACCAGAGAGATGTAAGCTACTGGTAGCAGGAGCAACCAGCACTCTTCCCTTGAACGTCATCTAATGCTGCTGGCAGAAGAGAGCATAGCAAGATTCTGTTCTCATTTTCACTGGTGTAAATCCAGGCTAAATCCTCTGATTTCACTAGAATCACTACAGGTTTACGCTAGGCAAGACTCCAGGCCTATACCTCTAAATAACTATATTCAAGAGGCAAGGTGCTTTGGGTATTTAAAGTTCACAAAAGAGTAAGCAACGATGAGAGAGACTGTCAGTTTTACATGACAGATACATTTTTCTTGCAGAGCATCTTTGAGAGGTGTTTAAGGTCATCCAAATATTCCCTCAAAGCAATGGAAAAAAGCTGCTTGTTTTGAAGTTTTTCAGGAATATTAATGTTTGACTAGTGCTATTTCTGAACAGCTGCACAAAACAGCAGCCAAGTCAGGTCACTCATAAGCAGGATGATTTCAATAGTCAATTTAACCTCCAGAACGCTAATATTTATGCTACCAGTAGAGTATTTTTAAAACAGTAGGTTACATGCCTCTTAGATCTTCCACTAGGAGTATGAGCTAGTCTGTAAATGAAAGATGCTAGTTAAATTATCTGTCTTTCCATTCCCAATAGATATCTGTCACTGTTTGAAAAGACAGAGTCATTTTCAGTTGATAGTCAGACTGCCTTCACCTTGCTATGCACATAGAACTGCTACCTATATTTGAGAGGAACCATAACTGATTAAAGTTCTCTGGCAGGTGCTCAGCCGATCAACATAAAAATGGACATCCAGCAGAAATTAAGACTGTTAATGACATTTAAAAACTCTTCAGACATCAGTAAAGTCTTAAGGAATTTTAGGAGATGCTCCCCAAAAGAATTTTGATTATACAACTGATTCATTTAGGAAGATGCTTCAGCTTTGGGAAACCTTGCGAGCTGGTGTGCCTTTAGGACTATAGTAGGTCTTTTAGCTTTGCAGCTGGGTTCCCTGAGAGATTACAACTGGGGTTCCAACCTCTCCACAGATTGTGTTTCCCCACAGGTTCTGGAGATGAGGCTGCAGAATGTCCTCCCACATGAAGAAATAATTTTAACTGGAGAGGAAGATTAAAGACATTGATTCTCTGGATTGCCTGTCCTAGTAACCCTAGCAGAAACACCCAATCATTCTTACCAGGTTTTGCATGATGCAGAACACATAAATAATAGGTTTCTATGCCCAAACCCATAAGCACACAAAAGCAATATATATATGTACTAATTATCAAGATGCATACTGGTGGCATGACTCATCAGAAATAAATTCAGCTACTCTCAGCAATATATTCTCCTCAAGGAAAGATACTTACAAATGGAAAGCAGACTAAGTTAAAGCAGGCAGGCGTAAAACCAAACATGAAATTTCCCTCATCTTGCAATTTCTACAATAAGCATGAGATTCAATCTGTCTCAAAACTCCTGCTCGCAGCCATTAAATCAATTTATTCTTCTCTCCCTATCCCATGCAGAGAGCTAGAGAAAAGCTGAGCTGAGGCTAGCCCCTTGCTCCTTGAAAGCAAAGAATCACCATTTCAGATTCTCACAATGAGCTTTGAACACACAGAATTTGACATCAGATAACATCCCACTTGATCTGATTTACTTCCCTAGTCGACTAACACAAGCATCACTTCGCGTTAATTAAAAAAATCCACCTTCTCCCAGATCACTGTTCAGTTCAGCATTGAAATCTAGAATTGACAGCCTCTCTAATGATAGGCAAAAATCTCAAAGTCCTCAGCAATTTCAGCTTCTGCTTTTTATATGCCTTGGGTAGATGCACAAGACCATTCCACGAAACCTGGTCCTGGAGATCCAGCCTTATCCTCAGCTATTTTTCCCCACCCATAATGCAAGTAGAATTTACACTTGCAAATACAGAGCATTCTCGTTCTCTCTCTCCACACGCACATGCAGAAACATACCATACACATATTCATAAATACACATAAATATGTGTACTGGCTTAATGGAAATCTCGAAGGCCATTTGCGTGACACAGGTATAGAAACACGTCATGAAACTTGCTTCTCAGATGCTTTTCATTGCTCTACAGAAGAAGCTCCAAACAGTCTCAGAGAAAACAAGCTATTGTTAAGAACTACTGAAGCACTAAGGTTTCACTAGTTAGGCATCAGTGTTACCAGAATATCCATCTCTCCACACAGGTTTATTGTAGTATTTGACTTTCTTCTGCTGTCATGTTAAAATCTGGATTTCAACACCTTGATCTGTGAGGCAGTCTGTTGGCCTGTATCATTTACATCATGATGGATAAATGCATACAGTTTGCATAATGCTACTGTATGATGTTTAGTGCTTATATAACGGTAGTCTTTGCAGCCACAAAGCATTAGAGTTATTTATACCTGCACGATTCATACGTAATACCAGTAAGATCTGGCTAAGATTCCTCTTTCCCCAAAATGGTAAAGGTCAGCATTTTCAGAGACATCAGTCTTAATCCTTACAACATACTGCTGTTGGCATTGCAGCCACCCATGACACATAGCAAATATACAAAACATGGGCAGCCATGGGACTGCTCACATTTAGGACTGTAGGGTTTTCACAGGCATCTCCTTAACTTGTTATCTATAGGTGAATAAATTCATTAAGCGCAAACTGCAGTTTCCTGTGCTTTGTAAAAAAAGCCAGAAGATGACCTTGACCTTGCTTGACACTAGTCTATGCTTTGTTTACAGAGGTATATGACATCTTGAAACAAAAAAGATAAAACGCAGAATAAGGATAAAAAATATGAGTTGAAATTCATCTGAATTTAAGAGTTCTTATTACAAAAGTTTAACTAACTTTTACAGTCTTCAGACAGCTGCAGATACAACATTCATCTCTGCTATCACTTCACAGCCATCCATAATTCTGCCACAAAGATTATTTTCCCAATCTGTCACTGTGACATGGTCACACGTCACAGTCACACTAGCTCTGCACTGCTCCACAGATTTCCCCTCTCTGCCTAACATACATGGCCTGTCTTTATTTTCACAGTCTAGCCTGCCTAGTTTTTCTCTTACTGAGATAACTTCTGATCCACCAACGATCTATAATGTGTCAGCTTCCAGTCAAATTTATACACGGGCATCTTTTTGCCAGTCCTGTTCTTCATGCCTGGGAGAAGCTCCCAATTAAGTATACATGAAGTACTCCACTGCTTTCCTTCAATTTCCAGTTAAAATTCTTAATCACTCAGGAAGTGTGGAAATCACCACTCATAGCTGCCTCACTGTTATTCCTGTGTTACTCCATTCGTTGCTCTATGAAGGATCTATTGTCTTTCCTGTTTCTCTAGGTTACTAGTGTAACGCTGTCAGTGACAGAAAATATACTTTTTTTTTTTTCCCCACATACATTCAGCTACTTAGAGAATACCTGACACTTAGGTCCAAGCTCTGCAGCTCAGTATCTTTTAATCACTTTCTTTCAAACCATATCTCCAATGTTTTCTTCTGAGTAAAGTAACAGGTGACAAGCACAGAAAAGTAAGCAAGAAACCTTTCACTAAAGCGAAAGAAAGCTCAGAAATGACAGTCTAGTGCCTAAGTGGACCTTTCCACCAATTGTGATAAGGGATGACTTCAAACTACTAAATCCTCAAAGCCTACAGCCACCTAGGTGAGCAGATTGAACCTCCTCACAAAAGAATAGATAACACAGATGCCCCTGTTCAACAATTAAAACCTGAGAAACCTCATGCAAGCTAAGATTTCCCTCCACTCTCCTCTTCCTCCTCTTTGGCAAGTGTATGTATGTGTAGACAGCCATCCTACCAAAGAGAAGAGCTTCACCCTCCGCAAGCACTGAACTGTTCCTGCAGCTGTTAGCACAATGACTCCCTTGAGAGTGCTCTGAAGTGGTAACAGTTCACCATAATTTCCACACCGCTTCCTAAAAGTTTTTTTTTCTCAATACCATTTAAGAGCTGAACTATACAACAGGCAAAAAAGACAAATATCTTCTTCTACATTTGGATTTTTAGAACTCTTTCTGGAGAAAAGAGTCCCCCTTTTACAGTTTCTTCTGTCTTAGAAATCAAGCACGTTGAGAAGCATGCATGTTGACTTTTATTTATAATACATATAAAAATACATAATATTTTTAATTATATATATGATAAAAAATACAGATAAAAATAACCACCTTAAGATCAGCTCAATTAGTTAAAACTGATTGCTTCTGCTCTTAGCAGCTGGAGACTCAGGCAGGAACACAGAAACAGAAACATACAGGGAAACTATCTCTCTGCTGTTGCCTACATTTAATTACTCCTCACCACTCATCTATCATACCGCATAACCCCAGTACATAGGAAAAGACAATACTATCCTTAGCTGGCAACAAACTAAATCTCAAGGGTTTTACTACAGGCGTTCAAACCCTCTCCAAGCAGATAAAAGGAGACCGGCTAGCTTTGCTGACTGACCCGTGTTACGTAAACATGATTTTCCTGGAAACCTTTTAGCAGTAGCATTTCTCAGACACGCAACAGGGTAGGTTCAGATAAAGCACTGCAGTTCAGTCGTTAGGGTGCTACTGTTTGATACCATAGGCCTCCTAGATCCCATATTTGGCTCTACCAATACCACTCTCTGTGGCTTTGCTTTAGACAGCTCATGCATATGAGATTTGTTTGCTGCACCTGTAAAATAGATACAATAATAATCATCTAGCTATTTTCCCATCACCCTCTGTCAAGGCATTTTCTGAGGATTATTGATTTATTTCTGGCACACAGCCTAGCCCCTGAATTCATCCACTAGAAGCATCTCTCCCAGGGAAAAGCATTTACTTGTGAAACCGTGTGATTTCCAGGTGGACATTGTTGCCCTGACTGCATGCACACCTTCTTTCACAGGCTAAGACACTGGCTCCAAAGATGAACACCATCCCTTTTAGTTTTATAATGAGGGATATTCAGAAAGCACCTATACAAGCCAGAATTGCTGCACTCTACCTTGCCAGTGACATGCTGTGAAATCTAAGGTAAGTCACTTACCCCTCTGCCTCATTTTGCCCTTATATATTGAACAGAAGCATTACTGCTTTATTGGCAGTACCTGCAAGGCTTAGGGTCAGCTAGATATAGGTGTTCATTACCTCAAGGAACCTAAACAATGCCAACACACTAAACAGCCTATTCCAATGGGATAATGACTTCTGCAAAAAAACCAAAGATGTGTGATTGCTTGCAAAGAAGGGAGAAGTGGTAAGACTAGTTCTAGATTAAAGCACTGCCTTTTAACGAACCCCAGCTATCTACTGCCAACTGCATATTTGAGGAAAGCACTCATAACTGAGGAAGAACCCCTTTCTGAGTATAAAAAACCCCAAACCCTTATCAAGCAATTAATAAAAGTAAAGGGAATAGCTTTAGCCCTTATACTCATCAAGGCATACCACTGAAAGAAGAGACACTGAAGAATGATTATCAAAAGAGATAAGGCGTTCATCGCAGATGAACAATAGCTGAGGTATAGTTCAAACTGTCATCAAACAGAAATCTCCCCAAACAGAGTCACTATGTACCTCTGGAACAACCTACTGAGCACTTGGAATTTCCCTTTATTGTGGTGATCCCATGCTCTTTAACAGGAAAAGGCAGTATTACAGAACTTAGCCAAGGGATATGACTAAAAGCATCAGTGTAGCATAGCAGAGACCAACTACTGCTTCTCTGTTGGAAGCAGTTCATGCACAGCATGCAGACTTCAATGTTGGCTAGAAACCTGCACTCTTTGATACCACAGCATGACTATCAGGAGTAGCTGCCTTAAAACTAAGTCCTAAATGTTTATTCTGCAACTGGCAGTCACAGGGTTCATTGTAGGATAAGGTGATCAGTAACGCAGGTGGAAATGCCACAAAGGGCATAAAACTATACATTTTTTTAAAAACCTAGCATGAAGGATCGCAAGCTGCTACCTATATGTCCTGGATAAAAAAACCCCACACTTAGTTTTGAAGCACCACAGGAATAGAAGATATCTTCAAGACCAAAGGCAAAAAAGAAGAATGTGTGACTTTTATTAGGGCTGGTTCTGAAAATAGCAAGGATTGCTGCTGTTACTCTTGTGCAGGGGCATTGGGAGTTTTTTTGGTTTGGGATTTTGGGGGGGATGGGGTGGGAAAGGGATAGTTTCCAAAAAGCTTTGCTGTAAACTTCAGCAAGCAAGTCCACTGTATTGTGTTGTTACAACCAACAACAGGCTCAAATCTGAGCCATGTGAACCCAGATTAAAAAAAAAAAAGTGCTTTTTCTAAAGCAAAAAAAGCACTGAATCAGGAAACAAAGGTAGCATGGTATGCTAGTAAAATTAAAAAAAAGTTCCCATGATTTTTAAGGTGTGATATTCAGCATTCTCCACTTCTGTGGTGATAATTCTCCATGCATTTTAGGTATTGTTAATTAAACCCATTATTAAAACTTTCTCTTTTCAACTCTGCATAGAAATACATAATTGTACCATAGAGGGTTTTTCCTTCCTCTCTCTTCAAAATATGCCTAATCTTAACAAAGCCAAGTGCCAGGTCCTGCACTTTGGTCATAACAACCCCCAGCAACGCTACAGGCTTGAGGAGGAGTGGCTGGAGAGCTGCCTGGCGGAAAAGGACCTGGGGGTGTTGGTCAACAGTGGACTGAATATGAGCCAGCAGTGTGCCCAGGTGGCCAAGAAGGCCAAAGGCATCCCAGCCTGTATCAGAAATGGTGTGACCAGAAGGAGTAGGGAGGTGATTGTGTCCCTGTACTCAGCACTCGTGAGACTGCACCTTCAGTACTGTGTCCAGTTTTGGGCACCACAGTATAAGAAGAACATTGCGGTGCTGCACAGGGTGCAGAGAAGGGCAACAAGGCTGGTGAGAGGTCTGGAAAGCATGCCTTATGAAGAGCGGCTGAGGGAACTGGGATTGTTTAGTCTAGAGAAGAGGCAACTGAGAGGAGACCTCATTGCCCTCTACAACTACCTAAAAGGAGGTTGTAGCGAGGCTGGTGTTGGTCTCTTCTCTCAAATTACTAATGATAGGACGAGAGGAAACGGCCTCAAGTTGCATCAGGGGAGGTTTAGATTGGATATCAGGAAGAAGTTCTTCACTGAAAGAGTTATTAGCTACTGGAACAGGCTGCCCAGGGAGGTGGTGGAGTCACCATCCCTGAAGGTGTTAAAAAAACGCGTAGATGGGTCACTTCGAGACATGGTCTAGTGGTTAGGGAGATTTTCGAAGAAGGTTGGACTAGATCATAGAATGTTAGGGGTTGGAAGGGACCTGTGGAGATCATCAAGTCCAACCCCCCTGCCAAGCAGAACCATAGAATCTAGGGCAGGTTACACAGGAACACATCCAGATGGGTCTTGAATGTCTCCAGAGAAGGAGACTCCACAACCTCCCTGGGGAGCCCATTCCAGTGCTCTGTAACCCTCACAGTAAAGAAGTTCCTCCTCATGTTGAGGTGGAACTTCCTGTGCTCTAGTTTGTATCCATTGCCCCTTGTCCTATCACAGGGCACAAGTGAAAAGAGGTTGCCCCTTCCTTCATGACATCCAGCCCTGATATATTTATACACATTAATTAGAACCCCTCTCAGTCTTCTCTTCTCCAGACTAAAAAGCCCCAGGTCTCTCAACCTTTCCTCATAAGGCAGGTGATGATCCTAGAGGTCCTTTCCAACCTAAATGATTCTATGATTTTTTTTCACTTTACTTTTAGTCCTTCTTAGATGGGAAAACTTCTCCCCACTGCTTTGTTCTTCTCTCATCCCTAACACCCGAGAGGCTATCTTGCACAAGCTCCTCTCAAGTCATCTACAGTCAGAAAGCCCACAAGCAAGATTCTGAAGCTACAAGTCAAAATTACAGACAAGGATCTGGAGCAGTTACATGAAAATATTTTTCTTCTATAGAAACTGTAATTTTTCCCAGATCTGCAGGCCTTCTGTCTACAAATATCACCCCCCTCCCACCCACCCCTGCACCCCCTTCTGCACATACACACTCTCACTTCTCAAAAGCCTTTACATAACAGCCTCAGCCAGGCTTTACCCCTTCTTCCTTATTAAAGTGTTTAATTTCAAATTCATCTCAGGTGATGATGTAGTAGGGAACAGATGCATTTGAACCTTTTTGAAATATATTTGGATAGAAGAATGGTTTCCTCTTTGGTTCTTTGCAGGTAACACCTGCACCAGCAAAAAACCCATCAGTTTCCAATAGAAATTGCTTCCTGAAGTTTAAATGTCTAATGCAGCTGTCCCCACAGTAGAAAGACAAAATGGAAGCATACTGGAGCTGACAAAAGATCACAGTAAGAAACCCTACCTACCTATCCATACAAGAATCTAGGTAATACCTTTGAGCCTCTTTATCATTCACCACTTTATAGAGAATTTAATATATTCTTTCCCACAAAGAGTTTGCCATTGTATTGAAACAGATGATTCTTTGAATGAAATATTGAAGTATTGAATGGAAGCAGTGTATACAACATAAAACAATTGGTTATGGCTATAGTCAGGCTTCACACCCATATGCAGTGTTACAATATCCATAGTGTTACAGGAGAAATAAAGGCTAGGAAAAAACTTCATTCTACCCACTTCTGCCTACCAACAGTATAGGACGGCTTTCTCAAATACCTTTCAGGTATTCATTACCTGATTCATTATATATGGGTCCTCCTATATATGCCATCTATCTTTGAGCTTCTATGTTGTGTGCATGTGTGCACCTAAGCTGACACAGACAAATCAGAACACTATGGTTTTAAGGGCAAACTGACTAGTCTTATCCCTTTAGACTAATAGTACATGCACTGTTATTGAATTAATTAAGCTTGGTCTATAGATTGAGTGCCTTGTAGCATCCAGCATAAAGTAATCCAAATTCTGTCAAGGGCATCCTAATAGGAGTGTCAAACATATGTGGTTATGTGATGTATATGGTTTTACACAAAATCACGCACACACCAATGAACTCCAGCCAAAGCTTGCCATTGCTCCTTGGCTGAGGTGCTGGGAGCCAGGAGAACATAGATACTTTGAGGCCTATTCACTAATTCTATTTATGTATTTCTAACAGATTTCTGGTATATTTCCAAATAGCTTTATTCATTTATTAACAGTGTGAACTGGGATATGCAGATATTTTTCTCTATAGTCCCCTGGAGAGCAAGGGGCACAAACTTGCACAAAGCAAGAGCCAATAAATGAAGTGAATGAAATACAAAAATCCAACAGAGTAAATTTAAACTGTAAGAGTAGAGGAAAAAATCCCAACCAATTGCCAGATATTAAAATTATTGTTACTGAAAAGAATAGTTACACAACCCCAAGGAATAACCTAGCAAATTAGCTTCAAAAATATTCAACTAACCTCAGGCCACCTGCAAATACGTCACTGCAAAAGCTTCCTTTACCTCTTGCCACTTCTCTGCCTCCTTTTGTAACACTGCTAATTAGCAATGTGAAGAAATATCCCCCTGCCCTTTTGTTATCACTTGTTCAACTTGTCTGATTTATTTGATGGCATAGTCCAGTGTTTGACATATGACATATGCTTCTGCAAGATCATTTATGATGTAAAACAGTGTTACCAAGCAGCCTCTGAACAAAGACTACATTAATGAGGACTACTGAAAGCCTGAATCAGGGGATATGCCGAATAAAAACAAGGGAACCTTTTACTACATTAAAGATTATTACAGAGGGGACTTCTTCCTTAGAAAGGTGCTCAACTTTTCCCATTAAAATAACTTATTTCAAGCTATTACAATCGCAAAATTAAAAATGTTTAGGCTGAGGTTTCCAATACTGTGTGTCTGCCTTAAGTTGTTTGCTTCATGAAGTTTTAGCTCCACAAACTATTAGACCACACTGGTACAGCTAGAAAAATGAAGTTTTAGGAACAAATGAATTTTCTTCATGTCCCAAAGGGAGAAAAAAATGTTTGTTTGCTACAGCTTTCAAACAGAAAATCCCATTTCCCCAGAAGCTTGCTGGCATTCATCTGGTAGGTTGTCTAATGAAAGTTCTTAGCACCATACAAATCTTGCTTTGATCTTTAGGTCATCGCAGCTACCACAAAAACAACACCATTCCCATCAGCTACAGTGTTAGCTCAAGTAGCAAAAGAAAGCGGAGTTACAGCTAAAATTTCAGTCCTGGAGATGTTCTATGGTAGAATCTCAGCTTTTTTTGTTTGTTTGCTTGTTTTGGTTAAAGCCAAGAAAACATTATACACACTGTTAGAAGAGTACAGTTGCACAGCCAGGTACTCAAAATAGGTAAATAGAATTGTTGTACTATTCGTTTTTACTTGCCAGCTCTAGGCCCCAGGATATGATCTGCAGAAGTACTGAACATTCACAAAAATTAGAACAACAGAAACAGTGTCTGAAAACATGACATACCATCGTGTACTTAAACAATTCTCAAAATGCTTTCTCAAAAATAATTTAATAAGGGTAATAAATTTGTCCCCAATCCATGGAAACTCTTGACTTGAAAATTTCTGATCCGTAATATCCTCCAACATATCCATGTGCCTTAGTAGTGACAGCAGAGATGAAGATACACTGTCAACAGATGACGGTTTGGCTCACTAGAGTAATGATGAGCTTATAACCTTGTGAATATCAGTACATAGTAATACAAAAGCATTACTCGATCTATAACATTATATTAATAATTTACAAATGAGCAAGCACTGCCCCAAACATCTGATAATCTCCATAAAGAGACAAACTAGACCGTAACAAAAGATAGCAGCATTGCATCTAAATGCAAAGAGAGTGGAACTCAACAGTGCTCTGTGATGTCTCAAAGAATGACCTTGCCTCATGCTCCTGTGTCAATAATGGTGGCAATTGCACAGCAGGTATGAGACTGAACCCTAACGTTGAATCAATTATCACTATGCTGGGTCACGGCCCTGCATCAATCTGAGATAGTTTTGCATTATGATGTTGCAACAACTTGCATGATACTGCAAGGTCACCTTGCATCAGTTCAGTGGTACTACGCCATGATGCTGCATGAATATACAGAGATACTTTACTGTGACAGCAAATGAGTATAGTGGGATGACCATCACAGAGTCATCATGCATGATATTAATGTTGACGAGTGGTGACTCATATGTCACCAGGCCGCTTAATTTTCTCTTTGCAGGAAAATTCAGGTGAGTGAGTCCTAACTAGGCAAAGTTTTGCTAAAAACAGCAAAGACAACCCTTTATGCAAGACTGTCCTTCCACATTTTCGTTCCAACCTGCATGGACAGCAGGTACTTTGTTCTAGTGCACTTTTTATCTGCTCTGCCATTTGACTGAATATGACTGACCTCACTACAACCCGCAGAGAGTAACAAGATTCAAAAGGAAACCACTGTGACAGGGAAATGGCCCAATTATGCTGAGCCTAGCTTTTCCCTGGCAAAACAGATTCAAAGCATAACGCATCAAGACACAGAAGGAAGCAGGCACCCAGTGATTGCTGTCGAAGGAGAACAAAACGATGGCAATTATTTTAGTCATCTTCCAAGAGGTGGCAATAATGTTTCTTACAATTGCAAAGAGAAGCAGAAATGTCAATAGTTTCAACCAGGCTTTCTTTCTGAATGGAGCCTGAATCAGCTCTTCATTTAGGCTATTGAAGCATCAACTATTTCCCATTAAACTATACTTGGGTCAGTCTGCTTTGCTCACATTCAGCTTACATTGAAGATGAGAGTGATAATTACTGTAAATTTCAGTAAAAAAATTCAGAAATTCACATCACTTTCCTGGGGTGAATTTCTTTCAATTTGTTGGTAGTATTTCCCCATATACCTTTCTTTTTATTTCTCTGTTGTTGCTACAGTGATGATTGTTGTTGAAGGGGGTTTTTCTGATCTCCATTCCACCAGTTTTTATCTTTAAACATAACAGACATTTATTTATACCAACATAATAAAATACAACAACAGGGCTGTTTTTAAACAAATACAGAAACAGTCCTGTAAGACTAAACGACATATGGCACAACAACTACTAGTTCTTTTGTCCTCATTTTCAATGGCACGTAGTGAGCAACAGCCACATTGGCAATAGACCTTGCACTCCTCTGTGTCTACTCTGTGGGTACTGTGTAGGAACAGGGGTCTTCTCTCTAAAATCTCGCAGCTTGAAACTGGCATGGAAGCTAGTCATGTGTTTTGAGGAATACTCAGTAGAAGAATAAAACGTAGTGGCAAGGAAGAACGTAACTGTGCAATACTCTGCCTCAGGCTGGACACCACAATATAAGTGCTCCAGCCCCTCTCGTGTCACATACAAGGCTCTTCCTTATAGGCTTCCAGATCAGTAAATATCCCCCCTTCTACCACTCAGACAACTGCTGTGGCATTACAAGTGGACTGATCCAAAAAGCTGATACAGTACAGGTGTATGTGATGAAGCTGGCACATAACAGTGCATTTTAAACTGAGCTCGTCACAGACTCCCAGTACTGCGTGTAACCTGTTCTGGAGTTCCCAGCACATCACTTCATATTTCATTTTGACAGGTCAGTGTACCGCACCCTGAGTGGTTGACCTGAAAATGTAGACATGTTTCAGATGAAACAGAAGGTTAATTACAAAGGATGACGCCATTAATGAAGGCTATCAATTATTAAACAGTTGGTCCACTATTCTCTTTTCCCATATTCAGAAGTATTTAGAAGTCAGTGACAAGTTTTTAGGGCTGATGACATCTCCTAGCAACTGTATTACTCTGGTTGTATGATTAGACCCCACAAGCAAAGTAGAAAAACATCAAACATTTTTTTAGACAGAAGACTTCTCAGGAAAAATTCAAGGTGATGGAAGATGGAAAATGGAACTGCTTCCCACCTCCAAAACCTTCCTGACCACTGCACTGCAGTGGGCTCCAGTCTGATGTCTGAGTCACTGAGTGTTGCTGGTAATGAAGCATCAAACTGTGAGGCACAGAAGGTTTTTATGTAAGGTTTGCATTTTTTATAAAGAAAAGTTATAGCAACACCCGAGAGATTTTAAAGTAAATATATCTGTCAAATCAATACACACATCCTAAGACATAAAGGACCTGCCAGGTGTTTGCCACAGACAGGTATTTTTAAATAATCATAGACAACTTTGAAAGATATCAGAATACTAGCAGGGAAAATTATCTTCAGAAAACAACAGCAGAGCTACTATTAATTGTCCTCACATATGTGAAATTTATTTCACTTGCAAAATAAACCTATCATTGAAGAAAAATGTTTACTTATGAAATACTAATAGAAACATGTCTTTCCAACAATTTATATTAATATTTTATTATCATGTTAAAGATGAAAGCCTATTCAGTTAGGAAATCATCACTTAGAAACTGATGACGATTTTACCACTTTGTATAACTGTAGAGTAAGGGAAAAAGGCTTAGGAAATGCAACACAATCTCTCATGAGAGGAAATTATTACTGTCTTGTTTTTTCCTACTCCAGCATTCTTCATTACTGCTACATACGCATTATCTTTCAGTTGCCATTTTTCAAAAGTTCAAGATGCTTTTCATCTTATTCAGATTATGGTTTGCAGCATTATAGATAAATATAAAATTTTAACTTGAATGATTATAAGTTTGTTATATAACATCACATACTGTAGTAGCTATTTTCCAATACATTGGTATATGATATTGTAATGAATCGGCAAAATTACACCATATTCCTCCCTCTTGAGGTCATTAAAATACAATCTAAGCCTACCTAATTGAAAAAACCCTATTGAATGGGCAGTATAAAGACTTCTACTTCAGAAAAAATATCTGTTCCTTTTTGCATCAGAAATGTAGAGAACAAACTTTATCTTTAATAATACTCTGCACGTTCTAATCTTCAGCCTTTATCCTCAGAAGACAGCTCCCCCTGAGGTACTTCCACCGCTTGACTGTTCAGTGTAGCCTGTAGACCAGCGTCCAAGGCAAAAGGCTTAGAGAAATTTTACAGAAGACATCCAACCATCATATTAATCTTATATACCTTTTTATCCTACAATCCCCTTTGAGTAAGTTATTGCTTGCATATACTTTTCTGCTGACCTTTGGCACTGTTTTACACCATAATTCCTTTTCATATAAAGTTTCAGGAAGGCTTGGACCATTTTAGATATTAGCTTGACCTTCCTTGGCAAATCTTTGAGAAATACCCACTTCAACCTCATTCCAAATGGACCACACTGTCCCCTTGCCCCCATATTTTGAAGACTGTATTCCCTTCATCTATACTAATTAATACTTTTCCACAGTTTGGCACCCCTTCAATGATGCCATGTGTCACGTCAAGGAGCTCCCAATGTCTGAAGGAATCCCCCAGCACTGCAAAGGTAGAGACAGAATCTGACAATATGTTTACACACACAGTTCTAGAAAGAGCACACTATGCTCAGAAGCATGGGCTAAAATGTTATGTTATGCTTCTTCATGCTGGTCTTATTCTTGCATAGCTAATTCTGTCCGTCAAACATAAAGGACATAAGTAACAGAGAAATTCAACAACAAAAACTACCAGAGTTGTTAGTGAGACATCATCATTACAAACCTTCAGATCTAATATTGATCTCAGGGAAAACACTCAAAAGAATAATCCATTTCTATCAAGAATAATCAATGCGCTTTCAGAAAAGTCAGACAACAGAGTTGTTTGTATTAGTACAATAAAGCACTCTTTTACCTTCAAACAGTAGTCCTTCCATACTTTGAAAACTAATTCCAGGTCCTGTGAGGGTTTCTAGATTCTTTTAAACCACTAAATAAGTATAGTTATATTCTATGGCTCCATCTAAATTTGCCTAAAATCTAAGAGTCAGTTTGCTGCTCATCCTCATGACTACATATTTCCAAGCATGCCATCCATACTCTATTAACAAACAGCTCAGATGTGAGAAGGGAGGCAGGATGCACAGGTCATAAGAAGCAGCACAAACCCAGCCAGCATGAGACACAGTGATGAACCTTTAAAAACCAAATTTACTGTCATTAATGCAGAAACCTTTAGCTATCTTGACCTATTTCCATCCTCATTTTAAAAGAAGCACTTTTAGATTCAAAGAACTCTTTAGTGTCAAAATTAGCCATGTCATATGGGGCGTTATCAGGTTTACCAACAAAAGAATGAAAGGAGTTTTACCCTCCCATTTGCACAAAGCTGTACTGCGAATGCTTGGTGGCAGCTTGCACCTGGCTGGCAGCCAAACTCCCATCCAGCTGCTTGCTCACTCTCCTTCCTAGTTTGTCCTCCCTTCCACTGAAGAGAACAGGAGCAAGAAGGCTCGTGGATCAAGACAAAGACAGGGACATTACTTAGCAGTTACTGTTGGTTGCGGACAAAACAGATGCAGCTTGGGGAAATCAATGTATTACAAGTTAATATATCTTTATTTATTTACTAATTTGGTTAGTGGGAAACAAAAAGACAAACATTAAAACACAGGGAAAACAACTCTTCTCCCCTTTCCCAAGATGAACTTCACTCCTTCATTGCAGACTCCTAGCCCACCTTGCTATCTCCAGAAGTTATACTCAGTCCCTCAGGGAGGCAAGAAACATGCAAGGGGTGGAGGAAGGGGGTTATGGTCAGTACCCAGTGGTTTCTGCTGCTCCTTCCTTCTTACACTTTCCCTCTGCTTCAGCATGGGCTCTCCAGAGGTCAGATCCGTTGGGAATATCCATCTGCTTCAGCATGCAATCTTCTACAGGCTGCAGTGGATATCTGCTCTGCCACGGAGCGCTATCTCATCCTCCCCTCACCTCAGTGTTTCCTCTGCTGTCTAATGCATCTCCACCCCCATCCCCTCTCCGGCTTGGCATTTTCTGCCCTTTCTTGAATATGTCTTCATAGACACTAGGCATCACACTTGATAAAGACAGAAAGCAACAATCCCACCAGAGAGCACAGCCCTGTAGATGAACTCATCATGCTGCATATTTGCCTGGTTTGAGGAACTTATCACCTATTCCAACAGGCAGGAAGCACAAACAATTTCTTCTTGTTGTACTGCAGTCCAAAAACAAGATCAACATTAAGAATTAATGACTTCGTAAAAAGCACTGAACAATGCTCAGCAGCTAAAGCTTTGAGCTCTTCAACTAGCTCAAATGCATTCTTTGGACCTGGCTTTGCCTAGGTGATATGAGTGGCCTCCCAACCCCTAAACCACTTACTGTAACAGCAGTTCTGGGAAAGGAACAAGGCAACTCATCCTCTCACAAAAAGGGTGGCTTTTGACACAGGAGTGCAAATATGAAAGGCGAGAAGTTTCTGTAAGAAGGTCAATCAATTTTTTTATTTGATGTCCAAGAAATCAGCAACTATCTGGTGACTATCATCAGGGCTGAGTACCACCTTTGTGGTTAGTTCCAAATCAGGAACTTCTTTCAGCAAGCAGTGGGGAACATGCATCATGAGCAAAATTCTAATACAACTACATGAATACTAATGAAGGGATTGTTCACTCATAATACCTCTGTGGAAATAAAAATTTGCCTCAATACTAACAACCTTGATACATTTAAAAGTCATTTAAAAACTAGAATTTGGCACTTTTGCTCAAGACTATGTTTTATTCAAAGAAGAAACAAATTAGAATCAAGGACTATGTACATCTCACTGTAGCAATATCAAGAAGTCTACTGGATTATCACCACTGATCACAATGATGCATGCCAGATTAAGACCAGGGGTTATGTGAAGAACAACACTGAAAACACTATGCGTTATGTAAATGAAGTGGGCAAAAGAGCTTTTTAAAGACAAAATACTCCTTTTCTCTGCCTCTATAATGCTCTCATTTTCCTAGATATTATTCTTTTCACAGCTAGTTTTGCAACCTAAGTTTTTCATTAAGGAAGTTAGATGAATCTACTAATAAATAGCTCTCGTGAGAGGAGGGGGATAGGACTAGAGTAAGCAGAAAACACATTGTGCAACTGATCAAGAGATGTTAAGACATGGCCCAAGAAGATCAATATTGGGTGCAATGCTTCAAAATTGTGTGCAACAAGGTATTATGCTCTGTCCCCAAAGAGCACTGATCATCCTCCACTGCAGCTGCTCACACTACAAGTGATGTCTTTTCAATTATCTCAAAGGCCAGAATTAACATTCTCTATTCACAAGTTCACCAAGCCATTAATAGCCATCTTGGGAATTACTGTAAGGCTCCAGACTACGTATCACATGATACCCTCTCTGATGCAGGTTTTATAAACCAAGGAGACATGTCAGCTAATGTGTCAAAATGCTTATTTTCTAGACTGACAATAGGAAACTAGAGGACAGCTCCTCTCCCTTCTAACCCAGCATTGTCATTTAATGCCACCTGCCACTGAAAGCTGAAAAAATAGGAGTGTTCAAATAAAAAGAGTTACATATACAGACTGTTGAAGTTACCACGATGAGTGCCACATTGGAAGGGAACTTAAAGCCTTTGGTTGAGAATGCATCCTTTAAACCGATCACACTACTGCTGTAAAAGGATTTTGAAACAAATATGATTTATGACATCTGTGTAGAGATGCATTGAGCTGGGTCTATATCACTACTCAAGCTCAGAACCAAACGTAGGTTACCCAATGCAGCTTGGGTGTACAACAAGGCAGCAATGCTTATCTGCTGCAGCTGAGTGAATAAATCCTCCTGAACATAGCTGAACAGTCAGGTGCAGAAGCAGTGAAACCTGGCTGCAGCTTCAACTGTTTGAATTTGCATTAGCCTGGGATATCTTAATGATGTTCTATTGTGTTACACAGATAGCCCAGAAGAGCCTAGGAGGATAGCAGGGCCGGGGAGGGGGGGGGAAGCAGAAAACCAGAAGGGATGGGGTAGATCTGATGTGGCCAGAAATGAAGAAGCAATTGCCAATGAGGGTAGGAGACTTGATGGCCTAGATAGTTCCCTCTCTGTCCTGTGTTCCTACATTAAGACGCACAGCCAGGAACCCTGAGAACCACATCCATTTGTAAAGCTCCTAAACTAAACAGTGATTTTTCCCATCAGAAAGCAAGCACATTTGTTACACAGGAAACAAATTCCAAACAGAAGACAAAGCAATGAAGATTTCAAAATCAGTTTCAAGCAACACAGTTTTCTGATGTGTATGACAGTCTGAACTATAAGCCTTTTTCCTACAGACTCCAATCAAAATGGAGTTAATCTCATTTGAAAAAATTAAGGTAATTAACAGTAGCCATTGTAGGAGGATTATATTTAATTGGGCTTCCAGCAAGTTAAGATTTAAAGAAATATAAATGAGAAGCTATAACCTCCTTCCCTTTTCCACAGAAATACAGAGAACACAAGAATACAGTGCAAGGGCACAACAGTAAGAACCACACTTCTGCATTAAAAGAAACAGAGAAGGCTCATAAATGTAAGGATATACAAGTTCTTCAAAGTAATAAATAGAAGAAAATTATCCAGTCTCACAATTGGACATAATCAGTACAGTTACATTTTAACACATCACAGGAAAATAATTTCAGTCTAACAGAATAATGGATTAAATTTCTCTTGTAAAATGCTCCCGAAACTGTAAGGGTGCAAAAAACAAGTCTTAGCAGTGATTGAATGCAATAGTTCTGTAAAACTGTTACCTGCAAAAAGGTGCTGCCAGCCCCACACTCACTGGGATGCTGGATGCTGTGGAGTAGAAGCTAACACACTCAATAGGATGAGATATCTTTCTCAAAATGACCCTTCCTGCCCAACTCTCCAGTACACTGGTAAAACACCACCCAAAGGAACCCCTGCCTTTCCTTAACACCCTCCTAGCTGCATAGCTTAAATACCTTTCAGCAAGTCCCAGATTTTTTCATGTGTTACCCAGCTCACTATAGGAGCAAATCCAGTGGCTAGTATTGAAAGGTTGTAAGAACCAATCTGTTCTGTTGTGGAGATACATTTACTTCAACTTGCAGTGCTGCAGCATGTGTTGCCCACCTGAACTATATAAAAAAAATTACTGCCCATTGAGGGCCTAGTCTCGCTAAATATGTTTGAAGTACAATATACCATTTATGAAACAATAACCTGCCGATAACAATGTTTGTAAAAATTGTTTTAGTAATGCATGCACAAACACAGACTAGATCCTTTCCCTTTAAACAAGTGGGAAATGCTTGCAAAGCCAGAGGATCTCATTGCTATTGCTGGTTAAAATAGGATCCTGGAAGCATGGCGTGGTTCCCTACAGAACTGATTAATCCCACCATCTCTTTAAGACTGAGCAGCATCGTACTAAAGGGCTTTACATGATCCAAAATCTGAAATCCTGTATGTGGTACTGGCTTTCAGACGAGATTGTCTAAAAATTATAGAATAAGAGAGACGTGACAAGATAGCAAAGGAAGCTTGAGTCAGTATAGGATACTTTTCTTTGTCATGCTTAATGATTTCTATTACCCAGCTTCCAGAAACCGTACTCCTGACATCAGCAATTGACAAGAATAAAGAATAAGCTAAAATAGGGGCTGTGTGCTCTGAAAGTAAATTTGGACAGTCAGAGCTAGTATTACACTTAGTTATGAAGCATAGGCAAAAACACATGCTTGGCTGATGCTTTACACTGGCCCAAATTATACCAGTTATATGAGGCAGTCAGTCTCTTTCTGTAGGCTACAAATTGCTTAAACAAAGCACTAGGAATTTAAATGTAGCAGAAAAAAAAAGATATGCCAAGGTATTTAAGAGAGCTTTCATACTACATAAGCTTTACTTCAGACTGTGTGGTTTGCAGTCTTCCCCATCCCACTTCTTTTACATAAGGAGATGGAAGAGGAAAATGCCTGTATCATGTATTTAACATAAAAGCTTTCCGAACAGCAGGAAGCCTTCAGTTCAATCATGCTTTATGTACTGAAAGGTTAACTAATGGGAGAGGCTTATTAGCACAAATAATACCACTTCAGCCTTGATCCTGCCAACACAGAAGCTAAGCAAGTTCAGGCTCCATCAGCATTTAAACAGAGATAAAAAACAAGCATCAACAACAAAAACACCACACACCACCTGCTGCTGTAAAATTGGTCCTCAGATGCTGTGGGCAAGAGCAGCTTTCCAAGGGCACTACCTTCCCCCAGCTGCTGGTACTGAATCACTCTCTCAGGATGGAGAAAGAAGTACAGCAAAGCCTTCTGATTTAAGAAAAGATGAACATACAGAGCCAGCCAGCTCCAATTCTGAGGCAACAATTTTAGTTACGTCATTTAATCTCTACGGCCTCAATTTTATTGTTCTCTAAGGATGTTCACATGCACCTTACAAAGAGATATTGTGATGTATTGTGATTGTATAGCTGTTTTAAATTTAAATGCATATCTCTATTTTAGGCATCATAACTTTTAAGGCAATGTTCTGAGTAAGAACTGTCCCCCTCTCTTGAAAACTTAGGGTCAGAGAAACTCACAAGAACTTGGACGTTAGGGTTCTAGTCAAACTCCAGTTCAGTGCACTTTCTCTTCAAAATTGTCTCTGCAATGCCCTGGTAGAATAGGAAAAGGCATCACTGCCTTTTGTTTCTCATGTAAAACTGTGCAGGACTAGTCTTTTACGCTCTATAGAAGAGTTGACAATCTCAGAGGCAGCTGCATATCAGTGATCAAGTCATCTTTTCCTTTCACTGAGTTTTGAAATTCTCGAAAATTAAAGTCATAGTGCAAACAAAGTGTAACATTGTTTGGATTAGATGAAGTTTATATTTTTCTAGTAAGATTCAGTAATACCTTACTGTTTAAAGATGTTCTTCCTAGAGGCTTAACAGAGAAACAATTCATTTCGCTGTAGCTGATTTAGTACCAAACAGTTGTTAACATTTGATGAGAAGGTTATATCAGATACCAAGCTGGGGTAAATTGAACTGACAATTGCCCTTGTTTAATTGCTTTTGAGTAGTACTCAGTATGTCTGAATGTGCAGTGAGTTATTATTGTACCCTGCTGCTATCCATTAACATGAAGACCAAGAATTTTATTTTACTTTTTTGATGTAACCATAGAGAAGGTGATAAAGGCTTTAATTACTAACAGATTTAATTTAGAATCTATTAGTGTGATTTATCCAAGCATACAGAAGTAAGATGGGATGGTCTGAACAATCTTGTAAGTTTGGTGCTTCTTGTAAAGGACAAAAATCTATACTGCCAATTTAGAGTTTACAAATATAAAAGATTTTAGTCTCTTTCAGAATGAACACTAAAAGCTTCACACTTGTCTCCTTGAAGTCTTGGTTATTTCAATAGAAGATCTTCACTAGAGGTCGTCTGGGTTTGTTCTCTGACCTAGCTGGAAGAAGTCCCACATTACCTCACTCCTTTGTACGTAAAAAAAAAAAAACCCTAAATTTTCTAAGCATCACAAAAAACCCCTGGCATTTCCTTGTTTACTCATTCACTGACAAGACTGTGTGACAAAATATGGAAATCCCAATTATTAGTTCTGAAATACTAAGAGGCACTACTGCAAAATTTTCACTGAAATTACTATATGTAATATAGCCCTAGATGACATATTCTACATAAATATTACAGTTACAGGAGAGAGTAAAATAAATACGAAGCAAAACACAAGATTTCCTTATACAGTGTACAAGAACAAGCAATAATATAACATGTATTATAACATACAAGGTGTTCAGAGAGATACTGTGAGATACTCTGAGATTTGATCATTTAATACCTAATAGCAGTTCATAGAACCACTATCTTAAGACAAACCTCAATAAATCAAACAAGTTTCAAGCTTCAGAATGTATTTTAAACAGAAGCTATATATTTAGGGATTAATCGCTCTCATAAGCATGTCCATTAAGATTTTTGCTTCTAATTGGATTGTATTTTTTATTTCTGCACTTACACTGAAGTACTAGGGTCTGACTTTGCAAGATGTACAACACTAATATGGTTAGTTGCGTATTCTGAAAAAATACTGTTAATTCTGTCCACTATATCAAATCACAATTATCTTAGTCAAAGTCTGCTTCCTTGCTGATGCAGCAAAGCCTTCCATTTGGAATCAGCAAAGGTAGTGTATTTAGTTACCTGTATCTTTAAGTCAGGTTTCACAAAATTACCTATGACTCCAATCAGGCTAACTTGTGGTCCAACTGACAATTTTGCCATTCATGCCAACATTGTCCTACCAGCTCTTTCTTCCACATCATCAATCAGCTTCACACCTTCAACAACAAGAGCAAAGCACTAGAGTCTGTGTATAAACTGTTGCTGAGGGGTTAATGAATCACTGTATCAAAGCACTGAGTTTCCACATTGCCTGAATGGAGCTAGGGATGTAAAAATCCATCATCTTCAGCCACAGGACATCAGCATGCAATTTCCTGCACCGGTGCATTCAGCTACATACATTCATTCATACACCTGGTACAGACACTAGCAGTAAAGCAGAGACTGAAGCTCAGAAGGTCATTGAGGTAACTTGATGGGGCATAGTGCCAAATTCTGTCAGCCATAAACAGGCATGCTGGGGCGAGAAGCTCCATAACTTTCAAAGGTTTAGTTTCAACTCATGATCTCCTACCACGGAGGCTCTTTCCCAAGAGCTAGTAGATAAAAACAGATCGACCATTCCTATGGATAATGCGAACCAGTTCAAGTATATTAAAAATGGACTTTTAACCACCTTTTCAAAACAAAAACAGAAGTAACAATAGCACATTTTAAAGCTGGTTTGAAAACTGAAGGTCCATTTTCTTTCTTCAAATTAGCTTTCCTTTACTAATTCTTCTGTGCTCTAGGGAACAATAAATGCAGCATGCACAAACACATGGGACTTTGTAGATCCAAAGAGTTTAAAAAAAGAGAGGAAAAAACTGGGGGCATTTTGGGACAGGATCCTTGAGTGTTTAAACAGAATGCTTCCCTTAAAAAGAAAAAAAAGTTAAAAATCAGAACCTTTGGCAATTTTACACCAGCTGACAAAACAGCCACTGATGTACATACCTCAAATTTGAGGCTCATTCAGATAAAGCCTCTCTCAGGCAAAATAATGCAAAGGTTTATACATTTGCCAAGTCTTTTTCTATTCTATAAACCTGACAACTGGCAAGCAGTTATCTTATACTACATTTTTAGTGTGGATTATCTACACATAGTAGCCTCTTCATACATTGAATATTTTAAAAGTACTTGCTCAGGAACAGAGGCTCTCTTCGAGGTAAAGACTGTGCCTGACAGGTTGACCCTAGCCAGTAACTAAGCACCCACCCAGCCGCTCATTCACCCACGCCTCTCCAGATAGGGGAAAAATCAGGAGGGCAAAAGTGTGAAAACTTGTGGATTGAGATAAAAACAGTTTAATAAGTGAAGCAAAGCCTGACTACTTCCCATTTGGGGGGAGATGTTAAGCCACTTCCTGCTAACGGGGGCCTGAGCACATGTAACTAACTTAGAAAGACACAGGCCATAACCACCAGCATCCCCTCTTCTTCCTTTTCCTGCATTTTTACTGCTGAGCACAACATCTTATGGTATGGAATGTCCCTTTAGTCAATTTGGGTTAGCTGTCCTGGCTGTGTTACCTTCCAAATTCTGGTGCACCCCAAGTCTACTCACTGACTTCAGAATTTTTTCTTTTTTTTAATGTTTGCCTCTTAACTTACAAGTTAGCCTTTAGGGTAATTTTATCACCCCTAGTCAAATATCTTCAATAATACATCATGTGCGCTAAGTATGTTGTGATAGATATGAAAAAAAGCCAATTGTAATATATACAGAGTACTAAGAAATTTATCCCTTCAGCATCCACCACATCTTGTTATACAGAGACAGCAAATGGATTTGCATCTCTCAATCGAATGCCTTTTATGCCTTTGGATAGGCTTTTTGTGAAGGAAGTATCTTTGTTATCCATATTATGAATACACTGGTCTTCTGCTCACTTTCTTAGCTTTTGGTACTGAAGTTAAACATTAATCTCATTTTTTTCAGCTATCTCCTCCCTTGTCCAGAGAAGCCAGAATTCTGGGCAGTTTTCTGTCCTCTTGCAAACAAGTTCAAGTAATCTGAAAATTTACCAGTCTTTAACTAGAAATTACTTTTACATCTAAGGAAAAGTAGTAACTGACCATATGCATGTTGTTAATTCATTTCAGTGTTGGTTAACACAGATGCACTTAAATCATCCTCTTGTGATCAACATAAAGAAATGGAGTACAATTAAGATGCAAGCCTCGGCAGATGATGACTGCCATCCTAAGCAAAAAAGGAAAATGTGACTTTCAACTTATATTTATTAATATAAATACTTACAGAAAGGAGGTAAACGCTTGTGATATGCTCTGTGAGATCTTCAGAATCCATTTGCAATGCAATAGCTCAACACTTGTTAGAAAATCTCCTAAGTTACCCACTGTTGCTAGAGGACAGTACTACCACCCCAAGCCCTGTGGTGCCAGCTCTCTATCTGGCTCACACAGCTAAGCAGTAACCTACTCCATTGCACACAGTGGAGTTACTGCTGGGGAGACAGGATACTTTTCGAGGTACTGCGGTGTATGTATATATATATATTACACATCTTAAATGAGGACTACCTTGCCAATCGCCAGTTACCTTAAATAACATCCAACCTGAGTTAGGTTAAAGGCATCCATAACTATTTAGATGTAACTTCAAGAATTGACAAACCACAGCTACAGCTGTTTATAAAAGAGATGTATGAGAAATAAAAGAGAGACTCTGATGAATCTTTATACACCAAGGTTAATTCAGAACACTTCTCTCACTCCCCATTCAGCTCATCTGCCATCTTGCCTGGAAGGTTAACAGTCATGGTTTCAAGTCTTCATGTGTATGTTAATCCTCAGCTTGCACCAATTGAAGACATTATATTCAGAAGCCTCTGCCAGAGAACTTATGCCTAACAGAAAGCTACATTCAGATAGTTTTTATATTTTAATAATTACAGGAGACCTGCAGAGCTCTCCCTCAGGTAGGTTGCTAGATTTTTTTCTTGGTGGAAAATATCTTTAGACAGTCTGTTCTTTTAGACCTTTTAGGGATCCAGACAACACTATCTTTTGCTTGAAAGCACATCCAAATTCTCTCCCCTTACCTGTAGGCAGTCTAGCCACTCTCAGTTCTTAGCTGTTCACTTCCTCAGCTAAATGTGTTACACAACATGTTGTCTCCTATATCCAGCCAGTCATTAAACAATTTCTTACTTCAACAAAGAAGCTTCTGCCTCACTTTACCTTTTGGCCATCCACTGCCATGCTTCACTATAAATCATCTTTCACTGAATATATTCCATATCAACGTGTAGGGAATCATAATTTGTATAAGTTTGTATATATAGTTAGGAGAACTGTACAGAGTTCTTTCCTGTTTCTTGAACGAAATGAGACATAATGGGTATTAAACACTTTGAAATTGATAATTGCTTATGAGACACTGATGCTTAACCACTTCTGGTATACTCCAAGAACTCAAAGACTTACTCTATACTGGTTTAAAGCCTGGAAATGCAAGAATAATAATGCTATTCTGAATGCATATCAAGGCAAACAAGATAAAGATATAGTGGAGTGAAATTATTTGTATTTACAAAGATTAAACTAAGAGTTCTACACAAGAATAAAAAAAGAGGTCTAACATGGTGAAACACACACTTTAAGAGAAAACTGTAACCATGAAGACAGTAAATGCAGCTAAAAAACCACAACACAAGATAGAAGACCAAAGCAGATCACTGTTTTTTTCATGGTTTATAGCCTCTGTTGATACACTGCCTGCAAAATAAAACAGGCTAGTCTTAAGAAAATCATCTTATTTCTGCTTTCTTGGGTATAAAAACATAACCCTTTTAATGCTCACTCTGAATTTGGCCTAAGAAAGGCTGAAATATTTTGTATCAAGGTGATTTTGGTTATAGAAAAGTAAAACACAAACTGCTATTATATTTTGCCTCCATTTATTACTTTAAAGTAATAGATGGTATCTTAGCCCTTAATATCTTAAGTTCCTCATATACTCTCTACACTTATCCTTCTCCTGATTCCAATTCTTCTGTTTCCTCTATATCTGCTCAGATGACATGACACTGCAGTTTTGGAAGGAGTCTCCAGGAGGCTACAGAGGAGCCAGAACTGTCTCTACAACCAAAAACCCAAAACACTTTGGCCAATCACAATAAAACAGAACAAATTTGTCCAAATGCACACATACATTTTCTTTCATATATGCTCTTTCTCACTTAGCAATGCCATCTCTAACTCAGGGAAGACTCACTTACTGCTTAAGAATAAGAATGTACTACATCAAATCCTGTAGCCTTCAGTCACAGCCTTGTGCTAATAGATGGATCATCATTAGCTTGGGTCTACTTAACTAACATTTTTGCCCAAACCTAGACTTTACTTTTTACAAGCAATTCAGAAACTGGACTAGTCTCACAACACCATTCTGAACAGCCAGAGGCAAGATGACAGATGTTTACAATACCCATCAAAATAAAAGACTTCAGAGTAAACCAGCAGTGCATGCAGGATGGGTGCTTTCTCTCTCCACAGTAATTACAAGAATGATAACCATCATCTCCTGCAACTGTCTTCCTCTCCCCTTTGATCTCTATAAAGATTTTTGCATTCTGTAAATCACAAAATAGGTGTGGTAGTGTAAGGTGAATGAACATATAGAAACATTCAACCATAACTTATACATGTAGTGCTTTTAAGCATCCATTGAGGAAGACAATCTCCAGTACAGGTTTGGACATGGTGCTTTGAATTGTCAGGAAAAAAAAAATCTCATAAGGAGGGATTTGATGCTATAACAACACTTTCATTCCATTTGCTGCTCATACAAACACCTCATGCTTCATATATGACATTGATCTGGATGGTATGCCATTCACTTTCACAGGTCTGCCAGTTTACACTTCATTGTAAATCAGGACAGATAATAGTTTCAGAGGCTGTAATTTTTTGTCATATAAAACAGATGCCTCAACCAAGAAATTTTCACAATATCTGAAAGACTCATAAAAATTAATCCAAACAGAACAACTGTAAATTAAACAAGCAAATATGTAACTTGTTAATAAGATATCTTTTTTTACTTCAAATTTTACAAATAGAAAGAGATTATAATGAACACTCCGGAATATACATGATATTAAAAGAGCAGGCAAACTATTAAAAAGTCTCCTTAGCAAAGTACGAGCCACTCCAACAATCTTTAAAATAGTATCATATCTTGATAAGCCATAGCCTATGCCATGACTTTTAGATTGTATTTTAGTTTAGCGATGCACATTAGAAAACAATGACCACCAGGTAGCTTTTGTCATCTGTTATCACCAATAGAACACTCACGGAAGTGTGAGGATGTCAGAATCCAGCAAATAGCCTCCAAAGTAAAGTCTGTGACTGGAATTTCCAGAGAGGACCCAGAAGAAGCTGCCTCCCCAGTATTTATCCAGAAAAGTTCCTGTCACTTTCATTATTACTATTAAATATATTTGCTGCTGAAACAGTCAAGTTGCTAAATATACATAAATTACATTAGCATAGGTATTAAAACAAGGAAGAGCTGCTTTCTCTTTCTCTCAGTTCTTTCAGTCAGTTATGAAAGAACTTGGTCTCATGGAAAGCTTGCATGCATTTCGCTAAGAGGTCCTATATATCTTGCATTTTAAGTGTCATTTCAAGATGCATCTTTCATTTTGAATTTTTACTTTTTCCAAAATAATCCTAAAGTCATCTCACTTCTGTGACTTTGAACCATAAACCAGAGATAAAGTCTTGCAGACATTCCAGAAGCCAATAGCACTTTGAAAGTCCCTCTTCAGCTTTTCTATTTTGTATAACAGCATGAGTCTCAGACTGCATTCTTTATTTGAACATTTTGGTAGAGTCAGTGATACATATCATGAACAGCAACACCATACCCAGAAGAGCACAGGTGATTGGCTTTGCTCCTCATGAATGACTGGCAAATCCTCCTAATCCATCCTGATCACAAAAGTACAAGAGAAATTAAAGATGAAGTAATTCTATATTTGCTGCTAGTGAATATCTTCAGGAATACAACTGGCCAAAGTACATAGCAGTGAACATAACTTTTAGAATTAATATCAATCACAATTAATAGCTCTCATTTAGATAGCTGAAATAATCTGAAACTAGCATCATGCCATTCAGAGTAGTTTGAAGAAAATATATTGTGAGGAAGCAGAAAAGATTCCATTCCTTTCCTTTCAAAACTGACTGGAAAGGGCAAGCCATGAATATATATTTTTTTTAAATGAAAGCTTACAACTCAGGTTCAATTTGTTTGATTTGTTTCAATCTATCCAGAAAAACTAGTTATAATGTTAAAAAAGATCACTCATTAAAAAGTCCAGTTGGGGTAATTTTTAAGAGTAGAGTTGATAGTATTCAAGACCAAGATATAGAGAAAAAAAAAAACTGATTTCATCATTAATGCTGAAAAGACTTACTGTGCAAGTTCTTATCTTAACGCAAGATTAAAATTTTCTTTTTGGTACTTGTATCTGTTTCCCCTTTCCTTCCACCGACTACCACAAATAAGAGCCTGACTTCCATTTTCTCTGTAACATGCCATTAGGCAGCCGAGAGCAACAAGATCCCATCTTAGACTTCTTCTTCTAAGACTGAACAAATTCATATTTCTGCCCCCGTCCTCACATGCCAGGCATGTGGATCTCCAGTTAATGGATAGTATTTTATACATATAATGTCTGAAGAATATAAAGTCTCTTGCTCAAACATATCCAACCAGTTTTGCATAATGTGAGTTACGGAGTTCCAACCCACTAGGCTTAGCATTGTTCACTTTTACAACGTCTTCTCAAGTTCTTTTGTTTTTTCTTTAAAAAATGCCAGGATTTGGTCTCACTTTCACTTTCAAATTCTTGTACAATTTACAAAGTACATCCAAACTAAATATTTGGATATATCACAAAAAGAGAGAATCCAGAATTGGTGACAGCCTGATGGCTCAAGGCCATATTCTAACCCATTCAAACAAATCTGAATTCTACAATAAAACTCAAAATCAAACCACTTAAAATGCTGGCAATGAGGTCTAGCCCCAACCCTTGTTTCAGAACCACTCTGCAACATCCCCAGTGCTTTAATGTGATTCTGAACACGACAAACTTCAGTACCAGATTAAGACTCTCAGTCATTCACATTAGGTCTGTTTTGGTCCCTGGAATTCCTCCTGTTTACTTACATCTCCAAGTTTCTCTCAAATGTCAACAGGTCCCCAAGCTCATTCAAAACCTACAAATGGCCCATTCTCCTTCCAGTATGAATTAATGCATAAAACATTGTAAATAATCTGAGCATTGAGTAACATGGCCAGCTCCTACCTCTGGTAAACTTCTTGGCTACTTTGTTTGCAAAGGAAAACAAAGCAAATAACCTCTCCTCCTCCCATTGTCACATAAAATAACAAAAGTTTCCAGTTCTAGTGTTCTAATTTTCTCAAACAATCTGACTCTTCCTAAAGCCACCTGCACTTCAGTTTCCCTGTAACATTTGCTCTCACAAAAAAGTCTGTTTTCTTCTTACAAAGCCATGTTGTGCTAACAACATAAAATTCTTATTTTTTTGAACTATCCCGCTAAAGCACACATCAGTTACATCAGCCTGATGATCTGTTTGGTTATCACTTAACTTTCTCAGTGAGGAAAACATTCTGAGAATTGTAACACTCTTCACCATAAATTCAGTTGTATTCAGGACTATGCATATGCCACAGTAGATTAATACTGCCACAAAGTATTTCTACAATTTTTAAATAAATCCTACTGCTATTGAATCTCATAAGGAGCTTGTTGTTGTTGTTGTTTATTTATCCCCCCCCCCCACTTCCTTCTGGCACTCAGATTTGGTTCCCTGTGAATCCCATTCTGTAATTCTACAAAACCCTACAGAAATACCTAAGTTAGTGAGTGCTGAAGATACAGAAAGCACAGAGTATGACAAATGCTATTTTAGAGTAACAGTTTTCTTCAATGCATATTCAGTTAACAGAAACCCAAGTCTGGCATAGACATGGGCCTATCTATACTCACTATGTGCAGCTGCAGAAAATCACCAAGCCCAGGGGCACTGTCAATCCGAACAAGAATGCCATCCTTCACTGTTGTGCTGAAGCCCACAGCGAGACGGTCTGTCCTTGTACTTGGTCTGTCATTAGCTGGCCATGTGTACAGGATGAGACCTCCACTCTTCCCAAATATATATGTGGCACCAGCTACAAAACACAAAACGAAAGGAAAAAGTATTAGTCACTCATATCATTTATTTGCCAACTCTTGTAATAATGTTATGACTTCCAAGGGGAAGAATATAAGTAAGCATAGGCTTTCACTAGATAAAGGGGTGAAATTAATGTCTCCTGCTGGCCAGGCTACCAATAGCACACAAAGAAGGCACCAGGAAAGTTGAGTAGATGATGGTAATATATATTTCCAGACTCAACCAGTGAGTCTGGAATGACACATACTAAAATCCTTCTACTTCAGAACAAATAACACTGTGAGCTGTCTTTGACACTGGAATTCATTCCATATATGTTATAAGATACGCATGAAATGCTGCTCTAGACTGCCCTCTCCAACTTCCCACATGCATTCTTCTGTCTATAAAATAGCAAGTTTTCCTTTGTAAAACAATGATTCTGGAATGCTAGATGCTTTTTCTGATGGAAGAAGTTATGAAGGTGAAACAGCTTTTCATCAAATGAAACATATCTAGTTCCTTCACCATTAGCCTTGCACCATTAGACTTGGTAGGAAACAATGTCATTTCCTCCTTAGGGAAAGGTCATCCTTCAGATAAGCATGGACTCAAGACTCAGGAACACTCCTGGAGAATAATGTAAATTTGCACGTGTATTATTCAGAACATCCTCATGTTCCTACACACAACACAGCAGGGGAACTACAAACAAAGAAGCAAGCCTCCTCTTAAGCTATAAATCACTCAAGAAACTTATTCTGTATACAACCTGATGAAGTACATTTCATTAGTTCCCAAATAAAGACAAGCACCATTTAAGATAAAGATAAGTGAAGATCTTATCAAGAATGAATTATTTCATTACTGCTAATATCCCAGACGATGCCAGATAGGACACTGCTGTTCAGGGGAAAAAACAACAAGCCAAAAGCATGGGATATAATCCTATATGGGTACTCAAAGGGAGTATGTGGCAGCTCTCCTTGAGGCTGGACTTGTATTCAACTGAAGACTACTCACACATAGTGGGAGACTATCCTTTTCTCAGCACTTCCTAAGACTTTTGGATACCGAGTCCACACACTGCCATCACCATTTGCCTTTACAGTGAGTCTGGGAATTTGTTCCTTGGCCCTGTTTTCAAGACAACACCAAATCTCTCCAAAGCCGAACACATTCCTCCCACATTCATGAGGGCCTTCTGAGCTAAGCAAGATAGACACACAAGTGAGGAATTATAGTTACAGATGAGGAAGCTGAGAAGTGAAAGCATTCAGAGTTCACAGTCTGACTTGTACTCAACACGCTGAGTTAGAAGCATGATTTTATAACCCAGCAGTAATAAATTCAGCCTTGAGCACCTCAGAAAATAAGGCTAAAATTCATGTCCTATACCCAAATCTACAGTCAGGCCAGGAACAACACTTCTCAATGCCTCAGCCACTTACTGCACCCCATTTTCTGAGTATTATTAAAATGAGTCACAAGCTACAGAATAGTAAGCAAAAATAACTAGCTCCCATTACTACACCAGGAATGAACTATCTGTAGAAAGTACAGGCAATTACTGGGTACATTTTCTAATCTGAGTGAAACTACAAGCGATGATCTTTTTATGGGTTTTTTTTTTCCTACCACTCAGCAACATGTATCAAGGCACCCTGAACAGAGTAAATATCATTAGATACAGAAACAGGTGGGATCATATACGGGTAATTTCTACACTTGTTTATGAAGTTGCAGCTCCACTGAAGCTCTTTATGACCTGAGTTTCAAATAAACACTACACATTAGTAGAAATAATTGATACACTTCACCCTCGCTTAAGAGGCTTCCTCTAGACATCTCAGCACACATCAATAAAACATACACCAAAAACTCAGGCACACAGAAAGAAAATTATTTGTGAATGGCTGAGTCAATAATAGAGTAAAAATTAATCCATGTTTCTTTCCTTCCAGGTCTGTGTATACCCACCAGAACACACCCTCAGTAAATTCAAACAAATGTGTCTGAAATCAGGTTAGATAGGAAATTTCACACACAATTCTGAATTAACAAAAGAGCACATTAGCATTCTGGAACTGTGCATATAGATAGTTTCAGTTTCAGAAAGATTAATTTTACAGATTGAACTCTATCTCCCCATTCAGCTTTGAACTCAAGATAGAGAGTTCACAACTATTGCAAAATATGTAGAAAAGGGTTTTGTTTGTCTGTTTGTTTAAAAGCATTCCCAACTGTATCTGTAACCTCTTGGTTAGAGAGATGATGACCGCGTAGTGAAATATCTGTATCTTCCTGCCCTGCACAGATATATCAACAGCCCGGTATAAACTACATTACAAATATCCTCCTTTAGTTTATCAGCTTGTTCTAGAAGTTGTGTGTATTTGCATCACAGGCTAAAACAAGGCATAGCAACATATTAAGCAAAACAAGATGAGTTTACTCATTGTTGATGGCTTCATAGGTTAAAACCCACTTTCCGAAATGATTCTCACTTGAATTGCAAGTTCTCCTCCTCTTCTTTGGACTGGTTATCAAGCCCTTCAACAGCAAAGACAAGCTTGGAAGAGAGTTCTTCACTATTTATGAAGACAGATGATTTCTTTGCCTGTCTAAGAGCCATTTGGCTGTAGGTAGAGCATGTCAGTGCTCCTATGCGCACCAATTAGAACCAATTATGTCTTCACAGGTCTGTCATGGGACTTAACTGCTTAACAGAGCTCATTTTCTCCTCACAGAGTACAGATTTTGCTCCTAGGCCTAACTTGAAGATACTCAGTACTTCCAGTTTGTGTGCAAAGAGCATTCAGATGCAACAACCAGCGCAGCACTGCCCAAACTAATCTGTTAGCAGAAGCCTGGTGCCCAGCAGTTGTTTCCTGATTGTTCAGGTCAGATTTACATGGACAATGATAGATTGGCCACTGGCTTTACCTGTGTGTAGCTGAACACGCAACAATTTGTGGGGTACATCAACGTCCCTTCCCTTCTTTTTTGAAGGTATACAGGATACCCGTTGTCTTGTTTGGAAAGAGGTACATATTAACATTGTGCCAGTACCACCTTTTTTCCCCAAATTATGAACAAAACAGTCACTCCAGTCTGAAAACATGAGGTGCAAACATCAAGTAAAAGTGACAAAACAAGGATAACAAGAATTACTACCACACCGCACCACATTTAAAACAAAACAAACAAAAAAACACAACACCACAGAAAAAACCACAAAATGCAGCATAAACACACTTGACTTAAATGTTTCTATTTGACTAAAGCAACCATGACTTTACCGAGTTTGAAACTCCAAGAACATTGAACAAGCCAAAAAGTAGAATTAAAACCCTGAGCTTCAGGAAAGGAGATTTCAGCCTCACCAGAACTTGACAAGGCCTGAACAAACCTGTCTGGCTGGCCTTGCTTTAAGCTAGTGTGAGTGAGATGGTTGGACTAGTCTACTTCCAGCAGCCCCTTCCCTTAACTATCCTTTCTTGCTGGTGTTGCAGAGAAATTTAGACTAAAAGAATAACTCATAAAAAAACCAGCCAATTAAGTCTGTTCAGCTTGAGATCTTCTCACTGCACCTAAGCTTTGTTACAGACCTCTTTATTAGACAAGAGCACATATTTTTTTCCAAGACACTTTCTATTCCAGACAGACAATGAATAATACACTGCTAATGAGGAGATACTTGATATTTAGACTTTCCTCATTGATCAAGGCTTAGTTATGTATCTCTTTTAATAAATACAACATCAACTCTACTTTGAAAACAGAGAAGTCTGAGGGATTGATTAACTCCATTTTATTTATTGTTACAGTGTTTCACCACTTCAACTATGTAGTGCTAACTTCAACCTATACTGTGCAAAAAATGAAGAAGGGAAAAAAAAAAAAAAAAAGATAGAAGCATACAAAATTATTTTCCCACTCAGCTGTGAGAAATCCCACTTCTCACAATGCCTTAGGCCAGATTGACTGTACTGATGTGATAACAAATGGGAACAGAATATATTCAGCTACTCTACCGGGATGCTGCATGCAGAATTTGGTCAGCATTAGGAGCTCAAAGAAGTGAAGAAATATATGGTGAGGGAACACTCCCTGCAGATTTAAGCTACTAGGATATTAGTACATCGTTAGCATACACAAAGCTTACAAATTCATAAACGAAGTTTGGCTGAATGGCAATTGACTTCTCTCAGAAATGACGTAACTTGTAACTATAACATATAACTTAAGTGTTAATAGAGATCCAAATATCAGAGAGATGTATACATTGCAATACACATGACAATGTCGTTACTTAAAGTCTGCATATCTAGCTTAGGCAAATTATGTATTTGCTAGCTATATTCATGGACAGAGCTGTTAGATTATTCAGTTTCAATCAAAACAAAACACTTTGAGGCAAACACTCATGGAAAATTTGTAACAGAAAAGTTACAGTGTTATAAGCCACAGCAAATAAAGCCTCCTACTGAGTTGGGCTAAGAAACATTTAGTTGAAGTTGGCACCACCACCTATAAGTTTAAATCAGTCATCACTGTTTCCTCATCATTGCCTAAAGACTTCAAAAACTTATCTTAAGGAAGAGTATCCTTCGACCAACATAGTACAAGTGCAACAGATACACCCTGCCTAAAACTAATCCTTTAAAGCAGTAGAAAACAAGTCTGTCACATCTGCACAAGACGGAAGTATGTTTGTGCCTTAGGGATCCTGAGAACCTCCCCACATTAAATATTCTACTGCAAATTCTCTGTTTGCATCTCCTAAACCATCAACAGCCTGTTTTGCCTCAGCTACAGCACAGCACACACACTCATTTCCCTGTGACCAGGAAAACACAACATTTGGCAGGTATTACAACGTTTATACAGTGAAGGGCTAACTGCAGGAACTGTGCACTAGGATGTCACAATGAGTTTAAAACACTATGAATGATACAGTTCAGATTTTTACTTCTAAAAAGTACCTTTAAGATTAAAATTATGAGGTGCTCAGGTCAATTTAAAAGCCACAATAATTACTTAACATTGAAATTTACGACCAGGGTCCCACATTCTTTCATGACAACATTGTCATGGGCAAAACAATCTCAACTGGGGTAATCTCACTTAATTGATTTTATTGAACAATTAACACACTTTTAATTAATGATTCAGGCACTGGTAAACAAAGCCAATCGACAATTAAACACTTAGGGAAAGTTCCTTTCCTTCCCCTTCCCCATGCTCAATTGCAGCCCAGTGGCTCTGCTCCCCCTGGGCTGTGCAGGCCATGCAGGAGGTTGGGGTCAGCGCACAGAGGTTTCTTTCCACCATTCCTTCATTCTTACTTTCTGTGCTCCACCATGGGTCATCCATGAGCTGCAGCCCCTCAGCAGTGTTCCTGCAGGTCTCCTACAGGCCCCAGTCCTCTCAGAGGTATCCCTGCTGCTGTGTGAGTCCGTCCAAGGGCCTCAGTCCCTTAGGAGTGTCCTTGCTCCAGCAAAGGTCACCCATAGGCCCAGTTCCTTTGAGAGTGTCCCTGCCCTGGGCTGCAGTCCATTCAGAGGTATGCATCCTCCCATGACTCCCTCCCACAACAACTCCTGTGTCTCCTGCTCCCAGTAGCTATTGCCTTTTCTTAAATGTGTCCAAGGAGCAGCACCATGTGCTCTTCTGACAGGTAGAAGTTCTGGCATGTGATGGATTGTTTTCATCCATGTCAGAGCTGGCTGTGACCACACAGGGCAGTTCATGGCCTCCTCCCACACTTGGTGATCTGAAGCTCCCTGCCACTCATGACCAAATACAAACATAAATATCCTGATGGTGATGGCAATCCACCAAAAAACATGAGTTATATAAAATTTAATGATAACATCTTCCTCCTTAAAATAACACGCAAGACAAGGCATATGCCTTTCCCTCAGTTATTACAGAATCACAGAATGTTAGGGGTTGGAAGGGACCTCAAAGATCATCTAGTCCAGCCCCCCTGCCAGAACAGGATCACCTACAATAGCATAATAATAATAATAACAATTATTATGCCATTATTCTCTTGCATAGAATTCTTAAAGTATATATTAGAATATAGAGAAAGAATTCTTAACCTATATGTTACTTAACATTTTTGTAAAAGGACTTGAAACTTATTTTCACATTCCTTGGGACAAATGGAAGACAAGCTTAAAAGTAAGACTTGTAAGCATACAAAAGAAGCCTACTGCATTTTCCTTATACATTGCTCATTTTTCTTGGACTTACCCCCCATCTCACATTTTGTGCCTACTTTATGGTCCTACTATATTTTCTGCTTAGTCTATTAGTTCTGATGACTCTCTTTGGGTATTTCATATGCTGGTATAAGGTTCCTATCATGTTTATTAATAATCATAACCTTCTGCTCTCTGACAAGAAGCTATCATTTCAACTACAGGAAAACTTGTGATGATGGTATTTTGCTCCTCTTTCTTGGCAGGAAAGTGAAATTTAGGTTATTTTAAAGAAGTAATATTGTCAAAGGACAGAATGAGTAACACATTGTACATGACCACAGGTTATATGAGCAAAGCAAGACCAAATTCACATCAGGAAGGAAACCCTGGTAGCACCTGTAATTAGCAGCCTTTTAATCAGCAGCCCTTTAAAGGCGTAATTAAGTAATGGAAACCTGATCATTTATGCAGACATTCAAAAATTTCCACAAAGTCTCAATAAGAAAAGGTGGAACTTTTGACAAGCTCAAGAAAATGTAAGAAATGGTGACCCATATCTCATTGTACTTGGACTAGGCAGTCAATTTACTACTTCCATCACCAGAAAAGGCACCAGTAAAGGAACACAGCTTAGAATACTGGCATGACAGCAAGCAAGAAGAAATCAGCCATACATCTGCAGAAACTCAGTAAGGAGATAAGATTTCCTGTAGCAGGAAGCATCATTAGCTAGTCATGTAATGAAAAAGCAGTTTTCCAAAACATTGTATATAGAGAGCTATTCTGCCCTAGCAAGCAGAGATGAACAAAGCACCAAGGAAGAGCTGCTAAGACCAATTTCTGTTCTAATAGAAAACTCTGATAAAACAGATTGGAGGTTTTCCTTGAAATCTGTTCAGATTAATCTGATCACTGCCCCCAGAATCAAGGTCTCTCCCATATGTTCACAACTTAAGGTAAACTGCATATTCGACTACTCGGGTTCCAGTTAGGGAAACAACAGTGGCATAGCTCTTCAGGCCTTAACTTGGTCAGACAGTTCAACATCTTATTTATTTATGCTTGCTGCACTCTTGAGGAAAATCTAACCATGCTTTGAATACCAACTCTGAGGGGGAGTTAAAGCAAGTGATACAGATTGCACAAACCAGAAAAGAGCACCGGAACTTTCAAATGGCTTCTGACTGCTTATCAGTCCCCAAAAGTTTATTCCACTACAACACAAACAAAATATTAGTTGATACCTGTACACTATCAAAAGGACATGCATTGGCCAAGGAAAAAATGATGCTTCTGACAGTTGTTCTTCCAACTTTACTCCTTCTGGCCACATCAAATAGACCGCACAGGCTGTTCAATTCCAAATTTCCTCTAAATGAATTTATTAGGAGTAAAAAAACTGAAGAAGTGCCAAAATAGTATTTGAGGATAGTAAAAAAAAAAAAAAAGCAACAGTGCCCATATGCACTAAGACCAACAATAGTAGTGAAAGTAGGTAAAGTTTTTACCTAGTTTTTCAATATGCTCCTGAATAGCACAGATTATTTATCTGACTCTTCATTACTTGAAATGGGTCTACTCTAAGTGTGCTGAAACATCTATATTGTCTAGACATGACCTAACAAGCGTTTCGCATTTCCAGCTTCTGCAATTATTTTTTAAAAATTACTCCAATGGGTGTTGTCCACTAAACGCACTGCATACAGCTTCTCTGCCTCGCTGTTACCTTAGATGTATGATAACATTTCCATCTACCATTATCTAACAAATTAAGAATGAAGGGAAAAAAAAGAAATAAAGAGAGAAGTGATCTGACTGAATTTAGGATTCATAAATGGTTTTAGGTTTAAAAGAAAGAAATTAACAGCACTAGTACTAAATAGTGTTCCAGCCCCATTCTTTTTGCCCTTCCATATATACCAAGGCATCAGTCTTGATAGCAGCTGCTCTTCCTCCTCTAGTTATAAGCTGTCATCCAATTGCCCTCAATCTTAAACTTCAACTATTTATCATAATCTTTATTCTGCTCCTCCTTTTCCTATCTCACTTCACACCAAATAAAAATGTTCTTAGACAAAAGAGTGAATCAGAGCTCAAGAGGCAAAAATCAAGCTAGACATCAACACACTCCCTGCCTTCAAGCATATACACCAATGTTCTTAAGTATATAGAATGATCTGCAATATTAGGATAACCCAGGGACACTTTTGAGTTGCTCTCACTCAATCACACACATCAAGAAATGGAAGCCTAGCCAAAACTCAGTATCATCAATCAGAACAAAAAGTCTTACTCCTCCTTCTCCCAAAGACTCTCTCTGGCACTTGCACATCTCTGTGCCCCAGTTGCTGTGTCTTCCACGCCTAGAGTTTAAAAGGTCTATTAATACGAACACCTTTTTTGATAAAAAAAATAAGGTGGAGAGAGAGATCTAAGGTTGCAGAGGATTTAATCATCATCATCTAGCTCACTTGACCATTTTATCACAGGATGCTTCTTGGGAGAAAAAGACAGACCTGATACTTTTTATGACATGACTGCTGAAACATCCTTTCATTTATCAAGTGCTTTAAATTGCCTAAGAATGAAGAAAATGTAAAGCCCTGAAAAATTCAAAGCTTCCACTTTAATCCTCAAAAAAAAGCAAGCTGCTGTACTTAAAAGGAGTTTTCATGATCTAGCTCTTTTTCATTTCAGGATACTTGCTCTTCTCTTGACAAACCCTCTGAGATCCAGATTGAACACCATACTCAGCTCATGTCTCAAAAAGCAGACACTGACATGAAACTGAAATTCCTTTCCTGCTTTAGAATGTGAAGGAGCTTCTACAGAAAAAGGAGGAGCAGTTAGAAAATCTGCAAGACTAACAGAAAACAGAAGCAGCAATTCCGATCACGCCTGCTTTCTGTGTTTGTCTTTTTTAATGACAGCAAATTAATACAAGTCACTTTCCTCCCAGTATGTGTGCATCAGCCAACAATTGGATCAGACAGTATGCTACTTCTTATTAGTTACACTGCATTGAAAAGATTGGAAGAGGAAAAGGGGGAGAGCAAGGGAGTGTTCCTACAACTACTAGAAGGTCCAAGATAGCTTATGCTTGAACTACAGGTTTCCCCAAATCTAGGACACTGGGAATACTGAGTTTTTTCTCAAATCTGAATTTGCCATGGGGCATGTTGGAGATGGATCTCAGAAGGAACTTAGGAAACTTAGCTGCTGACTAAAACAGACTCAACATAACGAAAGGCATACCAATTTAAGCATAAAAGATTGCAACTAGGAAAATTTTCCAGTAATATCTTCATTTACATTATAACAACTGGGCAGATGAGAATCTGGCTAGTTCCCTGTCGTGTCTTCAGCACTGATCCTAAGTGGACACCCAGGGAAAACTAAGAGTAGAGCAAGCATATTTACTTAAAAGTACACATCCAGTCTATGAGACTTTTCAGCAATTAACTGAGCCTCATGTGGTTTGTTTATACAGTAATCCCAAAGTGATCTTATTTCCAAGTACTTATCCAGTCTCTCCTTGAATACAAGTTTTGCTTTCACAATAATGATTTACAAACCTTTAGCAATGACTCAACACACATCTGCCATTGATGTAGCAAATTAAACACCAGCCAGCTGTGAGCTCCATCAGCAAAGGCAGCCTGCAGCATTGTGTACTCTATTAACAAGGACCATAACCCATTAATAGATGAAGGTACTATTCCCCTTTACTCAGTGCTTTTTAGATTGCATCTAGAATAAAGCATCTAGTTTTGGATTGGCAAACTGGCACAAGTTCAGCGAAGGGCCATGAAGATGGTCAGGTGGCTAAAGTGCCTGACTTGTGTGAAAAGGCCAAAGGACTCAGGTTTGTCCAGCTTAAAGATGACCCAACTTCAAGTCTCACAGGACATGCAAGCAGTTTACTAAGAACTCTTCACAGTGGCACACAGCTGGAGAACAGGATGCAATACGCATAGTTTGCAGTGAGAGAATCTGACTTGATAGAAGGAAAAAGTTTTCTCCTCACAAGGACAGAGAGGCAAACAGGTTGCCCAAGCTGATTCTGGAGTCTCTGTGTGGGGGGGGTTTCAAGATCTGACTATGTAAAACTCCAAGCAACCTGATCTGACCTCACAGGTGACCCTGCTCTGAGCAGGGGTTTAGACTAGAGATTTCCTGAGGTCTCCTCCAGCCTGAGGAGGAGCTGGAATCATCTTTTTCATACTTGCTCTTGCTAAATAGATTACAAGTTCTCTAGTTCTTGTACTGGAAGACATAGAAATCTGTTCCTATATCTATCCTCTCAGCATCAACCTTGCCTTGCAGACTTTTACCATAACACCACTCTCAGCCCTTAAGTCATGTCTTTCAGTAGAGAGATCAGTTTGGTCATCAAATTTAGCCCTCATTGCTTTAGACAGCCAGATGACAGATGTCAATCTAGAAAAGGTCCACAAGGACAACTCCTCTATATGACGTCAGTTCAGCTATAAAGCTAGGGAAAAGGAGGCGGTGGGGCTGTTCCGTTGTCCTCCAGAGCAACCGCTACACGTCTTGGAGCCCTGCTTCCCAGGGAGTGGCCAAACATCGCCTGCTGATGGGAAGTGGAGAATAACTTTGTTTTCCTTTGCTTAGCTTTGCTTCTATTATTATTAAACTGCTTTTTGTTTCTCATCTTATTTTCCTCCCCTTTCTTTTTGCTGTGCTGAGGAGGGAGAGGGGAAGAAAAGGGGGGGGTGATTAGTGGCTTGGTGGGCACCTGGCACTCAGCCAAAGTTAACCCACCACACACCCAGAAAGATACATTATTATTTGCAAGTGACTAGATTCAGTAAACGCAGATGGAAGTATTTCTTAGTTGCATTCTGCTGCCAAAGAGGATGCAATTTCTTTTTTCTTGGTATTTCTTGACAAAAGAGCACACAGGATGTCCTTGGAGATGCCCAGAAGGCAGCATGCCAGAGAAGTTGAATACAGAGACCACTGTTAGCAATGAGAAGCACAGCAGGATTTATAGCTCATTTGGGGCTTGGAGGAAGAATAGGGATGTTTGTTCACCAATTTTACAGAATCTGAATGGTAACAAAATGGTCTAGATACAGCTCAGGGTGGACAGAGGCCAAACATTACTATTGATCTCAGCTCATTCAACTCTCCTCTAAAGAATCTCTTTCTAGTCTTGATCCTTAAGCTATGGTTTATTCCATTAAAACAAATAAACTATCAGGAAAAACAACCAACCAACCAACAACCAACTTAAAACCACAAAGACAACTGCTGTTCTCCCAGTTTCATATAGTCACTTCAAGTTGAAGTAGCATAACATCTTGTGTGGCCAGTTGGCAGATCACAAGGTTTTGTGTTTTAAATGTAGGTAATTGTTCATTCTTCCTTATATAGCTGTTCACATTTCCTTAGTCGTAAGTATCAAAACATAAAATAGTTTATGTTTACAGTCTTGACTGCAGGAGATCAAACCCAAATTTTCAGGCTTGAATGCTAAAAAGATTTGGGTCAGAAATATTTGCTATTAGATATTCCTTAGCACCCCAGAAGGTAAGTCTTACCAAATCTCACATGCTAAATCAGCAGAGTTGGAAATATGAAGCAAGTTTTCAGAGATCTAACCTTTTGCTGGCTATTAGCATTTCAGCATCATGCTTTTGAAATAAACTTCTTGGATCTATTGCCACTTGTCATGCTTTAGTTTACATCACATCAGCCTCAGAGTACACAAGCTTGACTCCTACCAAACAGAACTAAATTGGAAGATGCAGCTGTTAACAAGTAATTAGTCTATATGACCAGACTAGAGCTAGCCCAAAGTAAAACTTCAGAAGCAAAATGCCTACAGTATGGATCTCAGGTCCTTGGTACTACATTTCACCCTGAAAACCCACTCTCATGCTGTTAGCTATTATAGACACAGCCCAGTCTTCTAGGGCTAAATGAACTAGGCTGTTTTGGTTCACCTAGGAAACAAACTCAGAGTTCTGAGCTTTTTGACCTCACCTCAAATATGAGGTTGTCCTGCACAACTACTGGAAGAACAGTGATGAGAAGAAATGCATTTATAGAAGCTCACCATTCCCAAAATTCTCTAACCTCCCCCAAAGTCACATAGTGGGAGTGCAAAAAATAAAAAAAAAAAAAAGTATCCACAGCTAGTAATAACAGCATACAAACTATTCTGCAAATGATATGCAGCTTGTCTTGCTATTGCCACCTCTTCTTGCCTCTATGAAAGGGCAGCCACCATTAGGAGAGGTGGACATATGTAAGCATTATACAGGCAATCTGTTAAAAGATACCATGTCAGAGTAAAAGACAAGTGTAATGGTTGTTTAATCATTCTCACTGTGAAGTGCCAATTCTTTAGTCTCTTATGACATTCATGAATGATGCAGAGGGCTGGCATGATGAATGCAGAGCAATTCCAACTGACAGATACTTTCAGAGAATTTATATCCCTCCCGCACTCCCAGGACAAAAGGGCTCTTGAGCTGAGTTATCATTAGTTCCATGGGAGGATTTACAGTCTTGCCAGCAACTCCTTTTACCTTACTCCATATAAAGCATTTATTGTGATATACTGATTGTGATCAGTTAAGAACAACTGTATCTGAAGAAAGACACCAGAGGAGAGGAAAAGCAGAGTGGTTCTGAATAACTTGCTCACCTTGACCTGGGACTACATTCCCCTCGGCCAGTTTGCTTTGTCTTTGGTATCAGTTCTCTCCCAGCGTCCTCTGCTATCCCAATTATAAATGCAGTATCACTCAGGGGAGACATCTAATCTCCCATGTCTGACTACCCTACTTTCAAGACAAAAGATGAAGTTTAGCCACAAAATCCACCCACTCTAGTCCTTTCATTAGAAAGTGCTTCAGCATCACAGATTTTACACCACACTGGAGTGGCCTCCATCTTACAGCTACATGTAGCAATAGCTCCTGCTCCTGGCAAAGCTGCCCCTGGGCCTTATCCACAGGAGCAGGGTGATACAGGCACACAACACCACAGTCTTAACAGTACTGGGTGACTAAGATATTCCCATTGCCATGATGAACACATCACCATCAAACATAGATTGCATGAGGCACTTTGGTTTTCAAAAAACACAACATTTTCCTCTGGCTGAGGCGACCAAGAACTCTTATGACTTTGATATTCAGCTACTCTCTAGAAGTTTTTCCATCATTATTGTTTCCTGAGAAGTTCAGCAATTACAGTCTAGACTAAAACACACCATTATGTGAGAGGCCCAGAGTCTGTGGCCTTCAGTTCACAGAGCAATGGCATGTGTCACACAAGTGAGGATAATGAAAGGGCTGTAGGCTGATCACATTGATCTAATGACAGCAGCAATTTCCCTACACTTCATTTTGAAAGTATTAGGCGACATCAGGCAAAGCAGCAATAAGTTTTATGACTATTACAGATAATATCCATAATACAGAGGAGGCTATTGTCTCTTCTTACACATTTTAAATAACGCTTTAATGCTACATTTTTGCACCAGTATGTATTATTTGATCTTAAATGCCCTGCTATTTCCCACTCTTGAAGAACTATACATACTAAGAGAAGGAATTTAATTTGCTTGCCTATGAAATTAATCTATCATCATATTAAAAGGTAATGCACCACATCAACACACAATGCTGAGGTAGACCAGTGACAGGTGCTACACAAACACCTATCTAGACATGGAGAAGGGACTTCCTAGAGCAGTGAGTAAACCACACATTATTTAACGGGTATTGCTAAGAAGTTTTAAAAAGAGAAATTAATAAAGCTGAAGACACAGCTAAAAATGGGTAGGCCATCTTAACGTCATCTCCTACTCAAACTGAGAAACATTCATTAAAATTGATAAAGATTTATTTCATACATATTTCAAGTGCATATTAATCTCTACCTCTGCAAGCACTGAACCTCAGTATTTTAGTTTCTGTCTCTACTGCTTTATGGTGAATTGCCAGCTGTAGTCCCAAGAAAGCATTTAATCACTAAATCACTTATCTGGGAGACAACATAGGGAAGACTTCTCTTTCAGGTACACCTTCCAACGTGCCAAAGGCATACATATCTACGGAAAGCTCAGTTCTGTGCTCCCTAAAGGGGAGAAAAAAAACCTCTCTCAAATAAGCTGGAAAAATAAATCCTAGTCTATCTTTTTTTCTCTCCTGTGCTGTAAATGCAAACTATTGATTTACCTCTAGCTCTTTCATGCCTTTCACATGCTTCAATAATACAGAGGATTTGTTCTTCATCCTTTCATCTCCAGGCCTGGAATGCCTCTTAAGTCCTATGTTAAGGGTCAGTCATTCTTCCTCAAACTGCAGCACTTGCATCCTACAGAGCTCTACAGGTGACAGCTAGAGAGTCATGCAAGTAGCACATAATCACTTACCTCCTGACTTTTTTGGAAGGCAAGAAAGACATACAAGATTTTTATAAAAGCTAGTTTTTCAAACTTTTGATCATTTATGTTTGATCTTTTTAGAGGCATCCTTCTGAATGTGATATAACAACAGTAAATACAGATAAAAAGTAATTTCCAATGCCTGCACCTTCTGTTGAAGTCTATCTCACTTCATCATCTGCTTACCTAGCCAATATCTCACTAATTTGGATATAGGAATACTGCAGGAGATTGTATCAAAGCCTTTGCAGAACCCAAAGTAAACACCATCTTCTGCACCCCTGTTGTTCACAAAGCCAGCCTCATTGTAGAAGGCAAGGAGGGTGGCCAGCAATAGTCAGCCCTCAGTAAATCCATGTGAGCTATTCCAAGTTAGCTTTTTGCGCTTAGTGTGCTTGCAAGTAGCTTCTAAGAAAATTTGCTCTGTAATCTTCTCAGGAACTGGTGTTAGGCTGACTAGCCTGTAATTCTCTAGTAGATATGGCATTTGCCATTTTTTTTCCCCAATCATAATACCCTATTGATAAAATTTGCACTGTATTTTTCTGAGTATCTCACAACTCCTCACTATATGTATTGAAGATCAAAGTGGCACGGTGTGATCTAGGCTGTTGGGTCTTAGTATTTCTTCTATCCTAGAAAGAATTTCCTCCCTCCACATGTGCTTTTCTCAATATACCTGTCAAAAATAGATCTACCCTTGTGACAACTCAGGAAATCACTTTCAGTCTCAGGGCCTGCAAACTAGTGTCACTTCATCTGTTTTAGGGCCTGAAAACATAAAAAGAAGTTCTTATTCCAAGATCAACCACTTAGTTAATCCAAACTGTAAAATTTGCTTCTGAGCTATATGATTAGCTGACTGTTTCATGAAACACACCAAGTGCTACCAGTGTTCTGTACACCATAACATCCTATTTTCTTGCAAATCCAGAAAAGTGCTTTCCTTCTTGTGGCAATGGGCCTAGATATCCAGTTCATTAATTTGATCTTTTCTCCCATTTTAATTAAGTTGAATGGTCTCTTTCATGTAGTATACTTGGAGTTATAGGTCAGCTCTTCAGATTTAGGTGTTCTGCTCCTTTGTTTTAGAGAATAAGATTACTACAGATTTGTTTTTGCTTTTCCATAAGAGAATGCTGTCAGAAATACTCACAAAGCCTGTGGAGCTGTGGTTTCTTTAGGGAAGCCCTACCAACAGGTCATTCTGACAGCTATATTTCCCCTTCAGTACTACTAAATATATTGGAATGCATACTTAGAGCAGAAAGCATATTCCAAGAAAAGCCAATATTCTTTCACTGGTCTCAGAAGTGCAGGCTGTTCGATGGACTTATTTTTCTTTGTTCAGAGGAAAGGTGGCTTCCTGTTGTGCAGGTTCAGCCATCATCATTTTATGCTGCCAAAAGTTGCCTGATCACACAGGCCAACACTGAACTCAGCAACATCCCCTCACAAGTCTTCTTTCAGACAGTCCTGCCTTATATTCCTGTGGGCCCAGCTCCTCTGCTGCCCACTGTGGTGCCAGCATTACCTGCTGGACACAACAGACAGAGATGGCTCCTTCAGTGGCCCTTCACATGGAAGGACATCGCCAAGAGAGCTCAGCAAGATGCAACCAGCCCCAACAAAAGCCACACCCGACAGGAAGCTCCTCCAACTGACCGGCTCCTGGTTAAAGTAGCCCTGGCCTTGCCCACCAACCCAGCCATGACCACCTGGGTGAGGGCCCATATCTCAGGCACCAGCACTTCACTTCCATACAGGGGAAACTTTGAAATACTTCACACACTTGTACATTAATTTATTTCTCCTTACACACAATCAGATTCCCTGTCACTTTTGCTAATCCTTAAAGTTATTTATGTTTAAACAGGAACTTCTGACTTTTATTCTCTCCATTTGATTCTCTTGCAAAGTCATAAAATTCTGAATTGATGAGGTGACAATAATTGGCACAACGGAACGGTAAGGTCACAAACATAAAGAAAGGGAATGTCGTTCTGACCTTGCAACAAGTATGAATCTAGAGTAATTCATCTCAGGTCAGTGACTTAATTCAAGTACATTTAGTTATAAAAGGAATCATGCCCATTGCATTACTTAAAGGCAGTATCTGCTTGCATCTTGATTAATATTCAAATACAATACTTCCTGTAACATATATTGGGAAATACTGGTGAAAAACAACCATTGGAAAACTGAAGTTGCTATTAGTGAAATTTTTCACCTGTTACAGAATGTATAGGAATTTCCTCCATCCATCACATTCTTCTGTGACAATATATTCCACAGTTCCTGGGATGGATCTTTCTCTTTCAAGGCAATTCTCACATAACACTGCCAGAGTAGATTCATACCACACACAGTGAAGCAGTGTAACAGACATTTCTGTCCAGTTATTTTGGCATTAGGCATAGTCTATTAGCAACCAGTTACTGTCACAGTAGAGCAACAGGAAATTAAAGAACTGCTAGCACTACATAGCAGCTAGATGATCCAGTCTAAAAAACCTAGAAACCAAACTGCGAAATATGAACAATCCTCCTTTTGAGGTAGGTCAAGTGGTGATATGCTGTGAAGGAATTTAAGGCTGTCTTGTGCATGTCAATTTGCACTGCTGTATCTACATCTAGACTACATCAAGCAGAGTGTACAAATAATGCCTTAGAGAGAAAAGAACAGAGATTGTGTGCTAGTAGATGCCAAAATAACACTCTTACTTGTCTCTTTATAGAAGATAACCAATCCAGACATTGAGCAACTATGACCACACTGAGTTTGGGGATGGCAAGAACAATGATCTACACGCGTTACTGTATTCAGTCACCAAGGCCTTAGAAAATGGCAGCTCTCTTAACCACTGGGGAAATGAGGTGGTATCTCAAGAACAATAAACCATTAACTATCAAGAATAGTTAACAATTTTCCACCACATTTGCAGATACACTACGCTCACTTGTTTTCCATATGCAATGTTATGAGCCCAAGCTCTTTGGTGGGTAGAAAAGTATTGCATTTTTTGACATGCCGCTTAGGATTAACTTTGTAGAAACAAAGGAATCACGATAAACAATGCCAAGAAAATATCAGCATAAAAAAGAATAAATATAAATTCCCAAAGCACATGTCAGGATCCCATTACAGTAGTAACTATACACATTTGCCCAACTAACAAACACACAAGAGCTCTCCCCTACTCCCACACAATATGCCAGCATCTTGCTTAACAAGTTTACAGGAAGATATGAATTTCCATTGTTGCTCAGCGTTTACTTTCAGATGTGGAGATTTCCATCACTGAGTACTACATAAATCAAGATACTGCATTTTAGCATGCATCCTTAGGGCAAACATATTGGCATCACTCTTTTTATTAGAAGGGGAAAGGCTAAAGTAGTGTCCTTTAAAAAAAGCAGTAAAGCTTGCTTTTGCTTCTCCAGCAACAATGGCATCATACATTTTTTGCACTCCTGTTTCTTTCTCCTTCCTGCTTCCTTTTGTGTGCAGAAAGGAATAATCCCAATATTTTCTTCTCCAGATCTTCTCCCATGACATACACCTTTAACAAGACCCATGAGAAGTAAGTTATGTAATGATGGGTAGGGTGAGTAGCATTTAATCAGAGAGAACAGTGCCTGGAAGTTCCTAGTTACGCGTGCATACCACTTAAGGCTGGTCATTGATTAGACTCCTGAAAGTACTGCAATACAATCCAAACAAAGATATTTCTATTTTATAATACAACCTTTCCAATATTTTGAAATAAAAACTTTCTTGCTTCCAGGCACACAATTCCTACTTTCCCTTGGCTTTTTCTTCTATTCCTTTGTACATTCATTTGCATCCAGTTTGAAGTTACAGGGCAGTACCTCCAATACAGTAATTGCAATTAGCCATTTTTTTGTTCAGCAATGGCCCAAGGGGCTCCTGTTGGGGGGGGGGGGGGGG